>OU015747.1:26611593-26636148 GCA_907169655.1 Acomys percivali | reverse complement strand
TTGTTTTCTTTCTTACTGTCATCCTTCCTCTCAATCTCATACACAAATCTCACATATATTATACAGTATGAATGTTGCCCTTCTTCTAACTCTTCCACATAACTGCACTAGAGTCTGATTTGGTCATTTGTGCCCATCTCTAATGAGAGGACATGAGGAAGGATCCACAGCCTATGCCTAGCTTTAAGACTCCCATCAGACCCCTTCAAAATGGTACATTGATCCCATCAAACAGGGAAGTGATACTGATATGATGTAAGTGATTTCATAAAAGTAATTCTTTTGTGGAGTTCCTGTCACCCCACTCCAAGACTATCAAGACTGGCAAATATGAATCCAGGGAGACCTGTGCAAACTGATGCACCAACAAAGGACATTGCAAGCAGAGAACATAGACATCTGTTCAGATGAAGGCAATGGACATCTCATTCACCACTTGAGGAAGTGGTGGTGGGGAGGAGCGTGGAACTGCCTCTGAACAAGAACTTTGGTGCTCACAATTTGATCACTTCCCTTTTGCAATAAGGCACTGTGGGAACACAGAAGAGGGGGATGCAGGCTATCCAGAGGAGACCTAATAGGCTGTGGTCAGACGACAGGGGAGGAGGACCCCATTTGTCAAAGGTCTAGGAGAGGGGAATACGGTTGAAGAGGGAGGGAGGGTGGGAACAGGAAGATAAGAGCAAGGGGATTACAATTGGGATGTAATGTGACTACATTATAACAAAAAAGTAATTCCTTTGCAAAGAAGTAAACATATCTGGGTAACCATCCTACCCTGTTGTAACTTGTTGATTTTGTCAAACCAGAATGGGATCCTTCATCTAAGTTCTAGGTTTTCTCATCTACAAGATGAAGCGAATATTGACCACTACAAGTCTCTGTGCTACATGCTACCAATAAGCAGGAGGTTTTCCGCCTGTACTTAACCAGGCATAAACAGAAGAGACGGGAATAATAGAGAGCGAGAACAATTCTGCCTGAGGGATTTAGAGAAGTTTGGGGGCCAAGAAGACAGAGAACTCCTAGGCCTGGTTAAGAGAAGAAAGTGGGAATGATAGTAATAGAATAGCTTTGATAGAGCTCTCTTTATTTGCAAAATGAAGGTAGGGAGAAGAGGAGAAGGGAAGGGAAGGAAATGGGAAAGGAAGGGAGAAGAGAAAGAAATGAAGGGAGAGGAAGGGAGGGAGAGGAATGTCAAAGCATTTCCTCAGAGACCATGTTGATTTTTTTATTTTTATTTTTTTGGTAACCCATGCAAATAGCTCTCTCCTCATTAGCTCACTCATCTTGGCATTAAAAATCACTTTCAACTCCTGCCCTAACCCGTGAAGGCTTCAGACACAGACATCCTTTGTGACCTATCACATTCCCTCAAATGCCACCCACACACTTAAGGCCTCACCTTTGCTCAGTAGCCTCATTAAGCCTGCATTACCTTGGAAAAGGCTGAGGAAAAGGCCCCAGGCAAACTTGTCCTAGGCTTTCCCAGAAATTTCATTTGTTTATCAATTAAGCCAGAGGCCTAAAACTTCACAAGGAACAAAGTTGACTTACTTTCTATGCTTTCTAAATTATTGTCAAATTTAGGTTGTCAAGATGTCTACCCAAAAGGTCTCAGGAAAATAAGGATATCCCCATAAGAGCTAGTAACTGATTTGGGATAAGAGTTATAAGCAAGGGACCTATAATTATGCATGTAGAGTTTAAGTCCTAGATCCATCCCTCTCTAGCTAGATGATGGAGTCATGTGACCCAACCTCCCTGGGCCCAGATGTCAGCAAACGAATAACACCTGATAGGTGCTTAAAATGGTGGTAGACTTGCATTATGCCTGGGATAGGAGTTTAGAGAAGACACACTAAATAGCATCTTTTAAACGCTTCTTGTTTTGTATATGTATGTGTGTGTGACATGAATGTGTGTACACATGTGCGGGTACACATGCATGTATGTGTGCCTAAGTGCAGAGGTCATAAGTTGATATTCTCAGTTGTTTATTGAGATGAGGTCTCTCACCTGAACACAAAGCTCACTAACTTAGTCTAGCTAGTGAGCTTGTCCCCAAGGATACCTGCCTCCCCTGTCTCTTCCTTCTAAATGTTAAAGTGATAAGCATAAGTGGGCCACCATGTTGCCCTCTGCTTTTAAATGATATCATTTTGGTTTTTCATAAATCATCTCATCTTCACAATAAAATTAAAAACAGGTAGGTATCTTCTCCAATAATTCTCAGAACTTGTGGAATGAGAATGGCCCTGAGACGCTAATATATTTGGCTGCTTGGTCACCGGGGAGTAGCACTATTTGAAAAGATTAGAGGTGTGGCCTTGTTGGAGGAAGTATGTCACCGGAGGTTGGCACTGAGGTTTCAAAAACCCAGGCCAAGAACAGAGTCTCTCTCTGTCTGCTGCCTATGATTCTGATAATAGAACTATCAGTATTTCTCTTTTCCTGCTGCCTTCAGGTCCAAATGTAGAATTCTCAGCTACCAGGTCAACCTGCAACCTGCCATGCTCCCTGCTATGAGGATAATAGACTAAGTATCAAGAACTGTAACCAAGCCCCAATTAAATGTTTTCCTTTACAAGAGTTGCCATGGTCATGGTGTCTCTTCACAGCAATAGAACACCCACTAAGACAGAATTGGAAGTGGAGACTCAAGAGACCTAGTGGCCTCTTCAAGTTTCTACTATGCTTGGATTGTTGACTGAATGGTGCTGCACTAGAAAATAGTCGCTGAGTGCTTTAGCATTCTCCTTGAGTATCTCGCCCTTTGCCAAGGTGGAAATGGCCATGAGGCTAGATGTGATTGGGGAAGCCTGAGTTGAAGGTATGTGGGTCACTTCTGGATTGAAACCCTAAGTCCTGAGACTCTTTTATTCCTCTGGAATAGGACTGCGGAGATTATGGATTCCAGATTGTTCTGCTAGGCATGCAGAAGTCCTTCTGTCTTGATTCCTAAGTGAGTCTGGAAAAAATCTTTCCAATTACTACTAATGCTGTATTAGTGAAGATGAGATATAAACAGCTCTGATAAGTTACAGAAATTTGGGACTGTTTGCACACACACACACACACACACACACACACACACACACACACATATATATATATATATATATATATATAGTGATAAATAATGGTCTCATTGACTCTGGAGTTTTTGTCAACAATATGTTAATAAATGGGTAAAACAGATGGAATTTATTCTGTTGTGAGAAAGTGAAAGGAATAATTCACAAGCAAGTTGTCGTGAAGGGTAGGTAGAATGTGATCAGCAAGCAAGGGGCAGAATTCTATTTTCTGGAAGAGAAATTACATTGTACTTGCATAGATTCCAAACATAGTGCAGGTGTAAAGAGACAAATTACCCTATTACTAAACAGACTTAAAAACTATGCCCAGTGTGTCTATGCTTGGGTCTAAATTACTAAAAGGCAGTTCAAGAAGGGAATGGTTAAAGTGAAGGAAGTTCTTACAAAGTCAAATCAATGTTAACTGTAAGGGAACACCCAGCACCGCTGAGCTATCTCATGCAAGGGATCAAAACGAATTTGGCTATTTAGAGTTGTACGCCACACAGAACCTGAAGAGGAGTGGGAACAAGCAAGAGGACCTACGTGAGGGCAGGGGACAAGTAAGAGGAAATACACAAAGAGAGCCAGCTCACAGCTGAGACAAAGCCCAGGTTATATTCTGCTCATGATCAACCCAACCAGCATGTAATCCGAAAAGAAAGCTGCTCTATAAACGCAAATTAGCATTATTGAATTGCTCCATTAACACGAGGGCTGTTTTCATTTTCGCACGTGTGTGTGGTCGCCTGAACATTGAGAAACCATTCACAGCCAAGGAAACACCCTCAAGATCATTTCCCAGGGCATTTGTGCCCTGTGGGGCTACCATGATGTTTTAATTGAATTGGAGTGTTTCAATGGCAGCGTGGACTAGTATATTTTCAGGAGCTAATATTTCTATAGATCAGTACAAAGAGAGTAGCTTTTTGGCATAAATGGCCTGAAGGCATCTCTGCAGCAAGCAATCTCATTTGGAGTAAGACCAGAACTACCAAATGTGCATGCCAATTTTTTTCTTTTTCTTTCTTATTCTTTTGTTCAATATCTTATTTTCTCCCTCTTTTACTTAATGTTTTTCATATAGTGTATTTTGATCATGTTTTTCTATCATCTCACTCTTCCCAGATTCTCTCAACCTCTCTCAACACCATCATGTGTGCTCTCCATCCCCCTCTCCTTTTTGATTCTTTTAGAGGACCCTAGAGGAAATATGCCTACAGAGGATCCTTCCTGGTGTGAAGGGCACTAGGGAGACTTGGCAGATAAGGGTGATATGGGTCCTAATGTCTGGCCCCTATTGAAGTCCTGTGAAAATTTCCTTGCCTTTCTTTTCTTTTATTTTTTTACATATACATTTATATTATTATACATATGTACAATAGATTATCTATGGCAAGAAAAACCATTACACAATCAGGAATTATATAAGTGTTACATTCAGCCGGGCGTGGAGGCAGAGGCAAGCAGATGTCTGTGAGTTTGAGGCCAGTCTGGTGTACAAAGTGAATCTAGAACAGCCAATGCTACACAGAGAAACCTTGTCCTGAAAAACTAAAAAACAAAACAAAACAAACAAGCAAACAAAAAACAAATGTTACATTCTTAGTGTTTTGGCTATTTCTATTTGACAGCCTTGAAGAAGACATCGTTCCTATCTTGGTGCATCTAAGTTTCTGAATGTAAATCAATCTCCATCACATATTGTCACTATCAACTTAGAACACCTATCTAGACCTAAAAACATCTTAACCCCTAAACAATTAAGCTTCATTGTAAAACTAAGCTACATGGTCTTCAACTCCCTTAGTGACTTGAGAAGGAATAAACTTGATTATCTGAGTATGCTGGGAGTACAGGTTAGTAGCTTTCCAAATGAAAAGATGACAGAGATAGCTTTCTACCCGAATAGTCACGTAAAACTAACTCTCTATAACATTGGAGCATCTTCTTCAGCTTTCTGGCCCCAATATATCTGACAGAAATATTTGTGATTCAGGAACTATTGAGGACTTGTTTACTCTGTCTTGGCAGAGTTTGGCTGTCAACTCTGCCTGCTACCCAGCTTACCCTCCCCACCCCCAATTTTTTTTTTTTTTTTTTTTTGGCAGAATTATGTCTGTGGTAGAAATGAGGACCTTTTGACAGTGGCTAGTTTGCCGCATTGGAAGCCATCTCCATAAGGAGGTTCTTTGATGTTCATCATCCTCTTTAAGGTAAGCTGGGTGTTGCCAGGAGTTAACCTGTCTCATTGTCAATGAGTCTTTAAAGTAATAAAAACATTTTTAAATGCCATATTCTGTATGTCTCTGGTGTTTTTGAAGACCTTATCTCTCTAGAGAGTCATATCTTTCTGCTGTACCAAAGATGTATATACTTGTGGTAAAAGTAGACTAGCAATTGACATGACCATGATTTAATTTACTAACATTTAGTATGAATAACTTACTTCTCCTAAACAGCTTGCTATAGCACTTTCAAAGCATTCCCCTTGCAAGACGGCCTTTCCAGGCTACAAAGAATGAAGTTACAGCTAATACAGATGAGACTTGATAGGCTGAGGTCAGATATTAAGGGAAGAGGGCTCCCTTGTCTGAGTACTAAGGGAGGGAGGGAGAGGGGATAAGAGTGGGAAGGGGATAGGGAGGGAATGAGGGAGGGAGATATAATCAGGATGTGAAGAATTTAAACTGCAGAACAAGCAGGTAACTTATATTGCTAATCTCACCCTATGGGACTAGCTCTGAGACTGACTGAAACATGAGTGTCTAGGCATAGACAAGGCTTCTTGTTGGCTACAGAACCCCTATGAATTACTATTAGATGCCATTCTTCATATGGCATGAATGAAGATTTATGGATGTCTTCTTTTCCTGCTCATACGAAGAGCAGAAACCCAGCCTTAATTGTTCTGTGCGAAACACACACCTTATACACTTATAATTTTAGGACTGTATGATGCTTGTAAGAAAGTATATACTTTCAAAACAAAAGAACCACACACTGACATTGGATCAGCCCTCATAGGATACATTCCCCTTGCCATTCTAACAGGATAAAGAGATGGGATTTTGAGCAAGCGGTTACACTAAGGTATCTATACTGTGAGCTCTTCAGAAAAGGGCAAGTTAGTCTCTTTCTGCTTTTCTCCTGGCCCTCCTTCCCTTCCAGCTTCAAGGCCCAACTGTTCCTATAATACTGTTCAATTCACTACCTTCAGTCCTAATTTTTTGAGCTGACTAGCACATTCCCTGTTCATCTAATGACTCTATGATTCTGCATTCTTTCAGTTCCCATCCCAAGTCATGAATATCTGAAGATCTACATCCTGGGGCAGGGAAAGCTTGGTGTCCCCTGTAAATCACTGTCATTAGTGCTGGGGAACCAGTAAGTATGTATTCATTGAAACTGTACAGTAAGGTACTAGGATCCCCTTCCCTTATTGTAAAAATGAGTCTGAAGAAAAGCATCCATTGTACTAAATTATTTAAAGCATACTTCTTTTGCTCAAAAAAATTGGTGGACCTCTATTGCTCTAGGCTAACAGCCAGGACTTTAAAATAGTTTTTGCTATACTAATATTTTCATAAGCATATTTTCTATAATAAGACTTGACCTTAATTTGTTCTTTTACCACAATTCAAATCAACAAGCGATAGGGATAGAAAGAACCAATGAAAAAGAACTAGAGAAACAGAGACTATCTATTGCACAATAATATTTGTAGGTAAAATTGATGAATACCAGAGAGAGAGAGAGAGAGAGAGAGAGAGAGAGAGAGAGAGATGCAGATATGGAAATCTTATATACAAATATTCTATTTGCTCACCTTCATGATTCACCATGGATGTTAACATATGAAAGACTTTGAGAAATTCCAGAAGACACCTTAATTACTCAGCATTTTTCAAGTGGCTCAAAAAAAGCATAAGGAGATCCGTTGGTGAATCATGTTGGTAACAGGACATAAGATATGATGTCTGACAATTTACACTCAGAGTGACAAGGATGTTAAAGATAACATTGGATGGTACAACACTCTGCCTTTGGTGAGGTAGTGAAATGGCACCAGATTCTTACCCTTCCACAGGCACATGGTTTAGGAAAATTAATAGATTCCTCCAAGCTCTGCTTTCTCTTGATAAAAATTTCTCAGCTCTTACTATGTTAAATTCTCTTTCAGTCTTTTAGGATGCACCAGGGTGTGAAAGAGGAAGAAAGCCTCTGGTACTTAATAGAAACAAAGTGCATGTGTCACAGCTACCCTGAGACCTAAGTGGGGAGAGTTTTGAAGCACCTCTAAAGTTGTTATTTCTTTTTATTTTAACTTTTGATGCATTAATTATTTGGGGTGTGTGTGTGTGTGTGTATGTGTGTGTGTGTGTGTGTGTGTGTAGTTCTGCCAAGGCTTGTGTTTGGAGAAGAGAGGACTGGAGTTTGGTTCTCTCCTTCTACCATATGGTTGCTGGATATCAAAGTCAGATCATCAGGAGTGGCAGCAAGTATCTTTGTCATATGGGTCATCTCTGCTTCCCAGGCTGTTAGTTTTGAACAATTAAAAAAAAAAGAATGCCTGCATTTTTAAAGGCTGCAATGAGTCTTTGAAAAGTGAAGCAGAGGTGATACTTCTGCCTTGGCTCCTGAGTTCTTCAAGACCATGCATGGTATCTTTCAGACCTTTCTACCAAAACCTGAAAATCACCATATCAATACTCAATGAAAAGGAAAAAAACTCTAGGACATACCGCATGGGAAAAATTTGTGGAAGAAGTCTCTTGATTCACAGAGCACGCTCCAACAGGAGGAGTCTAAGTATAGATGAAATAAGTCAAGGCACAGAATTGGAGACACAAATGTAAAGTCAAGGAACAACGAGAAGGTCATGACTCACTCCAGACTTGATACTTTGCTTGACCTGATTCCTAGTCTTGAATTTTCAACTAACTCTAAAAATAAAAAATAATTAAAAAAGAAATCACAACTGGAGATCACCAATACTCCAGTTGTGACACCCTAAAGCCAACATGTCACATACCCTTTAAAACAAGTTCTTTGACCACATCAATGAAACTAGGTAAAATGGAGCCATGTGTGCCAGCTGATCCATCCACAGGGCAGTCTTGAACAGCAATAATAAGCAGTTTATCTCTTTAAAAGCCAGAATATGTGGCATGTGAGTCACCTTTGTCAAAAGGAGTTAACCTGTGGCTCAGTAATTTCACTCCTGGGTATTTACCCAGGAGACTTTAAAAATGTATCTCTGCACAAAAAATTTAGAAGATAAATGTTCACAGTAACAAAAGATTTGGAGATAATCCAAACTGAATGAAGAAAATGTGATACATCTATACCATGGAAGAGTACTCAGCACTAGCAAAATCTGTGTTACTAACACAAGGTACAGCATGGACGGGATTTGGAGACAATGTGCTGAGACAAAGGAACCTGATGCAAAAGCTTATATACAGTATGAACCTGTTCATATGGGATTCCCAGAACCCTTAGACGTCCACAGGCGAACACCTGGAAGCGGAAAATAGACAAGTGTTTGCCAGGAGTTGGGGAATGGAGAAGATGATGAAGAACTGCTAAGAGGTACAGGGTTTCCCCATGCCGGGGGTGGGGGTGGGGAGGGGGACAGAGGGTGGTGACCACATTTGGAAATGAGATGGTAATGGTGCTTGGATAGCTATGAATATACTGAAAACCATAGAGCTGTATATTAACAGGGAAAATTTTAGAGTATGCGGTTATATCTGAACGAAGCCACTATTTTTTAAAGTCTGTAGCATATGTACACAAAGCCCATCATTCTCTCATAAGTTTTGTCAACTCTACATTCAGAAAAATGCTCAATTTCCATGTGTCTTAAACACAGAACATTTAAGTTAATCATTAGTAGGTTGCACCACCAGAAACTATGTGTTTAGAGCAAAGAGATAAAGATGTGGAAAGTGTACTTAAAGTTAAATAATAGCATAGCATTTTTAAGAAAAGAACAAAGTCAACTGTAACCTGGGCTAATTTGTCAAG
The DNA here is from genome assembly GCA_907169655.1 of Acomys percivali. Lineage (NCBI taxonomy): Eukaryota > Metazoa > Chordata > Mammalia > Rodentia > Muridae > Acomys > Acomys percivali. The sequence goes on along the minus strand of OU015747.1, from coordinate 26,627,038 downwards.
AAGGAGGATAATTCTTGAGGCTTTTCTAAAAAATAACCATGAACCTCTTAGTGATGCAGAGACAAAGCATTAAAGATTAATGTTAAAGCACTTGTGGGTAAAATTACAACAGACTTCATATTAATTCTATAGCATTAATTTCCAAGTGCCCTCAACCATGCTGCCTCTAGGAGACAGACTTGTTGGCAGCTGAGTCATCTGGACTCAATTACCGGCTTCATTTTTATTTCAAGCCACTGATATTTTCTTTTAAAAAGGAGGCTGCTTTTGTAATCAGTTATCCTGATGCACATTTATTTTACCTAAGAAGTTGATATCCGACGCTTAACACTATCTGCTCTTAGGTGAACAGAGGTCCATCCTCTCTGGCATATTTGTCTCTGTGTGGAAGTAAGCAGGAAAAAAAGTGAACCACAGTCCAACAAGCTTTACCAATCAGAACAGTGAGGGGAATTCTAAGTAACTCTGATGGAGCCAATGCACAAGGTCCCTTTCCTTCCAAGTTTACTAACAATCTAGAGATGAAAAGGAAGAGTGAAAACACAAAAACACAAAAGGAAAGATGGGCTACCTCCAGTTTGCTAAATAGCAGGAACAACAGTGAAGTAATGCATTTAGTACATCATATGATGCTTATTGTGTATGTAATTATGGTAATTATTAAAATAAGATGAAGCATTCTGGTAACAGAGACTGACATTTGCTGACAGCAAATGAGGTAGGGCTCATTCCAAGATATTTCCAAATACCCATTCTTTTATCCTGCAAAGCATGCATTTCCCCCAAAATATGCGGATAAGGAAATCAAGACATAGTTGTGCCACTAGCCAAGGTCACAGAATTAGAAGGTATTTCTCTAGTATTTGCAGGAATCACCAACTCTGGTTTTCTTATGCTGAGCTTGAGTTATTAGTTAGTGGCAATAGATTTGAGAAGAAGGATCAAAGAGCAAACAATTTACACCTCAGATGTGTCTCTAATTAGTTTCAATTGATCAGAAATCACTGAGGCCCTAGAAACAGTCAAAACTCCCTCTTACCCCTGCTCCTCTATTCATGTACCATCCACATATTTTTTTGTTTTGCGACCATGAACTTTACCCAGGGTTATCTTCATGGCCATGGGTATGGAACTATCCTACTGAAGCTTGGTGACATCACTGTGGGTATACAACTGAATACCATGACTCCTCATTTTTGATATGTATAGAGAGCCAATAGCCTACCTGGAGAGGTAAGGCCTAACAAGTTCCTTTCCCATTCATGACTAACTGTTTGCATACCCAGTTTTGTCCAGATCCAGTATAGGCAACACCAGTTGCTCTAAGTTCAAGGTTGCATAGGCCATGTCATGCCCAGAAGGCAGCATTTCACAGCCCTTCTCCCTATCACCCAGCTCATACATTCTCTCCCTCATCCACAGCAATGACTTACTCTGAGCCTTAAAAGGGTGATATAAATATCTTGTTGAGAGCTAAACATTCAACCTTTACTTCTCCTGAATGCTTTGGGTAATTCTGAGTCTCTGCATTCACTGCAACTCATTGCAAAGAGAAGCATCTCTGATCAAAGCTAACAGTAGTTTTTGTCTATGGGTATATATTTAGAAAGTAGTTTGATGCCATGTCAATTTATCAAAACAAAAGTAGCAAGTTCCTCCATAGAGCCTATGTCTCCCCAACATGGGGGTTTGGTCAGGTCTGCAGCACCAAACACAAATTCTATCCCATGGAGTGGGCCTCAAACCCAATAAAGAAGTAGCTGGTTGCCTCTGAAATATCTATACTACCATTTCACCCATCTGCATATCTTGGCTAACAGCTAGGCATTTTATCACATAAGCTCTAAAGCTAGGTTACATCGTTGATGACTTTTCTCCCCCAGAGGCCTGCATAATACCTTTGGCATTGAGTTATGGTATTAGTAGGGACCTTTGCCCTAGTTCCCAAGTAATTAACACAGAGACCTATTAGACTTATTCAACAAGTTTTAAGCACTATAACTGAGCAGATATTCATCTATTCTAACCCAGCTACTAGTCTGGCTACTTCCCAGCCATGTACCCCTTTCTTTACCTGTCATCTAGTTTTGCGCTGGCAGCTTCTGCTCCATCTTTGTCCTCATGGCAAACTCCTTATGCTGAGCTTCCTGATGGCAACCTTCTTTCCCTCTTATCAACTGTTTTCTGTCTACCTTCTCCTCTGGTCCTTACCTAAGACTCCCTCCGCAAGCCCCAACTGGCAATGGAAGTCCTGCTTCTTGTTCTCTCTCACACAGCTATAGGCTGATCAACTTTCTTATTAACCAATCAGAAATAATTAGGGAATACTCTTTGCATAAGAGATTGTTGATATAGGAGACTCTTCATGGAAATGTCAACACCCATGTCTGACTGCAACCAGATATCAGGGCATGGAAATCAGCACATGAATGCACCGTGCACAAGACCATCCACCCAACGCTCTGGCACTATGCTCAGCAGGGGGAAGTTTACAACTTAGTTTCTTCTGGATTTTTCTCTGCCCTCCATCCAAAGAATTGTTAGCTTCAGCATTGAGATCAAATCTGCTTCTGGTGGGCAGCCAAGGGCATTGGCAATAGCCTGTATTCTTTTGGAAGCTTCCACTCACTGGACAACAATGCATACAGAGTTATCCCCCACCAGTCACTGGAATTCCTTAAAATTTGATGATTTCTGAAAGCAGTTTCATGATAATACAGGTAGTTTCATTCAAGTTCTTCATTTTTGTACAAATGTCTGTGTTGGTTAGCGTATAGGTAATAGGTTTCTATGCTATTTCATAGTCTATAGTTTTGATTGGCTTTCCCCTCCCCCCCAAGATATCTCACACCTCCTTACATCATACATTTTAACATACTTACTCCTCTTAACAACCCAATGAACGTTGTTCTTCAATCTTGCACATTCTATAGAAAAATATAAGGTGCAGTGAGATATGTAACATGACCAAGGTCACACAGCTGCTAACGGTACACTTGACTGTTTCTGTTCAGTTCTATGTACTGTTCAGTTTGAAGTTTACTGGTACATGATCTGTCACTTCACATACAATGAGACGAGAGACACCCAAAAACTTGTATTCAAATGGTCACCAATGGCTTTAGAAAGGAGCTAAGGTTTTAAAAGGAAGTATTTTAGAATCCCTTAAACAGGCAACTACAGAGATGGTTTCAGAAACTAGTCAGACTATGGAATTCACAAGTTGTGAGTTTTCAGCCAACAGGGTGTCTTTCCTTGTTTCACCCTTAATTAGAAAGACATTTAGGTGGAAGTGTGATCTGTCGACTGCCATGGCATTTTTATCAACGGCTTAACATTTCAAATGAAACATTTTATTGCATTTGTTGTTAGTAAAACACTTAACATATAGGCATCAGGCTTACAATTCACAACGTGTTCTAACTATATTACGCAAATATTTAAGAAACATTTGGGCTGTTTTTCCATTTTTAAGTATTTAATCTGTAATAAACATACAGATGTTAAAAATACATTTCATGTATAGCATGTGTTAAGTGCTCAGAATATATTTTTGAATTGCCTTATTTAAGCTTGTCAGATTTTCCATTACAGCCCCCTAATTTAAGGGGTTTTAAACCAGTCATAAAAATCTCTTCATGCTGATATTTCAAGTAAAATATCTCTCCTTATAGAAGTCTATTTTTTTTTAAGTTAGTGGTGGTTTGTGTTTTTAGTATTAATGCATTTAAAGAAAAATTAACTCTTGGAAGCAGGGCATGAAACAAACATTTTTCTCACAGAACTTAAGTGCATTTCTCTATGCTGTCTTGATAATTCATCCTTTAAAGGCGTATTATTAAGAAGCATAGACTTTACCTTACACTAAAGTTTAAGAGGGAAAAACTGAAGCAAATGTGGGCATTTCCAGATGGTGTTGCAGTGTTGAAAAGATCTTGGTTTAGCATACCATACCAAAGTCCGCAGATTTCTTTAGGGTATTGGAAATTAAGAAGCCTTTAACCATCATTAACCCTATCTTACAAAAAAAGTGCATTTTACTTTGGACCTGGATTGTTTCTCAAAGGCCTCTGTACTTAAAGCCTAACCTCTAGCCCACAGAGTCAGTGAGAGGTCATGAGCTCTTTAGTAGATGAGACCAATTGAGTGAGAGAAAGGTAGGCATTGGAGGTGTCCTCTTACAGGAGATAGTGAAGCTTCAGCCCTTTCTTGTCTCCTTTACTGCCTCCTAACCACCATGATGTGAGCATCTTGCTCAACTATGCACTTCCAATCATAATGTACTGCCTTTCCATAGTCTCAAAGTGAGAGGTGACTATTGGCTGAAACCATGAGCCAAAATAAACCTTTTTTTTTCTATATAAATTGTTTATACCAGGTATTTGGTCACAGAGATTAAAAGCCAGTGAAAGTGAAGAATAAGGTTTGGGGAGAGAACAAGTTCTTTAAATCCACTAATAACACTGGTATTTGAACTGATGTCTATTTTATTTCATTTGGCTAAAGTCCACACCTCTAGATGGATTCTAAATACCACTTGGTGTTTTCATCACATCATTTGTAAACATAGTCACACACACACACACACAAAGTAAATAAAGATCAACTTACTGGTACAGCTCACTAAAGTTTTCTTTGTTACTTTCCATTTTCAGAAGGTGGATCATACAAGAATAAAATTCTACAAACCTCACCCCTCTCTTTAAGTTATTTTCCAGTGACCTAAGGTTAAATGTCACTTTCATTACATACTGAAGAATCATTTCAAACTATATCTTCAAATGACCTTAAAAATGTGTGCCCGTCTGGCTCATTCAGGTTATAGGTTATAGAGAAGCAAGGACACACCCTGTCTGTTTCCTCTCCTTTCTCCTTTTCTTGCCTGTCTAGTGCCAGGTGTAATGAATGGCATCTTATAAAGATGTTCATTAACTATCTGCCATTGATTAGAGTTTCAATCAAGAGACATTCACAGAAAGTAATCTTCCTTCCTTCCTTTCTTCCTTCCATCTTTTCGTCCCTAACCCTAACCCTAATACTACAACATCAAGCATGAGAATAGTTCCGCCAACATGTTTTGGAAGTGCCTTTGTACTTTCCCAAAGTCTCATATATTAATGACCGGTGGCACAGTTGAAAGTAATTGTGGTATTTATGAGGTAGAGCCATGTAAGAGTAAGGAGATCATTGGGGGCTTGAGTTTCATGGGGAAATTGTGACACATTCCTTGTCTTTGCTTCTAGCTAGCATAAAGCAGGCTGCGTTGTTGCATCAAATCCTCCCTCCCATGATGCTCTGCTTCCCCACAGACCCAACAGAGCCAGGGAACTGTGAACTGAAATATCTAAATCTTCCTTTAGGCTGATTTTCCTCAGCTGTTTTGTCAAAGCAATTGAGAATTGACAAGCACGGTTCTCATCCCAACAAATGAATGTCACAGGCACCTCTTGGGGAGCCTCCTGGCCTGCCGGGCTTTTCCTCTGTGGACAGCCAAAGGCTCTGCTGTTGTTGGGGATTCCCAGTCTCCTGGCCAAGTCAAAGGTAGCTCTTTCCACTGCCATGGTCGGCATACGGCATCAGCCTCATCCTGGACACAGGCCCTTCTGGCTCTCACACTAAACTACCTCTCCAATGTCTAGCAGCAATTAAAATGACATTTTGGTCCATATTATATCATAGCTCTTATTTTTTATTGCTCCAACTCTCAGAACCCAATGGAGCATGAGAGATGCTATTTATTTTTGGTACCCATCCCCTAAACTTTAACAGAGAAAAATACCTAAAGTATTTTGCAGTCAGTTGCTTTTTATTCAAGCCCATCTTCCTCCCAAATACACCAAAAATATCCTCAGGCCTTCGGAGTAATTATATTTACGATCATTCATTTTTTCATTAGTCTAGAGCAAATACTGTGGGAACTTGAGAAAGATGATGTTCCAAAGTCAACTTTGAGTTTCGAGTCACAAGAAAGAACCACAGATTAAAATGGAACTGGAATCAACTGGACCCTGGGTTCTCTTGCTAATGAGTGCTCCTCCGCACAAGAACCACATGTTATGGTGTCTTAATACAAACCTTAAAAAGTTAGAAGGGTGGGACCCAAAATCATACCTAGAAGACTTAGCCACAAAGTCAGGGGAAACTTCAGGACTCAAGGAGAGAGACCAAAATTCAACAGAGCCTTTGACAACCAGATGGAATTTTGAATGTCAATTTCTAATTCAGACATAATGTCAAATAGTGAAAATATACTGACTTCATTTATTGATTCAACAAATATTTATTGAGTTCCTGTTATATTCCAGTACTGCTGGAGACATTCTTGGTGTCACTGCGAGCTAAAGACTAAGCTTCTTGCTTTAATGCTATTATCAATCAACTAGCACCAAAAAAGGAAATATGTAAATCATATTGAATATTAGATATTTATATGTGACAAGAAAGATATAACTACGGGAGTGTAGGGTCTATAGATTATAATATAGTGAGGAGTTCAACTTTGAGAATGGCTTTAGAAGACCGAATTTACCATGACTTCTGGCCACATGCTTGAAGAAAATAGAGATAAGCAAATTACAACCATTTCCACTAAAAGAATGAGAAATCACAAGTGTCATTGCAAGCATATATTTGGAAAGTGGTGAACAGAAGAGGAATGTCTTATCCAGGTTGGCCTTCCATAACAAAAATGCCATATTTTAGGCCTGGAGAGATGACTCTACAGTAAAAAGCACTTGTTACTCTTCCAAAGTACCCAGCTCTGCTTCCCAGCACCCATATAGTGACTCAGTCATCTGTAACTTCTGTTCCAGAGGATTCAGTGCCCTCCTCTGGCCTCTGCAGGCACTAGGCATACATATGACACATACACATACATGCGGGCAAAGCATCCAAAATATACAAGTAAATATTATTCATAAAAATGATTGTCATGTCCCAAGTGGCTAAAACAACATTGATTTTTCTCAACAGTTTTGGAGAATGGAAAGTCCAGATTCAAGACAGTGGTAGATTCAGTTTCTAATAACAACCTCCTGGCTTCTTCTTTGTGGGCAACAGTCCTCCAGGCATGGCTTAGTCAAATGCTGTCTTGAAATCTGAGAAGGTGTGATTACCCAGAAGTCTTCACAAAACAGAGCTTGCGGACATTCCCTCATGGAAGGAGGGCGGCCTTACAAGGTGTGTAAGGCAGTATATGACCAACGCATGAGATCTCAAACATTAGCTCACAAAAGTAGCTCATGAGACGACACAAGGGAAGGCTTATGAAACAATGGGTAAGATGGCCCCTCAGGCTACAACCATACATGAGTTACCTATACTGTTGCAGGTGACTCATGCTTCTATGAGTAATCTCAGGTGAAATCAGTGGGTCGTCGAGCTAAACTTGGATAGACCCTTTCGTTTGTCTCTAATTGGGCCCCATCCTTTGTGAAGAGATTTTTTTTCCCGTGTCTTCTCAGAAAAGGTAATGCATGTTTTTGCATGGCTTTCCCTTGATGGGGAAGAGCAACCATCTCTGGTGCTGCTCCTAGGCAGGAGCTGACGCCATACCTTATTTAATATTGATTTCCTTTTAATGCCTATCACCAACTATCATCAAAACCAGAATTTCTTCCATGTGTGAATTGAGTAGGGATAGACAATTTATTTCATGATGAGGAACTGCACCACTCTGAACTGGAAAGGCTAATCAATGCGCCCACCTGTATGCCCTGGTCACAATAAATATAATAATTAAAATTATATGTAAGGCTTTCAAAAAATTTTTAGAAAACATAATTGAGAAAGTCCAAAAGAGATAAAATTCTATTCATCCAATTTAACTATTGAACATCCTGACCTGAAATTTTTAGGGAATTATACATGAGTCAAGCTGTCATTCACTAAATACACACCCATTTACTTATTTATCTGTGTTTTACAGTGCTGGAAGGTGCAATGAAGGCTACTGGGGGAAAAAATACTCCATTTGTCTTAGCCGGTCCTGGACCCTGCGGGCTTCAGGACTGCCCTGTCAGAAAAGTTGTGCTTACTGGTACAATTATGGCATGATGACTCTCAGAGTAACCAACCGTTTTCTAATTGGATTTTAGGTTTGGTCAACACAGAAGGCATTTCATGCATGATACTGTAAATCTGGTCACAAGTCTGTGACTGGGGAGAACTTAGCCTCCAGGCAGGATAAAGCTTTCTGTTGTATTATTACTAAAGGATCATGGCTTTTGGTTGGTTGGGTTTGTTGTTGTTGTTGTTGTTGTTGTTGTTGTTGTTGTTGTTTTGGCTTTTTGTTTTTTTATTTTTTGGTTTTTAGGTTTTTTGGGTTTTTTTTTTTTTGTATTTTTGTTGTTGTTTTGGTGTTTTGGTTTGGTTTGGTTTTTCAAGACAGGGTTTCTCTATGTTATCTTGGTTGTTCTGGACTTGTTTGTAGACCAGGCTAGCCTCGAACTCACAGTAATCTGCCTGCCTCTGCCTCTCAAATGATGGGATTAAAGGCATGCACCACCACGCCTGGCTCAAAGATCATGTTGTTAAGCTACTTTCTAAATATCTATGTTTATATTTGTAGAGTTGTTCTTTTTTTGAAGTTGGTCAAAGAAGTTTCTTTTTTTTTTTTTTTTTTTTTGGCAGTGGTAATGGTTAATACAGATACTCATAACTTTTCCAAGTGCTTACACTGCATGACTGTGTGTTTACCAGTGATAGATATCTGTGTCACCCTTCCCTTATCAAAGGAGCAAGGAACATCACAGAACAGGGGAAAAGAATATGTGAAAAAAATGACAGTATAATAGAACTGAAGGATTAAGCAGAGATGGGGGCAGTAGGGAAGGACAAAGGGATTGTCAGTAATTTAGCCAAAACTAAGGATGTACAAAATACAGTACTGAATTTCACTAGTAATCTAATTTTAAAATACAACTTAAAAAACATTTGAATAGAATTATTCTACATAGGTAGACACTGTTGCTACATGGGTAGACATGGTATGTTGTTAAGGGTGCATACCAGGCATGAGAAGCCTCCTTAAGAGTTATTGGTTGGTCAAATAGGCCCCGGAGCAGAGTTCTCCAAAATAATGCAAAACAATAACCAATGTCACCTCCGTTGGTTATCCACAAGAATTACATAGTAAGACTCTATTGCTGAAGACATCACAAAATTGGGCTGTGGAACCTAGAGAAATCCATTGCAAACCCACAAGGGAATCTCCCCACTACTAGCTAGCTTTCAGCCTGCTGGAAGGCACTATGCAGGCAACTGGTAAAGAAAAGACATCATGGTGTTATCCAGCTCTGGACTCTGCATAATGTAATATTAACCTTCCAGGTAAGATGTGCCTACTGATGCAATAGTAGCATAATTGTTATGGTATAACTAAGTGCTTTACAATTGTATTTGAGACCTTCTCTACAGGGGATAATTTCATGTCTAGTGCTATAATCCTGGTCAAAAGCCAATTGATGAGGAAGTCTTGGATCCTACAGTAAAATTTGTTTTTGTTATTGTTATTTTGCTAAGTGGTAATGTTGTCCAGTTGCTCCATAAATATTTATGTTTATACTCATACACATGGGCTGGGCTCAACCTCGGTCAGAGAAGTTTATTTTCAGTGTGCTGCAGGTTCAGGGAGAGATGCATAATTGAGCAAAGGGCTAAGAATGATAGAATGAGTGTTCAGCTCTTAATGGGATATGTACATATTAGTACCACATACCTACCACCACCACTAAGAATCATGGAATATCACATAAGAACTGAGAAGACTGTAAGAGAAGACAGTGGGCGGAATACTATAAAATGTTGTCCTATAGACATGGCATATGTATTGCAATTATGAGCTCACAGTAACTGCACAAGACAAAGCCAGACAAAATTCCAGCATGGATGGATTCCCAACGATCCAGCCCTAGAGGAGGAATTATTGTTACTTAACAGGTTCTAAGTGAGAAAGAGTCACTTTTCTTTGGAAATAAGGCTACAAGGCTCCATGCCTCAATAATGACCTCATATCCACTGACATATGAACAGCATTGATTGGACTACTCAGGAGGTTAGCAATGATCAATAAATAATAATAATAATAATAAAAATAATAATAATAAAAATAATAATAATAATAATAATAATACATTAAGTTGGGATGGAGACAGGATAGAGGAAGGGGAGTTGAAGGAAGGTAGTAAAGTGTAGATAATAAAAATATATGTCTACAAATTTTAGGGAGTATTGTTCACTTCCTTTTGAAATTCTGACACATTTCTCTGTTCACCTTTAAATGTAAACATTTTAATAAAAGAAGTATTGGCTCTCTCAAGACCTTTCTCCGTAGCTCAACATACAGCAAAATCATCTCATGTTATTATTTTCAGAGAATATTGACATAGACCATAATCATAAACATTATCAAAACTGAGATTCAGAACAGCTATCATCACAAAACCTTTTTTTATTTTGCTCTGCCATCATCTACCCTCAGTCCCAGGCCATAGAAACCAGTGATGAAAACTAACGATTCACTTTTCCTATGATTTCTTCCTTGCCTTTGAGTCTGTCGCCTGTGTCTCCACTTCAATTGTCATCCACACTCTTTACTAAATATCCCTTTACCATTTGTAAGTTACCTACAAAAATGCATTAACGTTATAACAACAAAAAATAAATGAAGTTCTCCTGGTTATTGGGTTTGATTTCTGAGTCTTTTTGTTTGTTTGTTTGTTTGTTTTTGGTTTTGTTTGTTTGTTTTTCGAGACAGAGTTTCTCTGTGTAGCCTTGACTGTCCTAGACTAGCTTTGTAGACAAGGCTGGCCTCGAACTCACAATAATCCACCTGCCTCTGCCACCAGAGTGCTGGGATTAAAGACACGCACCACCACACCCATCCTAATGTCTGAGTCTTAATCTTCATCTTATTTGACCTACAAGCAGCAGTGGATATGCCCATCTTCCAGAGTGACCCTCTTTCTGTTTTCGAAAACATTGCATATATTCCAAGGAATGGAATAGCTGGGTCTTGAGGAAGTCCTATTCCAAGTTTTCTGAGAAAGCACCAGATAGGTTTCCAAAGTGGTTGTACTAGTTTGCATTTCCACCAGCAATGAAGGAGTGTTCCTCTTTCTCCACATCCTCGCCAGCATGTGGTGCCACTTGAATTTTTTATCTTAGCCATTCTGATGGGTGTAAGATGGAATCTCAGAGTTGTTTTGATTTGTATTTCTCCGATGACTAAAGATGTTGAGCATTTCTTTAAGTGTTTCTCAGCCATTCGATAGTCCTCTGTTGAGAATTCTCTCTTTAGAACATCATGATGGGTGAATCTGGGCCCGGGGGGGGGGGGATCTGCTCAAACAACTGCACTAACCAAGGACAATACAATAGTAAACCAAACACCTACGCTGATCTGTTCACTAAAGTCTGCTTTCTCTTTTCCCATTCTGTCCACACTCATAACTATATCTGTATCTGATACCATCAAAATTCATATTTCTAATTTAGACTACTTCTCTGACATCCAGACCATCACTCCCCTGCTTCTTTATTCTTCTTTCCTTTACCTTAATATTTCAGTGACGGTCCCGTCATCTAATTTTTTCAATCTTCTTCATTTAATTTAGTGCCAACTTCATAGGATATTTTTCAACCTCTGAGCTTAGTCTAGACTCCCCTTCTTCATATATTGTCACCACTTCTTTAAGTTCTGCTCCTGTACTTTTTAAATGACATAAATGCTACTTTAAACCTCAAATGTCTGAATGTGGCTGCTCCTGTAAATTCATGCTGATTGCAGGAGGTGGGCCTGCCAGGGATTGTTAGGACATTATTGTGGGGCCCTTATGAGTAAGACTTAGTGTCCACATGAAAAAGAGCCAAGATGCCTCCCTGCTTGGTTCTGCCATGTGTGAAAATAATGACAGGGTTCTATTTGTAAACTACAAGGTGAGTCTTGAGCAGACACATAATTATTAGCACCCTAATCTTGGACTTCTCATCTTCTCACACCATAAGAAATAAATCACTTTTGCTTGGAACCACCAAGTCTATGGTATTTTGCTATATACACCTAAATGGCCTAAGTATGGTGCTTTGTCTTGATATTCTGTCTGTATAATATACCTAGGGAGAAAGTCTCAGTGTCTAGATAAGGTGGGCCTGTGGCCAGATCTATTGTCTAGATAAGGTTGACATGTAGTACTGTGTTGATTATGCTAATTAATATGAGAGACAGCCAACCTAAAAGCAGCCAGTACTATTCCCTGCATTGAGATCCTGAATTGCAAAAGAGTAAAGAAAATAAGCTGAGTCCATCCTTGCAGGCTTTCATTCTATCTGTGCCCTTGATAATGGATGTGACTGGATGCATCAAGTTTCTGGTGCCTTAGCCTCCTTGATGATGGCCTGTAACCTAGAACTGCTAGCTAAAACAAGCCAGTCCTATCCTGAGTTGCTTTTGTTGGGGCATTTTATCATGGAAACAATCACAAAGCTAGAACCCAAAGGTAATTTCTTCAACAATTGTTTTCCTAAAAATTGACTTTTTCAAATTTTTATTAATTTCTCTGAGTTTTGAGCTTTGTAGAACATTTTTGGTCATATTTACTCCCCTGAGTCTTTCCAGAACCATCCTTACTTCCCGTCTCTCAGTTAACTTTCTTTTTTTCTTTCTTTCTTTCTTTCTTTTTAACCTCAATGACAATTTTGCTGCCCAAATATTCCTGAATGCGTGTTCTTACACTGAAGCATGCTCAATTTATCAGAGGCTGAATTCTTAGAGAATACTGACCCTTTCTTTCCTAGAAAGCTAACAACTGCCAATCAGTCCACAGCGAGGGGTAGAACTGTATGCCCACCTACTTTCTCCATGCTGGGAATTGGTCTGGTTTGGGCTTGCACAGGTTTTGTGTATGCTGTCACAGGCAGTGTTAGTTTATATGTTCAGCCACCCTGCTGTGTTCAGATGTTTCCTTGCAGTCATCCACCTTCTCTGGCTCTTACACTCCTTCTCCTCGAGCTTGCACATTGATCCCTGAGCTTTGGGTGTGGGTGGGTGGGGGTATAATTTCACCTCAAGGCTGACTATTCTTCAGTTTTTATTCTTTTCACTTTGATAAGTTCAGCGTCTCTGTGCTAGTCATCATAAACTATAAAATAGGGCTTTTCACAGGAGTGATAGGGGATGCATTGATCTATGAGTACAGTGAAAAGTCATTAGTAGCCAATTTAATATGATGTACATTTAACATCAATAATAAAGGTAGACTCTCCCCTAGGGCCTATGACCTGTCTGACCATGAGCTCTTGCCTCAACAATGGTGCTAGTTTGTGTCTCATATAATCAGAAAATGGTTGGTTATAGACATGATGCTTGTACCACTGTTGAATCAGTGGACGTGCCAGTCATTGAGTCAATGTAGTTTACAGAGTTCACAGTGGGTTGTGACTGGTAACTACTTTTCTCCTCCAGCAACTTGCATGTTCCAGTACTATGAAAGCTATCCAGCAAGGAGAAAATGTCTCTGTCCATACCAGCTTGATATCATACTCCATTAGTCAAGTATGTGGTGTCTTCAGCAATTGGGTCTTAACTAAGAGCAGTGGCAATAATCTGTAGTGTCTGAGACTCTATGGGAACTCATTGCTCAATAGCTCCAAAAATGTAAGCCCTTTGCCACAACTGGACTTCTTGTTTGTTGGTCTCTGGTGTGCAGTAGGGGCATTGTTTTTAATGGGGAGGTTATAGCACTTTCTAGCAGAACTCAAGATATGCAAATAACATTGACATATTTAAAAAGATGTCTGAAAGGAAAAGGTTTACATAAACATATTAAATTCTTATATAGTCAACAAGATGACGTAGAGTAAATGATGATTTCTGTACATTAAATGAGAAGCAAAGACAAATGTGGAGAACTCTTGTCTTGAAAGAGTTGGAGGTCAATCTTTACACAGTTATATTTTCGTACATGGTTTTCTTCACTAATTTTTTTGTTTTGTTTTGTTTTGTTTATATTTTAATTGATTTATTCAGATTATATCTCAATTGTTATCCCCTCACTTATATCCTCCTAATCCTCCCTTCCTCCTTCTTTCACCCTATTCCCCTCCCCTATGTCTGTGACAGTCTCTGAGTGATCTTGCAACCAGACTCCTCTTGAAAATAAATGTACAGAGAATAGGAAGATCTGTGCCAAGTAAAGATTAAGTCTGAACACTTGTCAATAGAGTATGAACACAGGAAACTGAGGGATCTTGAAAATGCAAACCTCTTTCCTATTCCCAAAAAATTTTCCTCCCTCTGAACAGAACATGCAATTCTAATCTTTCCAAATGATGGTCTCTAATGAGAGGCTGTTGGATCAAAAATAATTAAGATGCATATCTTTGCCAAAAAATAAAATGTAGCAATCATCATGACATAGAGGTTGTTCCATTTGTTTTTTTCCAATTAAAACATTATTATGGTAGAAGTATGACTCAGAAAATAGGATTCCTTTTCAGAAGCATTAATGCAGGAAGTGGTGAAATGGATGCTTACAGAGTTGATCCGATCTAGAATCACAGCCCTTCCGGATTACTCCAAATTCTGATGATGTTATTCCTCCTCCGGATTCTTGCAACAGCACCTAAGTCCACCTGAGCAGCCTCTTTTTCAATTTCAAAGCTACACAAGGCCCCTTCTACTCAGAATCCAGCAGGGCCCCCCACATCTCACACATACCAAAGCCCTAACAGTTAGCTGCAGTGGCCTCAGCACCTTGCCTGTGTTGCTTCTGCTGCATCTTCTAGCTCTGTGTCTTCACTCATGTCTCCTAGCAACACTTGACTTGTAGCATTGCCAGTACTCTAGCTAAACTCCCACTGCTGGCCATTTTTGCCTGTAGCTCGTTCTTATTCAGTCTGCTCACTGCGCAGGTGAGCATATGACTTGTCATTCCCTCATCTTCCAGTATGAATTAAAAGAGTAACTCCTGTTGCATCTCTGATCTTTACTATGAAAATTCTTAGCAACCAGCAGCCCTAGGATTTTGTTTCCCTTCTCTGTTTTACTTTCCCATCCATGTTTCTCATCTTCTAACAGAATCAATCCATTTGCCTTAGTCTCTTCATCTTCTGCTACTTTTGTAAGTGACTTAAGCCTTCTCTGTTCCTGCCCTGCTGTTATATCTGTGGCGAACAGGGACCTACTGCACATTGCTCCAGTACCCACACCTACAGCTGAAGTGTGTTAGTGAGAAGATCATTAGCTAGATCTTCTTTTATCTTTCAGAGTCTTCAATATTGACTTGAACTCACAACTCACCTACTCCACCAATCCTGGTGCTGTGGATTATAAGCATAATCAACTACACACAGTTTTCTCCAAGACTTTGACATTAAAATTTAGAGAAACCTGTTTTCCCCTGAAAATATGAGAGAGAGAGAGAGAGAGAGAGAGAGAGAGAGAGAG
>OU015747.1:26598781-26611583 GCA_907169655.1 Acomys percivali | reverse complement strand
GTGTGTGTGTGTGTGTGTGTGTGTGTGTGTGTGTGTGTGTGTGTGTGTGTGTGTGTTAGCACAATGCTTTTCTTATCCAATCCACATTTCCCAGGGCTCAGGATACATTACTCCCTCCACTTTAGATTTTATTATTTCTGTTTCAGTTTCTCTTGTGGTTTCCTGTGGCTCTCTAAGTAGAGACAGAAATGCTCTTTTATCTACTACATTTAACAGGCAGCCATCCCTCCATTTTAAAACATGCATAGGAATTTTATTTGTGAGTCTTAGAAGGAAGAACGATGGCTTTCTGAACATACTGATGATTGTCATGATAACACAGTAGATTTTCAGACATCACTGGGTATCATATGCTCCTTAAGGGCCAGTTAGAACACATTTATGGGACTCACCCCAGAGTTTCTAACTGAGCAGTTGCAGCCGAGGTTCCAAGAAGTTTAATCCTTCACACATTCCCAGGTGAGGCTGGTATAGGGAACCACACTTTGAGTGTCACTGGAAAAGTCAACTATTTTTCATTTTTCTAATGTTTAGAATCCTCTACAGATTTAAAACTGAGTTCAAACCCCTGTAAGTCATTGTTCAAATTCATAATGTTCTGTGAGAATAAGGTCAGGCAGAGGACAAACAAAATGAACATGGCATTTCAGATACAGCTAATGTCATGGACAGACGCCTTCCCCAACCCATTCCATAGGCTATCAATTTAGTTTCAAGGAAACCGGTTGTAAGACCCAGAAAAAGATCCATGTATAGCTCTGATGTCTACTGAATTATGCTATTACAATTCAACATATAAATCTCTATTTTTTTCCTTCGTGGCATGGTGTGTGTGTGTGTGTGTGTGTGTGTGTGTGTGTGTGTGTGTGTATTTACGAGCTCGAGTGTACGATGTATGTGCATATGCAGATTTATTTGCATGTGGAAATGTGGGTCGTCATGTAGAGGTCCGAGAACACCCTCGCATGTCAGTTGTTTCCTTCTACCTTGTACAAGATTAGGTCTCTGTTGGCTTTTTCCACTGTGGGCAGCTGGCCCTCCAACTTCCAGAGATTCATTTGTCTGCCCCTTCTGTCTTCCCTGCAGAAGCAATGGGACCATAGATGCTTATAAGGCATCTAGGAGTTCTAAAGATGTAAACTCGAGTCCTTAATTTTGTATCCTCTGAGCCATCTCCCAGTGCCTTCATGTGCATTTTAAGACTCCTTTCTTTTTCTCAAAATACAAGGCATTTATAACTGCATATGTGCTCTAAAGAACAACCAACTAATAAACATACAGTGCAACTGAGCTGGGACATTAGAGTGAGTGCTCAGTATGTTTTTAGTAAATTTTCCTCTTTCACAACTTTGTAAATGTAAATTATGTATGCTGGCTTCTCATGTTGCCCCCTGCATCTTCTATAAATCTTTTATTCTTATTACTTATTCTTATTAATTAGTTTTGGTTTCAACATGGCCAATTCTGTGCTCTTGAGTTTGGGACTAAATATCAAGGTATGGTGGACTCACCAGTGGGTATCAAACTGGATACTCATTCCGGAACTTCCAAAAAATAAATAAATAAATATTTAAGCAAGCTGTTTATTTCTTCAGCTGCTCAATGATATGCCCAGCTGTTAATCACCATGTATAAAGATGCAATGATTTTAACATTTTGTGTAGTTTTTAGCATCTTCATACTCACTATATCTTCATATTTACCCCATATCAGTGTTGTTTTTTTTCCTGTTAGGAATAAATTTCAATATTTCCTCTATACTAAAGCTAAAAGCAAACATAGCTCAGATACTTAGCCTATTTCTTTATACATATGGTTTGGGGAATTTAAAGTAAGGAAAACAAATCTCTGTCCATAAAAAGTAGGCTGTCAAGACTGTTATCTCTCCATGTACTTAAAATAAAAATCTAGTGTGAAACTCAAAATGAAGCAATGAATTCTTTGTTCTACTTAGTAGCCACAATCTCTCACAGCAATGAATGGCATTGATTCATTGAGCAGGGGGAACTGCTACACAACATATTTTATGGGAAATGAAAAATACCTTGTTTTAATATTTTTGAAAATATTATCCATACTGCAAACAGGAAAGCATATCTGAATGGGGAGTGCAGTGAAATCCCAGAAGGGCAGTGGCAGAGTGTTGACTATAGGTTGACAGCAGTGAGGAGGCCACAGAACATGAAGAAAATATAAAATTGGGAGGGGATCCAGGTAATAGATGGAGACGATGAAAATGGAATCTCTCTCTCTCTCTCTCTCTCTCTCTCTCTCTCTCTCTCTCTCTCTGTGTGTGTGTGTGTGTGTGTGTGTGTGTGTGTGTGTCTGTCTGTCTGTCTGTCTGTCTGTCTGTCTGTCTGTCTGCATGTGTGCAGTAGGAAGGTAGATGTGGGAGGTGGGAGGTATCTCATCATGATAATAACCAGTCTGTACATATAAATGTAAGTCTGCATTGTCTTGGGTGACATTTAAGCTTTTAACATGTGTTCCCAGTGTTTGAGGAACATAGCAAATGTTCTTGAAGAGATTTCAGGGATGTTTCTTGGACTCCCACATGTAACACCACTGATGGAATATCACACTATGTAATTAAAAAATTCTTATCTATCCTTGGATCCCTAGTACCTATGTTTCTATTTGTCAAACAGCAAATCCTACACAATTGTTTAGTGAAGAAAACACATCACTTAAAATAATGTTGAAGGAACAGCCCTTCACATGCTAAAGGAATAAAAATAGACTTGAAGAATTTAAAGAAATTCAAATAATCATCTGAAAAAAAATCCAGCTGTCTCCATTTAGAGATCAGAATACTGACAAACAGAAAAATTAGAAGACATTGCCAAGAATCTCCCAATAAATTAGCAACAGAGTTGGAACTATAATCCATATTGTTATTTACCTTGTTCTTATAATTCTTACAAAGTTCTTATAACTATAATCCTTGTTCTTATTTTCATGTTTTCTCCTTTATCATCTTAAAATGTGGCTTTATTATTATTCAAAGATAGTAAGGCCATTGATAAGGAAATGTCTGTCACTAGAGTTTGCTATGTGTACATTTCCCAAGAGGAAGGGGCACGCTGTGGTATAACAGGCCACATAGAGTAGTACAACCAACAGGCTATTGGAAACAGGGGGTGGTAGAAACATTAGCAAGACGCTATACTATGATTTCTGTAGGAAAAACTAAAAAGAGTGTCCTAGGCAGGCTTAAGGGTAGCTCACTCGAGCATTCTCAATGTGGTCTAGGGAGTTAGGGACACACTTTGTTGTCTGGTATCTGGCTCCAGGATGCTTGAGACAAGTGGACAGTGGCCTAGAAAGAGAAACCATAGAATAAAAGTTGGTGACATGGGAACTAGAAAGGTGAGTTTGCATAGGAGGATGTGCTCTTGAGCAAATTCACTACCCCTAGATGTCAGCAAGGCTTTCAAGGCCAAAGCATTGAGATGTGAAAAGTGAAAGAATTCTTTGTGTGTTTGCCACATTGTGCTTTATAAGTCCTCTATACATTGGAACTTTAGTTCAGATCTGTCATCTCTTCAGTACCATACAATCAAATCATCAGAAAGAGTGCCTCCGTTTGAAGCTCTTAGGCATCCTAGGCCTTCAGAGCTATGAAAAATGTCTTTTGGATCATAATCTAGATGATCTTTCTGATTATTTATCTAAAACTAAACCAGGAAATGACTCATTTGGTTTCTGCCAATCCTGGAGTGTTGCCACTCTGCACTCAGGAAGAACTGGCTTCCCTTGGCAGGCCTTGCTTGCCAGATGATGAATGAAGGTCTCTATGTTTGGTGCTAGCTAACTTTTATAGGCTCTAAAATAGCAATTTATATATGCTTCAGGGGATGGCTATATTTTTTTCTTTTTAGATAGCTCTTAGTCGCAGCAGGGTGCCCAATATATATGTGTGTATGTATATATCACATCAAGACTTTTCTCTCTGTATCATATGTATCTTCATGACTTCTGTAAGCCTGATGCATACTCAGAACACAGAAAATAGATATAAGCTGAACTCTAAGTATTCCCAGTTATTCTTAAACCTCTGGAGCTATGACCTTCAATGGGATACTATGAGAAAGAAATAGCCTGACAAAACATTTTCTTGGTTCCATGAGTTGGTACTGACATTCCAAAGCAGACAGGGAAAGCCAGTCCTCATCATCTGTAAACTTCATGCATGGGTTGGATGGCCTTGCAATTAGCCATTTGACTAAGTTTTTAAAGAGTCCAAAACTAATTCAAAGAACAGTGGCCACGAGCCAAACCAAGCACTTAGTGTAAGTGATGAGCTCTCTAAACACTTACAACCCACCAAGCCACATTCATATTACATTTATGCTAAACGCTTTTACTTTTTTCTCTTTCAAATATCTGGGCTGTATAGTCTGTCATTTTCTATCAAACTTTCAAATAATATCTAGATTATCTTCATGGTTTCCATCATATCATATTTTCTTCTTCTTCTTCTTCTTCTTCTTCTTCTTCTTCTTCTTCTTCTTCTTCTTCTTCTTCTTCTTCTTCTTCTTCTTCTCCTTCTTCTTCTTCTTCTTCTACAACTACTACTTCTTCTTCTTTTTCTTCTTCCTCCTCCATATGCTGGTGTAGATGTAGAGTGTTACAAGGAAGTGGAACAATGGCCAGAAGGTACATGGTTAAGGACAGGCTCTGCCACACATTTGCCCAGTGTCCTCATGCATGTTCCTGCAAGGCTATATGACATAGAAACATGGCATCTATCCGCCATTTAGGAAGATTAGATAATAATAATATAAACAACACCTAGTAACAATTTTAATTTAAAAATTATGAACTGAAGTGATGTCCATAGGATTGTTTCAACTTGCAGGATATGTGTTAAAAGTTTAAAACCTTGTATCTTCTTGACCTTCAGTCATGATATAACCATTTCTTGGAGTTAACTACAATCATCGTTTTAACAAAGAGCTCACAATACTAACTCTGAGCCAAGGTAATAGCCTATATAAAAGGCATCATTCCCACCTTTAAGTCTACCTATAAAACATTCTCCTGAAGATCCTTCAGTCAACAGACCAAGGAATCATGGGGCCAAAGATAGCAGAATCGCAAGATAATAGAACCCTGGGTCTCCAAGTCACTGTCTAGAGACAGAACCTCCAGTGAGAAACTTCACTAGACTGTGAATTAACTCTTATCAGTCAAGATAATGAATCAGGGGCTCCTATAATGCAGTTCACAGCAATGTCATAATGACTACCAATAACTTTTTAAGTATACAGCTCTAAACATAGGAGGAGATGCTAGTATATTTGGGTGGTGAGATGGTACATGTAATTTTAAATTCTTAGCTTTCTTTATATTATTAAATTTTCAAACCTGTAACAAACACATGTTGATATTATAACTTCAAAACTTATTTAAGGTAGAAAAATAAAGAAATATCAGAATGTCATAAGGATAAAAGAAAATAGCCTTCTCTCCTGGTCTGGTCATTGTCTGAACCAGTATAAGTTCATTCCACATTCTATCAGTGTATTAGTTACTTTTTGTTGCTGTGATAAAACTTCGCAAACAAAATCTACTAGTGAAGGGAAGAAAAATTCATTTAACTAATGTTTCTGGGTTGGGGAGTAAATAGTGGTGAAGATGGTATGGCAGCAAGCAGCCAGATCAGGAAGCTAGTTGATCAGAGAGAACTGAAAGGGGATGAAGCTACAAATTCTCAGCTCCTCTACCAGAGAATCCCTTCCTACTGATGTGTCTTAGATCACTCAACCACAGAAAAACAGGACAATGATTGCTTTACCACACACGTACTACCTGAGTTAACAACTCAAGTGAACAAGCAAGAAGTAGACTCAAAGCTGAGATGTCTTCCTATGGCATGTTTAATGTGAGAGGTGTGTGCTTTTCCTCAGCACCAAGTCAGGTTGGAACTAGGTCACCACAGTCAGGGGTACAATGGAAGGCAAGTGGATAAGCTTGTAAACAAAGGGGGCTGGGTGCAAGTGACTTGTCTCCTAAGAGCCTAGCAGCATCAACAATGAAACAAACCTCCTTGCTAGCCAGGTCAGGGAAGCAGCATACATGTGGACACCTAAGCAGCTACCCCATGGTTTCTCTAATTTCACTGCCCAGTGCCTAACTCTCCTAAGAACCATAATCAACATTGGCTTGATTTGGTACTCCCCAAGTAAGACTAGAGGGTAAGTCGGGCCAGAAACCCAGGCGGAGATGCATTTTATTTCATGGCCCCTAATGAACGTTCTGGCCCCTCTGTCATCCCTGCAATTTGCTTCCCATCGGTCAGAAGGACTCAATCCATTTCACAGCATAGTAGTACCCACTGGGCTAGGAAAATGTACCAATGCATAGGGTTGCCAGGACAACCTGCAAGAAACAAAGATCTAGTGTGTGCCGGAGCCCTGAATCAATTTCCTACTGTCCCTAAAAAGTAAAAGCTAGCAAATATCAGGTGAAAGCAGTCCTCTTACTCATAGTCATATAAACCTCCATATTTGCAAAGTGTTCTTGATGACTCACACATCCTTACTAAATTTCATCTTTAAGTCCAGTGCTGTTCTATGTATTATATAGATGCATTTAATCAATAAAGCTCCATTTTTACAATTTGTTGCTACTTTAACTCTGCCTACAAAACAATATGTTGACATCCTAATCCCCAATAACTAGCCTCAGAGTGTTGTTTTATTTGAAAACAAATAACTACAGATGTAACTAGTTAAAATGAGATAGGTCTAACTGAAAAGCACTACATAACTTGTCTTCTTGTAAAATGATGGCCACATGAAAATACACATGTAAAAGAGAGAAGCAAAAGTCTAGAGATGCTACAATGCCAAAATGCCTGGGACCACTGGAAGCCAAAAGAGGCAAATGCCTCCTGCCACGGCTCAGCGGGATCACGACCCTGCCTAGTCTCCATTTCAGACTCCGGCCTCCAGAGAATTAATGTGTGTTATTTTAAAACTCTAGTTTGTGGTACTTTGCCACAACAGCCACAGGAACTAAATACACTATATGACTTTTATTGTTTGTATACTATATAAACTTTGGAAATGGAAGAATTTTTATATGCTTATTTTCTGGACTGGAAAAAAATAACTAACTTTAGAGACATGGTGTTACTTGCTAGGAAAGTGGCTGCCCTTATGTTTAGACTGCTATAACAATGTAAAAACTTGAGTGAATCATGAAGTGGAAGTAGCAGTTCTGTGTTATTCACAGTTACACTGTGATGTTCAAGGTGAAGCAGATTTGGTGCCTGGTGGAAGGGATGTTCTTCCTAATGTGTCTTCCTGGGGCCAAAGAGATACACAAGCCTCCTTGGTTGAACTTCTTTTCCAAGGGCACTAATCTCATTGTTGTGGCCTCCACCCTTATGGAATTGGATAACCTACTCATCTCCTAAAAACCCCGCCCCTTAAAATTACTATCCTAGATAATTAGATGTGAGCAAACAACTGAGGATGGAGGGCATTAACGCAATAGTAGAATCTCTGCAAGGACCCAAAAGTAGGACTTCTACAGTGGCAAGGTGAAACTTAAGAGGGAAAACTTTAACCATAAGTAATGTTTTATTTAGGATCACCACACTTATTTAACTATCCCTTAATAGATACAAGAGATTGGTTTCAGAACCCCCAAGAATATCTCATATATAAAATTGCATATATGCTATGTATGTCCTCCAGTATACTTTAACTTATCCCTAGATTAATTATAACCTATAGTACAAGGTAAATTCTATTTAAGTGGTTGCTTGGCTATATTATTTAAGGAGGACAGTTTTATATTAATAAAATCAAAGTTGTTTCACATCTGGTTAGTGCTGATACAATTTCTTTTTCAAATGTGTTCAACCCCCTGTTAATTGAATGGACAGAAGAGAAGCCTATGGATATGCAAATATGGGAAAGGAAGCATGTAAGTTACAGTTTGTCTGATACATGCATATGTGTGTGTGTATATATACATGACTGTGTGTGTGTGCACGCATATATGAGAAAAAAAGATAGAGAGATAGCAGGCTTGATTTCCATATTCCCTGCTTTTAAATAGTCTTATCCCCTTCGTGCATCTTTTGGTCCCAAGTAAGAACAATCATACCAGGATGTCATTTATGTCTCAGCGAAACAAGGATAGTTGGTGGCAAAGATGCTCATAGGAAAACCCATCGGCTTTCCCATAAAAATAAAAGTCTAGTGGACCTCAAAGAGAGCTGAGTGGGAGGCTGAAACAGTGCCATCTTTCTTTCTGCCCTATCCATAAAGTCTGATGGGACAATGGGGCACAACACAATAGGGACAAACAGGCAACCAGATTCACTCTTCAGATTCCCTGGGACAGTTTCTAAGTCTTCTCTTGACTCCTTGGGATACATTCTAAGTTTTATGCTTAGGTCTGCCTCACTCTCTGCAAAAAAGGAGGAATCTAGTGGTGCTGGTGGAGGAAAGGCTTGTGTGTCATCACTCGCCTTTTTTGGGGGGCCCTGGGAAGGTAGTGATTAAGTTCTGGGTGCCTGGCCTATAGCCTGTTGAGGCAGGTCAGAACAACAGCCTCCTCTAACTAGGCAGGAAGCAGTAGGGTTGGCTCCTGGGCAATGTAATCAAAGTCTTTCATTCATCCCAGCTCCTAGGACTGAACTTAGACTACAGTGGTAGCAATTCCTTGGAGGGTAGCTGTGCAATGTAGATTGAGACAGTTGCCATGTGAGGGCACAACTACTTCTCAAGCTAGTGTTTCTCTTTGGTCCTGGGCCTTGACAAGTGAGTCACTACTTTCAAGTAGAGGTTCAGGCAGAAGGACATCTTACTGCTATCTAAGTATAACGCAAGGGTTGGTGGATAAGTAGCCTCACAAAGAGAAATGCCCACTACAATCCTCTTTCTTACCTCTGGGGCACAAAATCAAGAAAAAGCTGATGTAGGAGAATTGAGGCAAGCAAAGTCTCATGTGTGAAAGGACAAATGAAAATGCTGCTGTAGGAGAGCAGGGGAAGCTAGGGTGGCATTTTAGCACCCTGTGTATGAACAGGCTTTTAGCCCCTTTCACACTCCCAATTCTACCAGTTTTTAAAGAATCCAATTACTTCCTCACTGTCTATTGGAGGGGCCATTTTAATGCAGTGAGTGGCAGCATATGTAGCTTTCTGCTCACTTGTGTATCATGTGTTCAATAAACTCCCAGTTGATGTTACTGACACATTGACAGATTCTGGATTTCCATGAGCACTGATCCTTCTCATCCATCATACTTTGTGCTCTACTTTATCCCCAGAAGGCACAGTGTGGGAATGTTCCCCCATACCCTGAGCACAGAGCTGAATGCTTACCCAGTTCTTCAGTCGACCTTCTACAGACAAAGCCTCCTGAGCCCCTGGCCCTGATTTGCTAAGCCAGCTCTTCTATGAGGTCACCAAGCTGCCTCCTGTCTTCACTTTTTGAATTATTATTCCCTCTGCAGCCATTTGCAGGAGTGGTGGACATTCATGGACACAAGGGGATTCTCACCTCAAATAAAGCATATCTTCTTGCAATTAGGAATGGAAAAAGAAAAGAAGGCAAGTGTACGTGTGGAGGAGCCTGACAGCCCCGGCTCAAGTCTCAAAGGGACACTAGCTCGGGGGATGAGTCATGCTTGTAGAGCTCAAGAGCTGAACAGAGTCCAGCTCTTCACAGTGGGAAGCCCCTCCATCTTCATTAGTCTTTGACTCCAGCGGGGCGAGTGGTTGCTCAGAAAGGACCACCAGAGTGGGAGTGTACTGGGCAGATGCAACCCAATCGCACAAATCCCAGGGATTGAAATGTGATCCTGCCTTGGCACCTGGTTGGGCTCCCCTTGGGTCTCCCTCTTCAGACTGAGCCAAAGAATTAAGCCTTTCCTATTGCAGACTTGGCCATGTGGAGGCTCCGACGTGAGGCTATATTTTACTGCTTCCCAATGGCACCATTAGTGTTGAGCATCACCTCCTGAAGGGCTCTTTGATGGTAAGCTAAGTCTACAGACAAATGGCTAGGAGAGTAGTCAGGCCTACAATGGTTCTTTTATTATTTTCTACTCGTTTGTTTATTTAGACGTTTCTTTATTTTGTATATGTGTCTGTGTGTGCATGACACAGCACATATGTGGAGGTGAGAGAACAGCTTAATAGATCTGGTTCTCTCATTCTATCACATGGATCCCAGGGCTCCAAGGCAAGTCATCAGGATTCACAGTCCATCTCTTTCGTCCACAAAGCCATCTCACTGGCCTAACCTTTTATATCCACTCTGCTGGAAGCAGTGGCCACACATCTTCTGAAATTAGCATCTTTGGAGACCAAGAAAATCCAGGAAGAAGTGCTTTGTTTTAGCTTAAAATTTAAAACAGAGAGGTTATATGGACTGCCTAAGTCACACAGCCAGAAACTATAAGAACGTAGCTTCTTAAAGATGCAGTCCATCTAACTCTAACCGCAGGATGTTTCCCGACAGAATATCATAATCTTGCCTCCTTAAAGATGTTTCTAGAAACAATAGTTTTACACTGAAAGGTTAAAAGTTTATAGAAACTTGGCTACAAATAGTTCATCTCTTCCATATATTTCTGTGAATGTATGTGTTTGCATGTGTACTCACATCTGACAAGGCAACACAGGTGGAGATCATAGAATAGCCTCAAATGTCAGTCCTCACCTTCCTTCTATTTTTAGACAGAGTTCCTTCTTGGTTTGTCCATCTTGTGCATGATGTATAAGCCCATAAGCTTCTGAGAACTCTGTCTCCACTTCTTGTCTTTCCTTATACACTGAGGGATTACAAACTCACTACCTCCACTGTTTTACGTGGATTCTATCTGGGATCGTCAGGCGGGTAGCAAATGTTTGACTGAGCAATGTCCACAGCTGTCTGGTTGGTTGGTTGATTGGTTGAGTTTTCTCCCTTTGGCAGTGTTAATAATTGAACTCAGAAGCTCATATGTGCTAGACAAGCATTCTTCCACTAAAATATATCCCCAGCTTGAAGTTGCTATGTGAGCACTTAGGGAGAAAATTAATCAGCAAGCAAAAATACCAGTTTTAGATGTTGGCCTGGAAAGACACATCCACTGATACAATAATGTCATGAAGGTTACAGGAATAACCAACCGCTACCACTTCTTCATTAGACTTAGAGCCTGCTTCACAAATGTAATTCATGTCTAATAACAGTAACTGGGCAAAACCAGCAGCTATCTTGTCATGGACTAAAAGGGAGAACTGAATACTGTTATTCTCCTAAATGGACATAGTAATAAACTACTCCTTAAGTTTTTATCTTTGTGCCCATAGATTAGTGTGGCACTCAATCCTCATCAGAAAGATTCTTTTTGCAGTAGATGATGATTAATACAGACACTAACAACTGCTCAGCATGCATAGAATAAGAGATTGTGATGCATTCCTCACTAAATGAGACACTTATAGCATACCCCCTTCCACAAGGATCAGAGATAATCCAAGAAGAAGTAGAAAGACTATAAGAGACAGAAGCAGTCTATGACTACAGGGAAAGAGTATTTGTTAGGTGCATTTGGGCCATTGCACAAATGGAACCTGCAGAAGCTGTGACTGCATGCATGAGTCCAGTAGGAGAGCAAGCCAGCCAGCCAAAATACCAGTGTGTAAATCAAAAGGGCTCATAAAGCACATTCCTAGAGGAGAAGCTATTGGTAACTGACACTACTAGGACAAGAAAGAGTAGATTTTCTTCATGTATGCAGCACCTACAGGGCTATCTAAGGTCCAGCAGATGACCTTACACACATGCATATACAGGTAGCACTAAGTGGGCTCAGTAGGTTTTGAGGGAGCGACTCTTCTTATATGTTTATTTGATAAATAATACATGAATGTAACATATTTCTACAATATGTGTTTTAATCAAGTGTGTATATAATCAAGTTTTTTGGGGAAAATGCAATGACAAGATTGAGAAAGTGTATTGGCATAAACAATGCAGACATTTAAAATGATAAATATCTTTTCTTATGATACCATTATCATCTATAGAAAGCATATTTTCCATTAATGTATTTTTTGTTCATTTTATATCTCAATCACAGCCCTACTCCCTCCTCTACTCCCAGTCCCACCCTACTACCCACTTCCCCCATACCCCCACCTCCTGGCACCAACTCAGTCTGGCACATCAAGTCACATCAGGACTCAATGCCTCCTCTTTCAATGAAGCAAGACAAGGCAGCCCTGCTAGAGAAATTGGATCAAGTGGGAGGCAACAGAGTCCAAGTCAGACACAGCCCTCACTCCTATTGTTAGGGGATTCAGTTGAGGACCAAACAGCCCATTGGCTTCATATGTGGAGGGGGCCTGTTCTCTGGTTGGTGGTTCAGACTCTATGAGCCCCTATAGGCCTAAGTTAGTTGGCTATGTAGATCTTCTTGTGCTGTCCTTGACCCCTCCAGCACCCTCAATCCTTCCCCTAACTTTTCCACAAGACTCCCTGAGTTCTGCCCAATGGTTGGCTGTGGGTCCTTGCATCTGTTTCCATTATCTGCTAAGACAAAATTACCCAAAGTTGTTAATTTTTTATAAGAATTGGTACTCCTGTTAATTACCACCTCACTGTTACTTTCCAAAGTAGGTCTTTAGAGGTTTGAACTGGGTGCCTATGGAGCCAAGCCTGTATCACAAAGTCTGATCTTAGTTTGGGCAAGATGTCTACATTTTCTCTATCAATGAGTACAGGATGATCACTTGTTCTCTCTCTCTCTCTCTCTCTCTCTCTCTCTCTCTCTCTCTCTCTCT
>OU015747.1:26576392-26598771 GCA_907169655.1 Acomys percivali | reverse complement strand
TCTCTCTCTCTCTCTCTCTCTCTCTCTCTCTCTCTCTCTCTCTCTCTGTGTGTGTGTGTGTGTGTGTGTGTGTGTGTGTGTCCATATTCTATGTAGCCTAGGTTGGTTTCACACTAGTAATCCTGCCTCAGTGTCCTGAGCACTGAGATTACAGGAAGTCTGCCTAAGAACATATTTTAACAGACAGAACTTAGACATAACTAAGGGGTTTTATTCCTGATTGTGTCAATCATCTTTATAAATGTAAATTATGAATCAAAATTTACCACCTCTAAGAAAAGCACATAGCTTGTTATGCATTCTTAATTCAGAGTATCAATTTTTTATACTAGAAACTTATTTATATGTTCTCACAAAATCTGTAAT
The DNA here is from genome assembly GCA_907169655.1 of Acomys percivali. Taxonomy (NCBI): domain Eukaryota; kingdom Metazoa; phylum Chordata; class Mammalia; order Rodentia; family Muridae; genus Acomys; species Acomys percivali. The sequence continues at coordinate 26,598,405 of OU015747.1, read as the reverse complement.
GTCTAGTACTGAATAAAATTATATCAGCTGGTGTTATTTATTTATTTATTTATTTATTCATTCATTCATTCACTTACATCCCAATCACAGCCTCCTCCCTCATCTCCTACCAGTCCCATCCTCTCTCTCTCTTTCCTCATTCCCTTTGTTACATGCTTTTTGATCCCTTCCTTTTGCCCTGGCTGCTTTGCCAAGGCCCCAAGGAAGAGGATGCTCTCAGTCCTGATATTACTTGATATGCTGGGGTGGGTTGGTGAGAGGAGGCTCTCCTTTCCTGAGGGGTAGTGGAGAGGGGACCCACACAAAGACCAAGCTGCCCATCAGGTATATATGTGTAAGGGACTTAGATCCAATCTATGCATGGTTCTTAGTTGGTGCTTTAGTCATCACAAGCCCCACTGGGCTGAGTTACTAGGCTCTGTTGGTCTTCTTGTTGAGTTCCTGTCCCCTCTAGGTCTTTCCATTCTTCCCCCAACTCTTCCACAAGGCTCCCTGCACTCTGCCCAAAGTTTGGCAGTGATTTTCAGAATCTGTTTCAATCCATTGCTGTGTGGAGCCTATTAGAGGACACTATGCTAGGCTCCAATCTGCAAGCATAGCAGAGTGTTGTTAATAGTGGCAAAGGTTTTCTCTCTCCCTTGGTGTGGGTCTCAGGTTGAGGCAGGCACTAGTTGGATAATCCCTCAATCTCTGCTCAATCTTTATCCCTGTACATCTTGTAGGCAGGCTGAATTGGGGGTTTAAGATTTTATAGGTGGATTGGTGTTCCCCTCCCTCCAATAGGAGTCCTGTTTGGCTAGAAAGTGCCCTCTTCAGTCTGCACTGCTGGGTCTTGAGGTAGAGATATTTCCAATTTTCTAAGAAAGTGCAAGATTGATTTCCAAAGTGGTTGTGCAAGTTTGCATTTCCAATGTCAATGGAGGAGTGCTCACTGTCTTCACATCCTTACCAGTATATGCTGTTGCTTGAGTTTTTATCTTAGCCATTCTGACAGGTATAAGATGGAATCCAAAGTTGTTTTGATATGCATTTCTCTGATGACTAAGGGCCTTGAGCATTTCTTTAAGTGCTTCCTGGACATTTGAAATTCCTTTGTTGAGAATTTTCTCTTTAGCTCTGTACCCCACTTTTTAATTGAATTATTCAGGTTTTTTTTTTTTTTTTTTTTTTTTTGGTGTTTAATTACTTGAGTTCTCTACTTATTTTGGATATTAGCTCTTTGCTGTGTTCTGGCCCATGGGACAAACTGAACCAGGGTTCACCTGAAAGAGAGAGTGGGGATTGAAAGTGGGGTACAGAGATGTGAGAAATAATGAGTCAAGTCTGTAAATTTCTGATCAAGACTCTCTTTAATGCAGATGAGTAAGACTTTATTTAGCAAGGTCAATAGGATCTATTTTAATCCCACTCCCTCTAGCCCTCAGGCAAGAATACAATGGCCTGAATCGCAACTTGTAAGAACTTCCTATTTCTTTGAGTAGCTCCTTGTAAGAACTTCCTTGATCCTCTGGGTAGTTCCCAGTAGGGACTTCCCTACTTCTTTCAAAGGTAAATAGTTCCAAGGATAGCCTAGAATACAAGACCTCCTCCAGCAAAAGTCAGCAACTTGAAGATCACAGCACGCAGCCTAAATACAGGATTTCTAACATGAAAGAATTTGGCATGCCTCCAAACAGCTCTTTGTCAGATATATGGCTGGTAAAGATCTTTTCCCAATCAGTAGGCTGCCATTTTGTTCTGTTGACTGTGTCCCTTGTCTTACTGAAGCATTTCTCTTCCACAATGTCACATTTATTAATTGTTGATCTTAGAGCCTGAGCTCTTGGTGTTCTGTTCAAGAAGTTGCCTCCTGTGACAGTGAATTCAAGGATGATTTCCACTTTCTCTTCTAATAGATTTAGTGTTTCTGGTTTTATGTTGGACTTGAGTTTTGTGCAGGGTGATTTAAAAAAAAAGCATTTTTCTACACATAGGCAACCAGTTAGACCAGCACAATGTGAAGAGGATGTCTTCTTTCCATTGTATTGTTTTGATTTCTTTGTCAAAAATCAAGCATCCATAGGTGTGTGGGTTTATCTCTGAGTCTCTGTTTACTTCCAATGCTTTGAAAGTGCTATCAAGCTGTTTAAGAGAAATAAGTTATACAAATCAAATGTTAGGCAGATTAAATCATGGTCATGTCAACTGCTAGTCTACTTTTATCACAAGAATATACATCTTAGGTACAGCAGATAGATATGACTCTATAGAAAGACAAGGTCTTCAAAAACACCAGAGACATACAGAATATGGCATTTAAAAATGTTTTTATTACTTTAAAGATTCATTGACAATGAAACAGGTTAACTCCTGTCAACACCCAGCCTACCTCAAAGAAGATGATGAGCATCAATAAACCTTCTTATGAAGATGGCTTCAAATGTGGCAAACTAGCCACTGAGGAAAAGGTTCTCATTTATACCACAGACAGAATTCTGCCTTAAAAAGGGCAAGCTTAGATGCAGGCAGAGTCGACGGTCAAACTCTGCTAAGACAGGGTAAACAAGTCCGCAATAGTTCCTGCCTCACAAATATTTCTGTCAGATATATTGGGGCCAGAAGGTTGAAGAAGATGTTCCAACATTATAGAGAGTTTTTGGTGGATATTCAAGTTGAAAACTGTCTCTGTCATCTTTTCATTTGGAAAGCTACTAACCTGCACTCCCAGCGTACTCAGATAATCAAGTTTACTCCTTCTCAGGTCTCTGGGGGAATTGAAGACCAGGTAGCTTAGTTTTACAATAAAGCTTAATTGTTTAGGGGTTAAGATGTTTTTAGGTCTAGACAGGTGATCTAAGTTGATAATGACAATAAGTGATGGAGATTGATTTACATTCAGAAATTTAGATTCACCAAGATAGGAAAGATGTCTTCTTCAAGGCTGTCAAATACAAATAGCCAAAACACTAAGAATGTAACATTTATATAATTCCTGATTGTTTCACGGCTCTTCTTGCCATAGGTAATCTATTGTATATATGTTTAATAATATAAATGTATATGTACAAAATAAAATAATTAATAAAAATTTGCATCTAAAAAAATATATACCAAACAATTGTATTTACATTTTTATACATTTAACAATAAATTAGAAATATTTTAAAAATGTTATGTGACTGACATGTATGGTCTCTTGCTATTTATGAGATATCTGCCCAGGCTTTTCCAGCTTTTAGAGTCTCTGTTGAGAAGTCAGGTGTAATTCTGATCGATCTGCTTTTATATGTGAATTGGCCTTTTTACCTTGTTGCTTTCAATGTTCTTTCTTTGTTGTATACATTTAGTGTTTTGATTATTATGCAGCAGGAGGATTTTCTTCTTTCTTGCAATCTATTTGGTATTTGTAGGCTTCTTGTATGTTTATAGGCAGCTCTTTCTTCAGGTTGGGGGAGATTTTTTCTATGGTTTAGTTGAAAATATTTTTGGGGCCTTGGAGCTTAGAGTTGTCTCCTCCTCCTCCTCCTTCTATTCCTACTTTTTTAGGTGTCATCTTTCCATATTTTCTCATATTTCTTGGATTTTTATGTCATAATGTTCTAGATTTGACATTTTTTGACTGATGTATAAATTTCTTCAATTGTATCTTCTGTGCCTTAGATCCTCTCCTCCATCTCTTGCATTCTGTTGGTGATATTTGTCTGTAGTACCTGGTCTTTTCTCTAAGTTTTCCATCTTGAGGATTCCCTCAATTTGCATTTTCCTTATTTTTCTATATCCATTTTCAGGTCTTGTTTTCCAAGAACAGAAGAAGCAAGCTGGAGTATCCATTCTAGTATCTAATAAAATAGACTCTCAACCAAAATTAATCAAAAAAGATGGGGAAGGACACTTAATACTCATCAAATGAAAAAACACCAAGATTCTGAAGGCCTATGCCCCAAATACAAAACAGTCACATTTGTAAAAGAAACATTATTAAAGTTTAAATCACACATTGAACCCTACATGTTCATAGTGGCACACTTCAACACCCCACTCTCACCAAGGGACAGGTCATTTACAGAGAAACTAAACAGAAATAACAAAACTAACTGACATTATGAATCAAATGGACCTAACAGATAGCTACAAAACATTTCACCTAACCACAAAAGAATATACTTTCTTCTCAGCACCTTTTCAAATCTTCTCCAAAATTGACTTTATACTCATCCACAAAACAATACTCAACAGATACAAGAAAACTGAATTACCCCCTTAAACATCAGATCACTATGCATTAAAGCTGGACTTTAACAACAACAGAAAAAAAACAAAATTCCTACAAACTCATGGAAACTTAACAACTCTCTCCTCAATAACTACTGAGTCAGGGAAGAAATATTGAAAGAAATTAGGGACTTGCTAAAATTCAAGAAAATGATGACATAACATATCCAAACTTATGGGACAAAATGAAAGCAGTGCTAAGGAGAAAGTTCAAAGCATTAAGTGCCTTCATAAAGGAATTGGAGAGTTTTCATACTAACAACTTAAAAGAATACCTAAGTTTCTAGAGCAAAAAGAAGAATACATACCTAAGAGAAGTAGATGGCAGAAAATAATCAAACTCAGGGACAAAATCAATTAATTAGAAACAAAGAGAGGGCTGGAGAGATGGCTCAGTGGTTAAGAGCTCCACCTGTTCTTCCAGAGGTCCTGAGTTCAATTCCCAGCAACTACGTGGTGGCTCACAACCATCTATAATGTGATCTGATGCCCTCTTCTGTAGATAAAGCACTCATATACAATAAATAAATAAAACTTTAAAAAAGAAACAAAGACAACAACACAAAGAATCAATGAAACCAAGAGCTAGTTCTTTGACAAAATCAAGCAGATAGATAAACCTTACCCAAAATAACTAAAAGGCAGAGAGACAATATACAAACTAAAAATGTCAGAAATGAAAAGGGATACATGACAACAGACACTGAGGAAATCGAAAGAATGATTAGGTCTTATTCAAAAGCTGGTATTCCACAAAATTGGAAAATCTAAATGAAATGGACAATTTTCTTGATAAATAGATCCCACTTATGAAAGTTAAATCAAAATCAGGTAAACAAATTTAAAACTCCTATAACACCAAAGGAAATAGAAGTGGTCATTAAAAATCTACCAACCAAAGAAAGCCCCGGGCCAGGTGGTTTTTGCCCAGAATTCTACCAGACTTTCAAATAAGAACTAATACCAAACTCCTTTAACTATTCTACAAAATAAATACAGAAGGAACATTACCAAACTCATTCTATGAAGCCACAGTCACTATGATACCTAAACCACACAGAGACTCAGCAAAGAAAGAATTTCAGACCAATCTCCCTAGGAACATTGATTAAAAATACTCAATAAAATACTAACAAACCAAATCCAAAAACATATCAAAAGTGTCATGATCAAGTAGGCTTCATCTCAAGGATGCAGGGGTAGTTCAATATATGAGAATCAATTAGCATAATTGACAATATAAACAAATTGAAAGAAAAAGCACATGATCATCTCATTAGATGCTGAAAAATCCTTTGGAAAAATCCAACAGCCCTTCATGACAAAAGTCTTGGAGGGATCAGTGATACAAGGCACATTCCTAAATATAATAAAGGAAATATACAGTAAATCTATAGCCAACATCAAATTGAATGGAGAAAAAATTAGAACAATTCCACTAAAATCAGAAACAAGACAAAGCTGCCCAGTCTCTCCATACTTCTTCAATATAGTACTTGAAGTCCTAGCTAAAGCAATACAACAACTAAAGGAGATAAAAGGGATATAAATTGAAAAGGAAGAAATAAAAGTGATGTGATAATATACATAAGTGACCACAAAAATTCCACCAGAGAACTCCTACCACTGATAAACACCTTCAGCAAAGTGGCTGGATAAAAAAATTAACTCAAAAAATCAGTAGCCCTTCTTTATACAAACAATAAACAAGCTGAGAAAAAAACTAGGGCAACAATACCTTTCACAACAACCGGTAACAATATAAAATATCTTCATGTCATGCTACCCAAGCAAGGCGAGTGAAGGACCTGTATGACAAGATCTTCAACTCTCTGAAGAGAGAGAAAATATCAGACGATGGAAAGATCTCTCATATCATGGATCAGTAGGACTGAATCTTAGAATTAACATAGTAAAAATCTTAGAATTACCAAAAGCACTCCACAGATTCAATGCAATTCCCATCAAAATACCAACACAATTCTTTACAGACCTTGAAAGGACAATTTTCAACTTCATATGGGAAAACATAAAACTCAGAAAACTAAAACAACCTTATACCAAAAAAAGAAAAGAACTTCTAGAGGTATCTCCATTGCTGACTTCAAGCTGTACAACAGAGGTATAGTAATACAATGGTATAATATTGGCATAGACACAGACTGTTTGATCAATGGAATCAAATCAAAGACCCAGAACTGTACCCACACACCTATGCACACTTGATTTTGAAAAGGAAGCCAAAACCATACAATGGAAAAAATAGCATCTTGAACAAATGGTGCTTGCCTAACTGGATATCAGCATGTAGAAGAATGCAAATAGATGCATATTTATCACAGAACTCAAGTTCAAGTGGATCAAGGAGCTCATCATAAGACCAGATACATTAAAGCTAGTAGAGAAAGTGAGGAATAGCCTTGAACTTATTGGCACAAAAGACAATCTTCTGAACAGAATATCAACAGCTCAAGCACTAAGAGCAACAATTAATAAATGGGAACTCATGAAACTGAAAATCTTCTGCAAAAGTAAAGGACATTGTCAATAGAACAAAATTGCACCCTACAGAATGGGAAAAGATCTTCATACATCCAACAAAGGACTAATATCCAAAATATATGAAGAACTCAAGAAATTAAATACCAGCAAGACAAACCAAATAACCCAATTTACAAGTGGGTTACACAACTAAACAGAAAATTCTCAACAGATGAATCTTCAATGGCTGAAAAGCACTTAAAGACATTTTGACATCCTTAGTCATCGGGAAAATGTACATCAAAATGACTCTGAGATTCCATCTTACAACTATCAGAATGGCTAAGATCAAAAACTCAAGTGACAGCATATGATCTTGAGGATGTGGATAAAGGGGAATACCCCTCCATTGCTCGTGGGAATACAAATTTGCACAACCACTTTCAAAATCAATCTGCTGCTTTCTTAGGAAATTGAGAACAGCTCTACCTCAAGACCCAGCTATACCACTCCTGGGCATATTCCCAAAAGGTGCTCCACCACACACCAGGGACATTTTGTTCAACTGTGTTCGTAGCAGCTTTATTCATAATAGCCAGAAACTGGAAACAAGCCAGATGTCCCTCAACTTAAGAATAAATATAAAGAAGCGGTGGTACATTTATATAATGGAAAACTACTCAGCCACTAAAAACAAAGAAATCGTGTAACTTACAGGCAATTGGATGGAAGTAGAAAAGATCATCCTGAGTGAGGTAACCCTGACCAAGAAAGACATGCATTGTATGTCCTCAATTATAAGAGTATAGTAGCCATAAATTACAATATAAGCCTTGCTACAAGCCACAGAACCAAAGAAGCTAAATAACAAGGAGGGCCCAAGGGAGGATGCTTGACTCTCAGTCAGAAGGGGAAATAGAATAGGCATTGGAGGTGGATGGAGGGAGGAAACCAGGTAGGAGAGGGAATGGGGAAGGGAGCAGCGTTGAGGGTTAGGAGTAGGGAGATCAGGTGAGAGAGGGCCGGGTGAGACTATGAAAACCAGAGATTGGGGTCATCACTGGGATGTGCCAGAGACATAGGACAGGACAGGCCCCAGGAAATTTATGAGGCCACACTAACTGAGACGCCTAGCAGTGGGAGTTAAGGAGCATTAAGCTGCCACCTCCTGTAGCCAGGCAGGACTTCTAGTAGAGAGATAAGGACACCCACCCATCCACAAAACCTTCTACCAAAAATGTGTGCTGACTACAAGATGTGAAGTGACAAAGATGGAACAAATACTGAAGGAATGGCCAAGCAAGATTGGCCCTAAATAAGACCCATCCCATGGGAGAGAACCAATCTTTTACACTATTAATGTTATTTTGCTATGTTTGTAGACTGGAGTCTAGCATAAGTCCTCTGAGAGACTTTGCCCATCAGCTGATGGAAACAGACGAACAAACCCACAACCAAATGTTAAAAAGAGCTTGGGGAATCCTATGGAAGAGTTGGCAGAACAAGTGTGGGAGGTGGAGGAGTCAAAGATTTCACAAAACCAACAGTATCAACTAACCTGGGTCCATGGCGGCTCACAGAGACTGAACCAACAACTAAAGAACATACATGGACTGGCCCTAGGTGCCCTGTGCATGTATAGCAGATATGAAACTTGGTCTTCATGTGGCTCCCCTATCAAATGGACTAAGGGCTGTCTCTGACTCTTGCCTGCCTTTGGATACTGTTCCCCTAACTGGGCTGCCTTGTCTGACCTAAGTGGGAGAAGATGTGCCTAACCCTGCAGCATCATAACGTGTCCCAGTGGGTTGGTACTCTTGGGAGACCTCCCCATTCTCTGAGAAAAAGGAGAGAGGAGAATGGGGGTAGAGAGGTATGGAGAGGAGGGGATGGGAGAAGAGGAGGGGATGGGAGAAGAGGAGGTACTGTGATCAGGACGTAAAGTGAATAAATAAATTATTTTTTAAGAAGGTAACTTGATTCAATGTAATTAAGTAACTAGTATTGGTTCAAATTTAGGGAGTGTGGCCCTGAGTGTTTTATTTTAGGCATATGTTAGCATGGAACAGTTTGTTTAAACTTGCTAATGATAATTAACTCAGCCCATGTGCACAATAAAGCACAAAATAGGTTAAGTAAAGGTTGGATGTGACTACATCAAAACTCTTTGTAAAGTACACGTGACACATTCCACAAAGATGGGTTCTATATACCTTCCACAAAGATGGGTTCTATACACTGACTGAGAAAAACGAGTTTATGGTAGGGTTCTGGGGGTTGTTCTGGTGTGGTCTCTCCTCATACAGATAGTGCAAAGGTCTATTAACCACATCGAATCCCAGCCTCCTGGGTGCATAGCAGGTTATGTATCTCTTCTTTTAATGGAGCAACTCTACGTAAACATTCTAGGTTCCCTACTACTTCTCTGTGAGCACAAGAACCCCGTGTCTCCTACAACTGCCTATGTTGGTTGTAAGGGAGAATAGCTACTATCAAGAAAGGGAGGATGGGAGACTGAATGGAGTAGCAGGACATTCACACCAGAGGCTGATTTCGCCCTTTATAGGACACCAGCATTTCCAGTGAAGAGGCTAAAGTGAGAACTAGAGGCAGAAAGAAACTGCAAACTGTTCTGTCCAGGTCTGGAGAAGGCCATGATCATGAGTCCCAGCCATTGAGCCTTACTTACCCAGGGACTGAAGGAAACAGAAAATATCCATATATTTGTCACTTATCCAACAAAACACTTTCACATTTTCACAAGGGGACATTTGGGCGGGAACCCATGTATGTGAGGACTCGTGTGCATTCAAGATAAGAAAAGCACAGTGAGTCTGCAGAAGAATGCTCTCCTGGCTCCCCAAGCATCCCACATCTTCAGGGAGAATGGAACAATTACTTAGCATAATGAAGTTTCCTGGTATTTGGTACTTTCCTACAACAGAGGGAAGTTAGAACAGACAGAAATACTAACACATCCGGCAGACTCATTTACTTCTACATCTCTGACCTGTTTCTCGGCCAGCGCTGAAAGTGCCCCTGAGACATCTCAACCAACACAATGAAAGGTGAAACTACACACAGCAGATTTGTTAAACTGAGCTCGCGCATTCAGAAGGAAATATCACTCCCCAATAGCACTGCCATTAGCAAACAATATAATATTTATTAAGCACTCGACTGCCTGGAGTACCCTCCTGTAACCAGTAAAGATTAGAAGGCAAGGGCCATAGGAAACATGAATTTTCCTTTTGCAAATGCAGACAGGGAGTTCTTTGTAGTTTCACCTAGGCTGACGTAGTGCTTACTCTCAGTAAGGGATCATTTTTCTTGTCGCCTCAACACCATGTCATTTAAGCCCACAAAACCCTTGAGAGGTGGCATTCAGGAACTCCTTGTCTGTGCATCTTCCTCCTCCGTATACATCTCCCTTTCAGGAAATGCAAACAATTTGGAGCAATATTGAGGTTCTTCAAGGATGTGTATGCTTTAAACATTCGGTACCTATTAAAGAGTATGTGGCCCTGCCTGTCACTAGGAGATGTCTAATGCTTTTTGAAGTTAAGAAAAATGGAGGAACAAATAGAATTATGATGTATATTGGTATGGCAAGGGAGATGAATTCAGAGTAAAGACCAAAAAAATTAGAAATCACAAGACTGGATTCTTGCCAAGCCAACTTAGGATCATCAAAGGAATTATTTTACTGTACAATGGTCAATTTACCAGACACTACCCTTACAGAAAACTGACTTCTCCTCCTGTAAGTTCAGTCTCTTCTTCAGATGCAATGTTCACACACATTTAAGCTGGAAAACAAGGATTCATTTTTGATGGTCTCCTTTCTTACACCCTGTGCTCTCCTGCTCCCTTCTTCAATGCTTCTGGCTCCACCTCCCAAGCTTCCTCCACATTAGTCACCCTTGTCAGTAATTATGCCAATTGGCATCAGCCCACCTTTAGCTGCAGGACTGTAGCACAATCTTTGGTATTTTTCCCTGATCATACAGTTGCCCATAACTACTACCCTTTAACTGATGCTTTGTCATATATTTCTAAGTTTTTCAGCAGTTCATTAAATCCTTTCCACCATGCCCTTTATGCAGTTCCACCCCATAAAGTGGCCTTCATGCCTCACCATCCATTCAACTTCAGTGAGTAAGTATTCAAGTGAACTCTGGATACTTCTCAGCTGACCTTATCCATCCTTTATACTTCAGAGCATTTTAAGTATCATATTGAAATGATCTGTTTGTTCAACTTTACCATGAACTCTTTGAGGCCAGCAACTATGTGTTTATTCCAATAACTACATATATCCCAGTGCATCAGCATATTGTGGAAATTAATAAATACTGAAGAAAAATCAACATTATCCAGCTATACAAGACAACTTCTACAGTGTCCTGCTAGTGACCTTTGATTTATCTTATCAACCATAAGGCAATCTGAGCTATGCCCTAAGATGGCATATTGGTTGTAATATGAAAGAAAAAAGAGTGTCCCCTCTATTCTGTTATCCCTTTCCTAATTATGACCTCAAAGGAAAACTGTGTACATATTTGTCTTTTTTGTGTGTTTAACTTGCCATTCTTCAAATGACCAATATCTTCTATACTCATGCACACACTATCCAATGCCTAGTGTCATGGCTGCTACAATCGCCAGAGAAAGCCTTTGTGGTGAAAAAGGTAGCAAATGGAGCTTCTGTTTCAATCCAGGGTAGTATTGACCCTCTCCAACATATTGTAAAGTTCATCAATACAAATACTGAAGGTTGATGGAGACCCATGAGGGAAATAGAAAATGGTGTTCAGTAAAGCAAGCAGAACAAATAGTACTGGTAGAGTCTAGTCAAGTATAGTGAGAACCCCAAAATTCTTTTAACTTTCTGTACCACAATAAATATCAAGAAAATCACTCGGGAGGCAGAGGCAAGCGGATCGCTGTGAGTTCGAGGCCAGCCTGGACTACAAAGTGAGTTCAGGACAGTCACATCTATACAGAGAAATCCTGTCTCGAAAAACCAAAAAAAAAAAAAAAAAAAGAAAAGAAAATCAGAAGTATTCATGGAAAACTTAGCGTCTCTCAAGTGGTAAAAGAATGATGAAAAGGGAGATCGGGGAAAGGCTTGATTTTTTTTTCTTCTACTAGTTCACAGTGCTAACTTCTGCTGTAGTTCACAGCTCTAACTACCATCCACTAAGGCTGGCAATCAGCAATCTCACTTTGTGGCCTAGGGTTTATTGTATGTACAACTCAGGGTACGGAGCTTGTCCCTGTTGAATCTTGTTATTCTTGAAGCAGGAAGTTGAACTTTTCCACCTGCAAATGAAACTGAAAACTTCATTTCCCCTCCCCCAAAAGGGACTAAAGAAAGGGGAAGGGAAGGGGGCATCTTTGACTGGGAGGCCCCTTTAACACGTATACAAAATGCCATTCTTCTTTCTCCACTGCTTGGCAAGTCTATGAGCTTCCTCTGAAAAGACTGCAGACTTTCAGGAGAAAGCCTGGGGACTGTTCATTAAGAGCAAAATCACATCAGTTGTGAAAAGTGGTGGTTCTGTTTTGTTTTCCAATCTTCTTGATATTTTAGTTTTTAAGAGTTTTCTTCCAAAAATACTTCCTAAATCAATGTAACTATTCCCCAGCAGCCCCGCCATGAGGACCTCTCAGGACTTTGCAAAGAGAAGGCAGTTGTTTGCATGGCCCAAGGTGTACACTGATCCTTTCATGCAAATATATCTTTCTACTCCTGTGGCCAAGTGCCTCCCTGTTATCGCCATATGTTTGTTCAAGTGGTGAGGAAATATTAAATATCACACATTCTCAGCAGAGACTGGACAGTAATTATCAACAGATGGCAGCAGTGGGGGGCTGAGAGAGCAGAAGAGTTCTCCCTCAGGGGGGCCAGTGCTAAGCCTCAAGGATGTTGACCATGGATCATCTCTCTCCCTGCCCCACCTCTCTCTCTCTCTCTCTCTCTCTCTCTCTCTCTCTCTCTCTCTTTCTCTCTTAATTTTTCACTTTATCTGAACCTTCTATCACATCAACCCTAAAGAACTGATTTCAAGCTCCCACAAAAGTGATGGGAGACTTACCTGTGGAATAGGATCAGTCAATGGTCCTTGAGGAAAAAGATGCATCACTAAGTTTTGAATGATTAGGGAGTGAACAAGACATAGCTTCTCTGTGGATGTCATAAATTCAACAAATACATACAGAAGGCTTGCTCTGTTCTACACACTGCACAAAGATCATAGGAACATAGGATTGAAAACAGATGATGGGGAATAGCATCTAAATAGTTTGTTATCTGCAGCCATGGAACTACATGCATTGGATATAGGGTCAGGAAAATTCTATTGTGATTCATTCTATCCAAAACAGAAGATAAGGACTTAAGTAGAAAGGGGAAGGAACTCATGGAGCATACACACACTCCCAAGTGACGAGCTGTGGAGAATTGGCAACTTCTGAGGAAGGGAGAGTTGGTTTTCTTTAAGGGTGTAGTCCTGATCGGCCCACCTCCTTCCTATGGATAGCTCTGTACCCAGGAATGCAGACAAGGGAAATTGGACTTAATGGGTTACTTTTAAAAATTAGAGCAGAATGGAGGTAATCTGCATCTGGGATGGGCAAATGGAAGGGAGAGAGAGAGAAAGAGAGAGAGAGAGAGAGAGAGAGAATGATAAAATACATTGTAAAACTTTCTCAAGAAATTAATAAAATATTGATTTATCTTTAGAGAGGTGACAACTACTCCAGGGTATTACTTATTATATAACATTATTTTACTGTGTTATATATTATATTATAAATATACATATATATTATATAAGAATTATAAGTATGCTTATATAAGTATATTAACAATATACTTATTATTTAATAATATTATATAATAACTCCTTATTCATAAATAAGAACACAACTGTTCTCAAAATGAAGCAGGTTGTAAGCAATCTGAGCTGGAGGAGGCACATGGGATCCTGTCCTAATGAAGCATCCAGTGGGCCTAGAACACGAAGATGAGAAAGGAACCCTCCCAGGAAGCTAGAGCCTGAACAAGGGCACAGAGACCAGGGAGAGCTGGGCACTGCCACCTTTCTTTTACTTATATCTTTATTAAGCCTACATTTGTGCCAGACAGTCACACTGGAAATGCAAGTTTGGAAAGTCTAAAAGTGTCATGCTCGTTATATCAACCACTGTAGATGATGATGAGGAGGACAGTATTTAATGTCCAAGAGTGTCCTTAGATGTCTGCAGAAGCTAAATCCTTACTCAGATGTTAGCTGTTTCACTCATGAAAACAACAGTATTAACTTAATCCTTTTGAGAAACTCTGGTTCATAGACTTATGAATGAGACGGAGTGTTACAGATGGAATCTATGGAAATCCCACTGTCCCTTAAAATCACTGCTAGGAAAGAGTGCGAACAGAGACCTCCAAGGCAGTCCAGAGGGAACTGTTTAAATAAGCAGAAAATAATGATAGCTTTGTTTCCACCACCCACATTTGCTTCCTTTGATAGTCTGAAGAAGTAAATTATACAAACAAAATTAAAGTTCCTTTTGTGTGCCTTCTTGATCCCCTTTGTTGTAATCTGTAAACTGTGCTTCTACTTTAATGCTTAATATCTGATTTCTATAACTGTCTTAGAAGCCTAAATTTGTTTTCTTCTTCCAAACACGTTGAAGAATGTACTGTTTCAACTACTCATATGCAGTTCAATCTATTTTCTTCCTCTTGTCATATAGACTTAATTTGGTGATTTTCTTTTCTATACTTTTCACTTTTGTTCAATACATCCAGAAAATCTATTAATTTCTGTTCTGTGCTCTTTCTTACATCCATCCTTCCTTTGTGGATTTACTTCTCTTTTTAGTAGAAAAGTTATCAGTTCTTTCAGTAAGATTTGTAAATAGTACATTATGCTAAAAGTCTATTTTAAATAAAAAATACTTATAAGTGGTGAATTTCTTTTCCCTTTCCTCTTCAGAGTTTTAAACTTCAAATCCCTACCCAGACTAGCCGATGGACAGGACATTCTCCACCGTTGAGTGGAGAAGAAGATCTGACTTTCACACAAACTCTGGTGCCCCATATTTGACCATGTCCCTTGGATGGAGACGTCTGGTGGCACTCAGAGGAAGGATAATAGGTCACCAAGGAGAGACTTAATACCCTATGAGCATATACAGGGGGAGGAGGTCCCCCTCAGTCACAGAAATAGGGGAGGGGAGTAGGGGGGGAAGCGGGAGGAAGGGAGGAATGGGAGGATACAAGGGATGGGCTAACAACTGAGATGTAATATGAATAAATTAATAAAACAAAACAAAACAAAATAAAATAAAAATACCCCCTCCCTAGTGAATGGTAATTGGCAGGTGGGTATGAATTTACAACTGAATTTTCTCTTTGAAGATAGCCTTCCAGTGGCTTCTACCATCTAGTCTCATCAAGATAAATCACATTCAGTTTGTGAGTTATTTTATCATTAATTAGTTGTTGCTCTCTCTGCTTGAAGAATGGATAAAGAAACTGTGGTACATATACACTATGGAATACTACTCAGCTATTAAAAACAAGGAATTCCCGAAATTTGTGGATAAATGGATTGAGCTAGAAATGATCATAATGAGTGAGTTGACCCAGAAGCAGAAAGACTCAAATGGTATATACTCACTTATATCTGCATACTAGCCCAAGGGGCATGTCCCATGAAAGCCTTCCCTTACCAGGAAACTGGGACAGAGGGGAGAACATCCTATTGGGACTCTAGATAAGAGAACCATGTGAGAATAGCAATGTAGAAGGATCCAGTGGGTCCTAGAAACCTACAAGTAGAACATTATGATAGGCAGATTTGGGCCAAGGGGTCCCGCTCAAACTAAGGCACTAGCCAAGGACAATACAGGCGGTAAAATTTAAACCCCTACCCAGATCTAGCCCATGGACAGGACAGTCTCCACACTTGAGTGGAGAGAGGGATATGACTTTCTCATGTACTCTGGTGCCTCACATTTGACTATGTTCCCTGGAGGGGGAGACCTAGTGGCACCCAGAGGAAGGACAGCAGGTCACTGAGAAGAGACTTGATACCCTATGAGCATATACAGGGGGAGGTAATCCCTCTCAGAAACAGTCATAGGGGAGGGGAATAAGGGGAAAATGGGAGGGAGGGGAGAATGGGAGGATACAAAGGATGGGATAACAAGATGTAACAAGATGTACAAGATGTACAAGATGTAACAAGAATAAATTAATAAAATAAATTTAAAAATTTTTTTAAAAAGACTGACTTTTAAACTCCATACTCCTCAATTCTATTGTGATTGCTTTGCTTTAGGTGTGCCTGTCTGATCCAGTTCTCCCATCTTTCTCCAGATGTTGACAAAAATGACCATTTTTATACTTCCTTCCATACTTAAGATAAATGTACTTTGTTGGGTGCTTAATTTTTATGATTATGGCTTTTAATTTTCAACTTAATTCATAATCTTTTATAATATGTATATGCTGTTGTTTGTTTGATAGCTTATGATACCTTACCTTTGCATCCCTTGTCCCTTACTATTTTGGAGGTTTTCTTAAGGCTCTGCTATTGTTTTTATTTCATGCATCATACACATCCAACCTTGGTTCTTACTTTCTCCCTTAAAGCAGCTCTTACATATGATTCTGTGGGGGTGTGTTTGAATCAGGGGCAACATTGTAGTTTGACTGTGGGTGGATGTGAATGAGTCCCTGTTTTCATTTTCCCCTGAGGCTTTGCTTTCTCTGCCTCCCTTTGCCTCCTGCAGCTCAGCTATCCTTAGAAAACTCACAGACACAGTTATGGAGTTGGAGATTTTCTTGTCTCAGGACCGGAAGGTTTGCATATTTTACCACCAAACAGAAGCTGTTTGACGCCCAGTAAGAGACAGACATCCCAGCCCCACAGAGAAGTTAATGCAGGGTCAGCCCCAGTTACCACCAAGGACTGAACACTGCAATCCTCTGCCCTCTCAGAAACCCAGAGATCACCCCCTGTTCTTAAGCTCTTGCCTTCATGTGTCTTTTCCTTCTCTGAACCACAGAAATGTTGGTCCTGATTTTTAACTAGTGTGTGTTGCCCTTTCAGCCATTACGTTTCACCTGTTATTTCCAAGGTTAAGAAACTGCAGAGCCATGTGGCTAAGAAGCTGGCAGCTTCCTGCCCCTCCACAATCAGAATCCCACTCCTAATGTGGCCTGTGTTCATTCTTTCTTGAAATGTCCCTCCTGGCGTGTACCCTCCTAGTCCCTCAAGATGGAGCTGATGCCTCTTCTTTCTCGAGAACATTTCTGTAACAGTTTCCACCATGATTCCATCTCATTCCTTTCTCCTTGTTTCCCTCAACTGCAGCACGAGCTTCCCAAGGCGTGAGTTTGCTTCATCGCATGTTTCCTCTTAGCCTTCATCCTCAACATGCTTGGGCAGTGTTTGTGAATGAACAATTAATGAATGCTTTATTTGCTCAGCTTTTAGAAAGCTCAACTCTTCAGAGCCTTATTTTCACTGTCCGGTATCTACTAGCAATGTTTTAAAAAAGCAAAGGAAAAACACCTTTTCTCTTAAAGTCATCCCAAATTCCTAAACTTTTACTCTAACGTCCCAAAAATATGCAGAGATTTTGTAGTGTCTCCAGGTCTATGAAAGCCAAAGCAGTTTGCTCTCCTCACCATTTCGAAAGATAAATAGGATTTGTAGAGAAATTATGCAAACGTTCCCTGGAAAATCGAAAGACTTTTTAAAAACCCACAGGCAAACCTCAGGAAAGCCAAAATCAACTAGTTTCATTTTACATGCAGAACTTTCTACACCTCGCTATAAAATAATGTGGATGATTAAATCTTACCAAAATGTAAAAATAAAAAAAATCAAAGAAACATACCTCACCACGGAATATTAGATACATATATATACATGTGTGCATTCATGAAAAAGAAGAGTAACTTTGTGTAAATTAAAGAATAATGCAAGAGTCAGAGATATGAGCCAATAACTCCTGTGTGTGTGTGTGTGTGTGTGTGTGTGTGTGTGTGTGTGTGTGTGAAAGAGAGAGAGAGAGAGAGAGAGAGACTAATGGTTGTTTTCCAAAGGCAAAGATTACTTAGAGTTTATCCAAAATAATCTTGGTCCTCAGACAACTTGAATTTGAATTCACCTTGGAATGCCCTGCCCATCATCATGGGCAAGATCAGGACTAGATTAAATTCTTCCTCCCCTGGGAAGCCGTGGGCTCCTCCTTATGTACCCCTGCGACCTTGACATGCCTCCTTCAGAGAGAATTGTCCAAAGTATTTCTTCACATGTCTTTCCTTCAACAAACTGGGCAATTTGAAGAACATGTGTATTCAAGAGGCAACCAAGGGTGCTCATCATTGGATCCCCATCTAGTCCTCTGCTTTGATAAATGATAAAATAAAAAAATAACTTTTGAGTGAATGAATAAGTAAATTCATGAGCAGAAACCATCTTGCGGTGTATTTTCTGTTGCTGCATAAGGGTACAAACAGCTCCTTACTCTAGCTAGATGATCCTCTGAAAAGACAACTGGGCTGCTGTGCATGCATCACCAGCTTTCTGCATGAATAGCTTGGTCTTCCCAAAACTGTAATAGGGAAGCTCCACCCTAAAAAAAAATCACCCCTTTACACCAGCAAATAAACACTCCAATGACATGTTTTTCTATTAAAAACTCATGGGCCTTAAATTTCTTTTTAATCACAGGCTTTAGTATTATTACACGTGTTCCATTAACAGGCATATCCAATGAATTCCCTTTCATAAACACTAGTAAGTTCAGCACAAGCCAGCCAGGTGATTAATTTATAATTCTTGACACATTAGGTGGGGGTGGGCTAGAGGGAGAAGTAACACGTGGGTCCTAGGATGGGGCCTTTCATGCCAACGCTATGGACACACACAGAGATGGACACACACACACACACACACACACACACACACACACACATTCACACCACCCATGAACACCCACTGCGCTAAGCTGGCATTGGTTCCCAATCTGACAAACCAATGCCTGAAGGCAAATAACAAGGACTAAACTGTTGCAGGTTCCTTTTCCCATAAAAATAATAATAATGAGTAAAAGTAGCTGGAGCTCGGCCAGAGCGTAATACAACACGATTTCTAAAATCAGCATCCCCTTTCTTCCCACACACATTCTCCCAACTGCCTCATCGGTTCTCTCTTGCCTTTCTAGGCAGGTTACTTACCTATCTCAAACAGATGTCATCTGATGACTACTTCAATCAGCAGTACAACTTCTCCTAAATTCCAGAGACACCATGACCCTGCACAAGAGACAACTGCAGGCTAGAGTGAGCAGCCCTTAACCCACTGTCATTTAGGAGGGTCAGTTCAGGTCCCTGTGCTACTTGCATGAGCATTGAGTAGGTTGGCTGGAATGATTCCTGCTTCTTCTGCTTTTTTAGGTAATGGCTCTGGAACCAGACCATGTGAAAGTCTAAACACTTCACTGACCTGCAGTGACACTGGCAGGTTAGTCTACATTACTACACCTTGGTTTATCTCTTCATAAGTATTGAAGGGCAATGATAATGGTGATGATGATGATGATAATGATGATGATGGTGATAGCAAGGACCACGATAATGACGGTGCTGGGAGTGGTGAGTAGTGACAATTTTAGGATAGCAATAAGCACTTCCCGGAATCCTAGTAATGGTTTGCAAGGGTCTTAGAAGGGAGTCCAGCTGGGTAAGCCCTGTTTAAATATCAGTTATTGCCACAGAACAGCAAAGAAAGGCTCCTGGGGGACATATTGCTGACTACTGCCTGATTCCTACATTTCAAATGAAAAAAGTAATTTTTAAAATGAAGAAAAAGTTCTGCCTTTTCCTTCTGGACACCAAAATGGACATCATTTGCTACTGCTCACTAAACCTAGTGACTCCAAATCCACGAGGTCTTGGAACCATGGTGGGTGCTCTGGAAGCTGTGGCCTTGGGCAGGTGACTCATGATGTTTTTGCCACACAGATCTCAGCCAAATCTGAGCCATTTCCTGTTCACAAAAAAAAGTCCGGTGCCTAAATGAATATGGAATCTTCAGAGTTTGGAACTCTCAAAGATATGTCCGCCAGGTCACCTTTGTGTCAAATAGCAGCATCCTTGGATAAGGGAGGTTGATCCAAAACCTTTATAGGAAAATGAAACTTGTTCCACCCTCCTGAGCTGTGGATGCAGTGAGCTTCTCAGGCTCCATGTGTAGACAGAGAAGCAGATACAGTTCAGACTGTAAAAACTGTGATAATCTGGTTTTGATGCATATGTCCTCCAGAAAAAAGCCCTAGAAGCTACTCCTTGGCACCAGAAACTCCTTTCCTTTCACAAGCATTTGAATACATGGCAGAGAATAGTAACTACCGTACAAAGTGAGGTGGGAGAACAGTGGCCACTCTGACTGTCTTCCATCCATGCTTGAAGTGAGATCTGGTGACAATGCAATGTCTTCATCATTCCCAACCCTCACCAAGGATAGCACTCAATCCCAGACATCTAGATCTTAGTCCCAGATTATCAAGCAAAGAGCTGTCTGGCCCCAGAGGCCCCTCTTGGCCTTTCTGTGCCTGCACTGTCAATGTGTTCAGCATCCCCTCCATTTTAGCACAGGCAAAGGCTAGAAGTTCTGTTTCTCAGTCACATGACTTTGACCTAGTCACTTCTCCACACCAATTGTTAGTTCTGTCACCTATAAAGTGGTAGTAATGATAACTGACTATGTGACAGTCTTAATGTTAAACTCAGGTGAAATGGTGTCAGACATACTCCATGAGCCACATGCCAATACCTTGGATTATAACCATGATATCAAATATTTAATAAGCCTCACTGTGAGCCTGATACTGTTCCAAACTCACCTATACTTAGCATTTAGTATAAGTAAAGTATAATTACAATTCACACATTATAGTTAAGAAAAAGAACTGATTTGGCAAGTGACTCCCACCCACCCCCACCCCACCACTGCCACCACTACCAAAGAGTAGAACCTAAGGCCTAGACTTGCTTACAGACACTTTAATTCGAAAGGTTATCACAACGAATGGAACTGAGATTAGTGGGCCAAAGGAGAGCAATAGAAAGACAAGAGCCCAGGTAAGTGTGGTAAGACCCTTAGTAGCCAGGAAGAGCTTACTTCAGAGGTAGCTGTTGCCCAAAGACAGAAGGTCATCTTACTCAACACCATAGGGCAAGAACTTCTTCATGAGGTGCCTACCACCCTTGGACATCAGGCTTACAGGGTCAGTCATCAGACTGAGCATTGGCAGCACGTTTGCCAGACAGGAGGCAAGAAGGTACAACTTAATGAAGAAGCAGTTGAAAGGGGGAGTCCACAGGATGCCAAGTTAATGTGAGACATATCAATTAATGACATGTATTAAAGCTTCTGCTCCCCCACAGATCTGTAAGAGAATGAGGCCTAAGTTGAGCTTTGGGACATAATTACTATCAGTGTCTTCAGTGTGTCACTGGGCAAGGAGGTGCATACCTATAATTGCAGCACTTAGACCTGAGGTAGGAGGATGGAACGTTTGAGCCCAGCCTAGATGACAAAGCAAGACAATGTCTCAAAAGGGAAAATCAATATTTTAATATGAATTCATCAATTATAAAACCTATATACCCTTCCTAAAACAAAACGTTCACAATAGCAGCCATGGTATTTTGGAGAAAGAAAAGGATAAAAATTTGATGGGACATAGTTAGATCTGCATTCCCATTTCCTGCTAATCCCCACTTACCCTGACACCACCCCAACCTCAATCCACGAGGATGGATACATTTGTATCTTTTGGTAAATTCTGAGGAACTGCCTGCACCCATGAATACTTTTTGAATGAATAATTGAATGGTGACTGCAGTAGCCTCGAACTTCAGCAGACTAACCACAGAAAAGAGAACTCATGAGATGAAAACTAACCCTCACAGACAGTGAAATCAAAGAGGTTTCAGTGGAAGTCCAGTTTTTTCCCCATAAAGCTAACTAGGCTCCCCATTGTATTCATACTTCCAAGAGAGCACTATCAAGATACTTAGAAATTACTAGTTGACTTAAGCCAACTGGGCAGCCAAATAGAAAGATAGATAGATAGATAGATAGATAGATAGATAGATAGATAGATAGATAGATAGATAGATGGACGGACGGACGGACGGACGGACGGACGGACGGACGGACGGACGGACGGACGGACGGACGGAC
>OU015747.1:26563626-26576382 GCA_907169655.1 Acomys percivali | reverse complement strand
GACGGACGGACGGACGGACGGACGGACGGACGGACGGACGGACGGACAGATAGAGAAATGCAAGAGTCACAAATTACCAAGTTAGCAACCTTGGCAAATCTTAGCTGCTTCTCCAAGAGAATGAAAGCTTCTGTGAAAGTATGAGTCCAAAAACAGTGATTTCTTCTTCTTTGGGGATCCCTGCAACAAGTTCTATAAGCAAAGCCCAATAGACCATCAGATGGCAATGCTGACAAGGGAGCATTGATAGGAGTAGTTGTCACTTGTTGAGGTTTTCCTGTTCAGAAGCATGGAGAGACAGTCTAGTCACCACAGCTATCACTGTTGTCCCCACTGTAGCAGAGACAATAAAGAAAGCTCCAGTCACTGCTGCAGTTTCCTCTGACACCCAAGGGCACATTTCACACCACCACTCTCCCTTGACTCCCAATAAGAAGTGATGTCTGGATCTTGGGAGTTAGGCAGAGAGCATGTTCCCACCTCCAGGGATGGATTCTTGGTGATAACCACCACAGTCTCCATTCCCTCCATTATGAGGCTAGAAATGGAGAAATAAAAGTTTTAAAAATTATTGCATCAAATCAATGGCACCTGCTCGGTCACAGAAACAGCATAAATTGCCCTGTATGCTTTCAACTATTTAAGGAAGGGGAAACTGAAGCATTGTTTTAGAAATGTCACTGGGCATGGTGAGGCCTACCTTTAGTCCCAGGACTCTGGAGGCAGAGACAGGTGGATCTCTGTGAGTTCAGGGCCAGCCTGGTCCTCAAAGAGAGTTCCAGGACAGCCAGGGTGGTTATACAGAGAAGCCCTGTCTCAAAAAGAAACAAAAAAGAAACTTGTTAAGTACTTATTAAATTCTATAGGGCTTTCCATGACCTGGCTAGTTCTCCAATAACTGAAGCAGAGACCTATTGATTTATTTAAACAAGCCTTAAGCAAACTTTACACCACAAAGACCAGTGTATTGAGAATGCACTCGTCTGAACGGCAAACAGCTCTTAGGGGCCCAGAATTTAGCATTCGTAAACATAGCACAAGACCAAATCCCAGCAGAAACTGGACATCCCTCATTCTGGAATTGGTATTTGAACTCAGGTAACTGCTCTGGTTCTATGAGTTTAACATTGTCTAGGAGAGGGCCAAGTGTTATTCAGATATACCCACTGATAGAAGAAAATTAGGAAGAAGCAAAGAGAGTCTGTGAAAGAAGAAAGAACAGATATTCACACAATGAGGTGCCCAGTTATTCTGTGTTTAGCACAAGTCACACAGTTTATTTTGATACAGATGGTGCATGGAATTTTCTGTTCATTAAATTCTTCAATATAACTTTACAGTAAAAATGCTTGTCTCATATTTCATATGGTCCCAGGCGTGCAACAAAAGGGAATTAAGCCACCCAGCAACACTACATGAAACTAATTAATTGGCAAAATTCACAATTCTTACAAGTATTATACTGCTATATGTTGGGGGGTGGGGGATAGGTGAATGAAATGAACATCAAAAGAAACTGTGGGAAGAAGGAAGCAAACGTTGATTCGAAATCACTGCTGAGAAAGACCTCAGGGAAGGAGTGCCGATAGTGGTTACTTCATCCACAATCCTGGCAATACAGGAAGGCAGCATCTTTGTCACTATGTCATAGACATAGTGAACTGTGGGTCAGGAAGGCAAGTAAACTTGAAGACTTGACAACTCACCGGGAGCAAAGAAGAAACCATAGAGTATTTTCAAGTCACTGTAGACATCCAGCTTTTTATGTGAATCTGGTCACCATGCCTGGCTCTCTCATTTTGGATTCTTGGGATCCAAATTCAAGTCTTTGTGCTTATATGGCAAGCACTTTATTGTCTAGACATCTCCCTGGCCTCAAAAAAGATGGTTTTAAGCTGAAAGAAGTCACAGTAAGAAGGACTGATTCTAGGTCAGTAAGATGGATTGGCAGGCAAAGGTTACTACCCCACCTGATGACAAGTGTTGGGTCCTCGGAGCCCACATGGTAGAAGAGAATCTAGCCTCACAAGTTGTCATTTCACTATACAACATGTAAGAGTATGCACACACACTGAATAAACAGATGTTTAAAAGTCTTAATATTTAATTCTAAAGTCAACAGCTGTAAACAAATTTCAGTTTCTCATTGTGCTGGTCAGCTTCCTATTGTTATAAAAAATAGCCAAGACATTAAAAAAAAGAGATAAAAATCTTATAAACAGAAGGGTTGCTTCTGTTGCACTGGGTCTGTGCTGAGGATATTTATCACAGTAGAAATGAGTGATAGGCAAAACCACTCACTGCAAGAATAGAAAGCAAAACAACCTGTAACAGGCGGGGTCCCACACTCTCCCCCTAGTGCCAAGTTGTTGAGGCCTAAGAAGCCCCTCCCCCGCTAAGCCCCACCTCCTAAAGGTTCCCATCACTCAATAGTACAACACTAGGGACTTGACCTTCACTATATGACCTTTGAGGAACATTCAAGATCTGTTATGTAGGACTTGCTGGAAATATGAACTAAACACTTCCACAGAACAAGGCCAAAGGGCAATAATAGAATACTTGTTGTGTGTTAAGCATGATATATGTGTGTTGATTTTTGGCCCACTTAACATAGAACCATGGTACATGTTACTATTTATTAGTTCCACACTTCCAGGTATGGAAATGAATATGTGAAGATGGCTCCCTTGCCTTAGCAGCCTAAAACAGCACGTGTTAGATAGCTGTGTGTCCCAAATTATGGGTTCAGCTTAGCTGGATCCTTTGGCTCAGAGGCTCTCAGAAGTGTCAGTGCAGGTGTTAGGCAGAGGTGTGGTCATCCAAGGCTGGACCAGGGGAGCATCTCTTTCAAAAATCACAAATGGAGTCTCCAGTAGCATCATTTCCTTGTCACATTGGCCTGTCTATAAACATGTCCACAACCCACATAGATGTGCTGATGATCCCACAGATATAAGAACACTCATAGCAAGTATGTGTGGCTCCAGCACTTCACGAGGTGACATGAGTTCATAACATGAAGGTTAACAGTGAGACAGAAAATGCCAGTGGTGCTGGAGCTGGCACCTTTAGGCAGAGCTGCATAGGGTAATTGAAAGTGAGAAGTATTTGTCATCGCAAGAACATGAGGCTGATGAAAGAATTTTATTCTGGAAGTGTAGAAGAATTTATCAAAACCCCCAAAAATTCCCAGATTCAAGATAGCCAAATAAGACTGGGTAATGCTCTCTGTGGGTGTAAATCATGCAGAGGTCAAGGTAAAGCCTTTGCTATTCTAGCAGCCTAGGGCCCAAGAGCACTCAAGAATATGACTGTGTACGTATATATAAGTTCCTACCTAATATAAACATTGCAAGAAAACCTGAGTGACATCAGTGCTGCCTCAAGACTTGTCCTTGAACTATTTATTGCTGCAGGTACAAGGCTATGAGAGGCAAACTAACATCTGACTCAATTCTTAGACAATGCTCCAGGGCATCTATAACATTCCAGGAGCATGTATCTTGACTGAGGTAAAGTTATGTGTTTGCCACAGAGAACAATGCCAGTCACTCAACTGATGGAGCAAAATACAGTGTATTCCGAGTCTCTGGTATTCAGATGAAACAACTGAATGTTGCAAAAAGTTTGGTGAGGGTATTGCCATTCTAAAGGCCATCTAGAACATTTCCACTATATCCTCACACTTTACTGTACACATGGCATTTGGAAGGGAATTGTGAAGACACATAAACAAACCTGAAGACTTTAACTAAGATTTTTCCTTGCTAAAGAGAAATATTTAATGTAAAGAAAAATACAGTATACAGTCAAAACTTGATCTCTTCCTATGTATTGCCATGCCTATCAACAAGCAATATGTACGATGCCCCAAGGCATTCTACAAGCTATTCTAGATCAACAAAAGAAAGATTGATGACTCTGTCACTGCAGCAGCTCTGATATCTATCATTTAAGTTTTTGTTCAATGTTTTAGACATTCTCCAGGCCCCAGTGTGCCTCAGCTTTAAATGTTAAGTGCCCATTCAACTACTCTGTTATTTTTCAACTGCAATATAGTATTCAATATATTCATGAGAAAATTAACACTTCATAAAATACACTTAGTGACAGGAGATTATGCCCATCTGTTAATTGATGTAAAGCTGCTGACAATATCTAAAGTAGGCTTGGCTAACCTGTGATTAAATCTCCAACTTCCAATAGGTTTATCAGGAAAATTCACCATAAGCTGAGGATTACTATATGAAAATTGAAAATACCTACCAAATTATTCAATGTTGCACATATATGGTGTACTACACTGAGCATTTCCCAACCAATTACCTCACTTCTTTCTATGCACCTAAGTGAGGGTGGCTTAATTAATTCCTAATCACCATGATAAAGAAACAATCTCAAAAAAAAAAAAAAAAAAAAAAAAAAAAAAAAGGATGGCTAAAACTTTTAACCTCAAGTTAACCCATGAACCAGGATGGTTATGGTGTCTTCCAAAAAGTCTAGAATCTTTGTGCCAAAGGTCCACCAGATCAAAGAGAGAAAAAAATGAGTCTTGGCAGAGGAAAAATTAATATGGACTCATAATTATAGGTGGGCCTATGGCTCAAATAAGTACATCCCAAAGGTACATATGCTACAGCCATGGTTGTGAGCCTGGAGAACTATTGGGTGCTGTGATGTTCGAGAAAAAGAATTCAGTACAAAGAAGAAATATAAATGGTGACTTGTCATTGAAGGAAATATTTGTACCTTAGTCCCTCCAAAGGCAGTAGAGCTGAGGAACCATGGTCTGAAAGTCAAATAAACTTTTTTCTTTTAATTTAATTATCTCATGCATTTGTTACAATCCAAAAAGTTAACCAACATAAAATAGGCCGAGAGAGTATAAACTAAAACAAGTTAGCGAGATCTGTAGAGTTGGATTCGAGTCTATAAGTTATAAAAAGGCTAGAATGCTGAAGAAGCTCAGCTGAGATTCTGTTGGTTATTAACACAATCAAAACACTGATAGAAATGGGAGAAGTTATCATTGTAACCATGAGGCTTTGGATGGAGATCACCCTGAGGAATCTGAAATAAAGGGAATCCTTATCACATCAGGGCAAAGAATTTGAATGTGTTGTGTCTGTGCCCTGAGACCTTGCAGGAGGCTGGGTATAAAAGATGTTTACTGGTAGATTTGACAGAAGAAATTCCAACAACAACATTCAGGCAGAAACACTAGTGGCTCCTTTCAAACAAACTTACTGTAGCAACCAGGAGCAGTGAGTGGCAGGGTAGGAAATGTGGGCCAGTGGAACCAGAAATGAAGAAAGTTCAAGAGTGGTTCCAAGAAGAGGACAATTGTTAAAGAGATTAGTACCACTGAAGTAAAGCCAAGTAGTTTACACAGTACCAAAAGCATAGGTTACTGAAGAAGAGCTCATGAATCAGCTTGACTAGAATGTAATATAGTTGAAGTGGAGCTTGCTTCAGAGACATTGCCTGGGGGTGGGGGGTGGAGGAGGGGAGGAGAGAAGGCCTTGATGCATAGACCAACTTAGGAAGTTGTTTGCCCAAGATTCTGTCCTGTGTTTAGCTGTCGAGGTACCTAGGGACCATTTCAGGCCAAATACCACTCATGCTCAGAATCATGATTGTAATGCTGCCTTTGCAGGCCATCCAGGAATCAGGAGTCATAGAGTAATGAAGGCATTCTCGGGAAAGCCTGGGAGGGCCGGCACTTTCAGAGTGAGTCACTATGATGGGTGTCTGACAGGCTGATGGTAGAGATGTGATGGTGAAGCCTACCCTGCAATGAAGAGCCCCAGGACACCAGAGGTACCAGAACTGTGGGATGCATGCTGGGGAAAGCAACCAGTAAGATGGAATCAGAAGAGCTCAAAAAATTGGTTTTGACATTTTTAACCAGCAAGGCCAAAGGAGCTGCTCACACAGCTGATCACACTGTGACCCCAGTGTTGTTCATGGAACTTTAGTATTAATGGTTTCCCTGTTGAGTTTCTATCTTACTTTGGTCCAATCCTATTTTTCCACCTCTCTATTCCTTCTTTTTGGAATGGGTCTGGTTACTCTGAGTCACTACATATTAGGAGTATGTGACAGCTAACTTTTAATTTATTTACTTAGGGACTCATGGCTTAATTTGGCTTGAATCTCAAAGGAAACTGAAATCAGATTCAGGGTTTGTCTGAGCTGCAGAGTCATTTCATTTCAGCTCCAACCCGGGCTACCTATCAAAACCGTGTCTCAAAAACTGTAATGGAAGAAAGGGCTAGAGGGTTTGTTCAGGGATACAGTGCTCGCCCAGCAATGGACAGGGCCATAAACTCAAAACCCAGGACCACACCTAGAAAAGAAAAGGACAGAGAAAGAATGAAATTGAAGGAATAAAGGAAAACCAACATTTTATACTAACACCATAGGAAAATACATTGCAGGCATCTCAGGAATATGCCAACTTTTACATTTCTTGGGTCTCAGTGTTTACAACTTATAAACTCATTTGAAATGTTTTTTCTGGAGAAGACAGAGCTTTTGGGTGTCTTCCTCACATGGGACTATCTAGGGAAGTCTTTTCTGAGGCTTAACAGCAGATCAGAGACTACTATAGTGATAGTGATGCAACAGAATCATCCCGCATGGGTAAACAATGTCTCTCCCAGAAGACAGGTTATTAAATGAGAATCACTGTGCAGTCTGTGGAGTGCCTCTCTTGGAGCTATTGGCCAAGACGGGCTCCAAAGATCTCCAAAACAACATAGGCTATGACCATTTCCTCTGGTCATCCAACATAACTACACACCAAGACCTTATTGCTAAAGACACCACACACTTTGGATATGGGACATAGAGAAATCAACCTACAATTGAGTAGGCTCTCTGGTGGCTAGTTTTCATAGTTCCAGAAAGTTCTATGCAGGCTCATGGAGAATAAAATACAGCAGCCTTACCCAGTGTTGGAGCCTGGCAAGACACACCCAGTGATGCAATAGGAATACCACTGCTGTGGGATAAGATTTGTGATTGGAGGTGAGGCCTGCTCCACAGGAGAGATTCTTATATCCAATACTATAATCCTGGTCAGAAATGGCTGTAGAAGTCATGAGCCCGTAGGTAAACCCTGCTATTATTTTGTTAGCTGTCATGAGGTCAACTTGCCTTCCAAATTGTTACATTTCTACCCATAAACTTCTGTTGCTTTCAAGTTTGGTCAGAGAAGCTTCTTTTTGCACTGGAAAGCAATCAACAGCAAGGTGCATAGTTAGTTAAAGTCCTGAGAATGAGCCTGAGTGCTCAGCCCTACACAGAACACTTATGTCAAGCCATCACCAATGAGGCTCAGAAAATGCTGACAAAGAGGAGCCAGGAGGAGTGTAAGTACCCGACAATGGAGAAGAATGCCATGAAATGCTGTCTTCTGGACATGACTAGTGAAATCATGAACTCACAATGGCTGTGCTTACCTGCACCAGATCTCTACAAGATCAACCAGCGAAAGTCTCATCACATATGAGAGAGATGATCTGTAAGCCCCACTACCTACTCAGAAGCTACTGGCAGTTGATAACTGCTAAGGAATGAAGACTCATTCTTCTTTGAAGATGTGACCACTGGTAGGTCTCCCATGTTCCAGTGGATGGCAACACCCCATGCACATATGAGCCTCACCACCTAGACTTAGTGGGTTTCAAACAAAATAGGCATGAACTTGGGAAGACAGTGTGCTAGGATGATAGGGGTAGAAGTTAAAAGTATAATATTATAAAAGTATAAAATTATAAAAGTAGAATAGTATAATTATAAATTATAAATAGTATAATTATAAAAGTATAATGGATGTGATAATATTTCATTGTATGCATCTATGAAATTCTCAAAAACAAAAGGGAAAAATTTAAAGTGCAAGCCTATGTTCATTGACCAGTGACACAAACATACACATGAAAGCTTTATAAACAAGAATCATAGCTGTGATTCATCGGGAGGGAAGGATGGAAGAGAAAAAATAAATGGAAGGAAAGAAAAGCTTCCCTCTCGGGTCAGCACATCTCTGGATCCTAGCCCATTTCCCATTCAGATTTGTCCAGTCCAAAGCCCTGAATACTGGTCCCAAAGATCATATTCTTGTTTTTCTGGCAGATCTTCCAAGCTGACCCAACTTCTGTGGTAGTCCTTCCTAAGTTCATCCAATGATTTTCTGGAGTTCTAAGAGAAAGGCACGTCTTCAGGTTCAAGTGGCGTCAGGGGGCTGGAAGCTGCTAGAAGAAAGAGCTCTTTGTCATGGTTGTCACCCATGGACACAATCTCATTTTCAGTTAATCAATTCATATGCAGTTTAAAAAAAAAAACCCTAATGTGGCTTCTCATTAGCCCAGGGCTATAAAGAAGCTGGGTCTCAGGCTGCCCTAAACCCCAGAACGCCTGGCACCTCCACCCGACGATTATCAAATTGGCTGGCATTAATCATTTTAACGGCCAAACTGTGCTTTTTTTTTTTAACTCTCCCTTAATTTTAAATGTGAACTTTTTAAAAAAAGACAGAGGAAGGGCTCCTCAAAGTGATTACTAGTATAAAGAAAACAAGGTAGTTTAGTAAAACCCCAAGTTTTTGAGTGAGAAAATTAAGAGAAAGGAAAAAAATTAATAAGCTCAAATCACTTTTGTCAGCCGTTTAAGCTGTGACCAGTAAAGCCCACCGTCAATGGGAGTCCTTGCATGGAGGCCTGCCTCAGGGAACGAGGGGAGAACCATCAATGGCCCCTTTATTTGTGAAAGATGGATTATTTTAAATAAATTACAGGGCACTTTCACTGAATAAACAGCCCTCTGCGGCTGTGGGGTGCTGCACATGCTTAATTGAGCCACAGAAAATCTTAAATGGCTCTGGATCTAGGGACTGACTGGCCTTGGGTTCCGCCGGTGGGACCTGAGCCTGAGCAGCTTTCAGCCTGAAGGGCAAAGCCTTGGAGAGGCAAACAGCAAGCTTAATCCAGAGTGGATACTTAGAAGATTTCGGAAAACCGCAGGCATGGAGGATGCCCAGCGCTGCACAAGGCTGCCTCACAAGCGAGCCATCTGCACGTCACTGTTATTTGTGTTTGATATGTTAAATTCTCCCAGCAAGTCTGGCATGGAATCCCTTTCGCACATTGCAGAGATTCTTTGGCCCACGTAAGAAAATTTCAGCCTTTTTGGCTCAGCCTCAGCACCAATACCCCCTGGATCCACGAGACCCCAAAATACCTACATACATCTCCTGGGAGACTTCCCAACTATCCTTCTTTATCCATAAGTTCTAGTGTAAGAGGGGAATAGGGTGAAAGTGGGAGGGAGGGAGGGAGGGAGGGAGGGAGGGAGGGAGGAAGGGAGGGAGGGAGGAACAGAAGGATACAACTGAGCGGGTAAACAATTGAGCTGTAATCTGAATAAATTAATTAAATTTTAAAAAAAGAATTCTATCTATACAGATTTTATTTTATTTTATTTTTATTTTTTTTATTTATTTATTTTTTTGTTTTGTTTTGTTTTTTGACACAGGGTCTCTCTGTGTAGCCTTGGCTGTCTTGGACTCACTTTGTAGACCAGGCTGGCCTCGAACTCACAGTGATCCACCTGATTTTAAACCCCTTCTTCAGAAATCACAGCACAGGCAGACCTTGTTTTAGAAACAGGTAAATGTGATTTGTTATCTGTAGAACTAGAAGGAAAGCAGGCAGGCGTCAGGAGAAGGCTGGGAGCAGGAAGGGGCTTTGAAACCGGTTCTGGGAGCCTCGGGTTAGGCAGGGCGCATAGATGTGAAACATGAAGGGCTATAAACAGAAGCAAAGCAAATCAGGAGAACACGTACCGCTATGTTTTGGGGAGACGGTGGGGTATTGATTTTGATAGTTGGTATTAAAGGAAGTAAAATGCCCCCACCCCACCCCCCCACTTCCCCTACTCGCTATTATTCTCCAAACGACACCGCAACAAACGTAGTTACTGCATGCCAGGATGACCGTTCTTATTAAGAAATAAGAAAAACAGACAAAAGTTTTTAAAAGATGAATACGGTCAGGCCTCACCAAAAATAAAAAATCTGGAGTTTCTCCTGAGATTTTTCAACACATAGTACCTTAATAAGAGACTTATCACCCTCCCCTCAAAATGTAGCTGTGAAATTCTTTCCCCAAGGTGACACAATTAATTGCACTTGCAGTTAACACAATTAAGCCATGGCTGAAAGACTGGCTGACACCTCATAAATCTCAGCCATTCCGAAGGATAATCAGGTTGATCAGTCATTGGCTTGACCCACCTGAGAAAGTCTATAAAAGCCCAGGATCGATCGTAGGAATGATGGGTTTCCCATTTAGATGCTACAACTATTCTGAATCCTCTTTGATTTTACATGTCATTCACTCCTCTTGAGTTTTGCATGCACTTTGCAAGGTCGTATCACTTCCAACCTGTGGTTATGAAGTACATTCGAGGGTATTTGGAAACAGTATGCATGTCAGCATCAGGCTCATGATTTTATTTCCATTGATCACTTGAATTGGGTGGGAAATAAGACTTACACCTAAGGAAAAAAAAAAAGGACTCCCATCATCTCGTTGCCAATTAGGAACTGCAGAATCTATCATATCAGCAATAAGTTACTTAGCACCCATGAGAATTAGGTTCTTTATATTTTAAAAAATGGAGAGGTTGTTATAACAACATAATACAATGATAATAAACCATTGTTTTGAGCATTGCAGAGAAATACAGGGAGGTCTCCTGTAGACTCATGTTTTGAGTGCTCAATCGCTAGCTGGTGGCAGGCATATTTTGGGAAGCTATAGAGCTTTTAAGAGACAGAGTACCACCTGCTCTTTCAAAGGACCAGAACCACATGGCAGCTCACAACTGTCTGCAACGCCAAGATCTTACACCCTCACACCAACACACACAAATTAAAATTAAATAAAATATTTTTTTTTAAAAAGAGACAGAATCTGACTCATGGAAGTGGGTAGCTATAGGAGATGCTTTGAGCCCAAATCTGTTGTAGCTTTCCATGCATCCAATCCACCAACAAGTGAACAATGAGTTCTGCCTTACTTTCCCTGCTGAGATGGACAGGACCCCATGAAAACCTGAGCTCAAATAAATCGCTCCTTGAACTTGCTCTTCAAAGACATGAAAATTAGATAATATACACTGATACTTGGTATAAAAGTTTCCATAGACAAATAAAAAGGAAACAGCATTTGGGCAGAAAGAACAGCATGAACAAGAACATGGAGGCATGAATTCAAATGTCACGTGTGCGAAACAGATAATTCTATTGTTCTTGAATTTCAAGTTGCAAAATGGAAAAATAAAGCTGAGGAGAAGATAGAAACCAAATCAACATTATTCAGCCTGATAACAAAGTATTACAGTGTCATTCTATGGGTCATGAGGGATCCAATAGCTTGC
Organism: Acomys percivali; assembly: GCA_907169655.1. NCBI lineage: Eukaryota > Metazoa > Chordata > Mammalia > Rodentia > Muridae > Acomys > Acomys percivali. Next base: position 26,564,931 of record OU015747.1, on the reverse strand, counting down.
AGTGCACAGAGCATATTATATATACAGCTATGTAATATATATACATATATACACATATATATGCTAATGCCCACAGATGCAGATATAGATAAAGAAAGAGAGAGATGAAGGGAAGGAGGAGAGGAGAGGGATGAAGAGATTGAATTCAAGAATGATGAATTGGAAGGGGCACTCACATAGAAATGTTCAACACATATTTACAGAAATAATTTTAATTTACAAGGAATTAGCCATGTAGAGAGATAAATTTTGAAGTTACTGTATAATTGTAATTAGTAATGATTCAAATAGCTATGACATTCCAGAGAAGGTAAAAGAAATAAGAAGGCACTAAGATGAAGTGTCCACACCTCACACTGAAGAAGACAAGTCAGACCAGAAAAAATGAAGGGTAGGACCATTTCTCTTTAGTAGTAGTAGTAGAGAGGTCCAGGAGGGGAAGCGAGCAGGATTCAGTTAGGCACAGGACAACCACAGCTAACAGAAACTTTTCGGACAATCCAGAGGAACAGAACTACCAAGAAGGGATTACATGCCCTGCAGAAAATGCACACTCTCGTCAAGAATCCCAGAATGGTTATGCTTCCCAATAAAATAATCTAAGATGAGACGTGCTTTCCTGTGTGGCACAAGGTTCATTTCACAAAGGCCAGAGACAGTCTGCAATGGGCAAGTGTTCACATCAGGAAAAATCTTTGCCTAAGGTTGACTTGCCATGGCCTTGAAGGGGAGGGCAGAGCCAGCGGCGGAGGGCTGATGACAACAGGCCATTCTGCTAGGAGGAAATGCCAGAGCTTGACCAGGAGGTAAGAATGTGCATGCTATTTGGATGGGCAGCTGGAGACCTGAACTGTCAGCTAGAGAACCTGGAGTGAGGAGTAAGAGGAAACAAGGTAGGATAGGCTGGAATGAGCTAAAATATGAAGGGCCTTGAAAGTCAGATAGGAAAATGTGTTTGCTGACCCGGCCTTAATTTGGAGAGACACTTTGGAACTTTTTGTTCCATGTACTCTGAGCTGGTTCATGGACAGCCTTTCATTCCTTCATATATCCATCCATTTACCCAGCAGGGAGCACGATTGGAGATATGAAGAACTGAAAAGCTTACAGGATCTGAACAATTACATCATTCTTTGTTCTTACCAAATTAGAATGCCAGTCCTGATGGGCTCTTGATTCCTATATCTTATATTTTCCTTTCTTTTCTCCTCCTCCTCCTCCTCCTCCTCCTCTTCCTCTTCTTCTTCTTCTTCTTCTTCTTCTTCTTCTTCTTCTTCTTCTTCTTCTTCTTCTTCTTCTTCTTCT
>OU015747.1:26534383-26552216 GCA_907169655.1 Acomys percivali | reverse complement strand
CACACACACACACACACACACACACACACACACACACACACACACACCACTACCTGTTCTTAAATTCTTTACATCACTACTTTCAAAATCATCCATTATATAGATGACAACCCCCTCTATTGAGCATTCAGAGTTTTTCATATTCACACTTTGATGAGTTATGAGAGTCTTCCTTAACCACCACCCACTGCAAAATGGAGATTCCCTGACCAAAACAGAGGGCAGCACAAATAGGTAGGCATAAACACAAATATAGAGAATGCAGTTTGCTAGTGTGACCCTTCTGCAAAGTGACACTTTTCTGTTGTTTTTAAGCCACCCATTCATAATGCACTGCTACAGAAGAACAAATAGGCTGAGATACCAGAACTTATACCCAGACCAAGGAGCAACCAGAAATCCAAACTCTGTACTTAATCAGCATTCAGCTTTCCATAGATACTACCTTGGCTTTTAAGAAATTCAACACTGAACACACTTAATGCTGGTTGCTTGTGTTTGCCCTGCTTTCACTGGTCATGGTAAAGATTATCTAAGTGCGAATTACCTTCTCCCAAAAATCCTTGGTGTGCAGTCATAAGAAATACCATCATTTGATATAAGCACCAGTGAGCAGCTAGAGAAAGATGAGGACTTTCAGTTACACAGTCTTCAAAAAGTTATAATCAGCCCCTTCTCATTCAAAATAAAGATTAAAATATCTGTGTGAGAATTTTCCTTGCCTGGGAAGCTCTCTGCCCAACATCTCCCATCTATTGCTTTCCTGTTTCCATCCACACTGGCTCAAGGTAGTCTCCTCTACACAGCTATTGGAGAGACATGTCCGCCTGCAACTGGTCTACATTCTGCCCTTTGCTCCAACATCTCCTTCAGTGTTGCACCGGGGTTCTATGCCTCTGTGAGGCACATTAGAGAGCAAATGTTGTACTTAATGGCTTTATCTTTCACAAACATGCTGTTCCTTTAAAACAGCACATTCTCAGATCATTCTCACTGAATGGAAGAATCTAATCGATATCACATAGGCGTTCGACTTCTGCCATCTCTTCGTTGTGTGGCCTTAGTTAACTAGGCCATTTAACCTTCCTTAACCTTTTCATCCACAACAATGACCTTCACAGTCATTATGGAGACCACCGATGGTGTGTATACCTCCTGGGAGGCATTGGCAGAGAGAGACTAGCATTCTTATCTAATAAGTAATAAGCTTTTTGTACACAATTGTGTCATCAGTAACTGGCACAGTGCTCAGTAAATGTTTGAAGTAGTAATCATTGCTTAAGAGAGAGATTAAGAGAAAAAAAGAGAGAAAGAGTTGAGTAAGTGAACAAACACTAGTCAGCATATGCACAATCATCAAAGATTTTAATATTCAGCATACATGACTTTCTAGCCAATCAGAATGGATCTTTCAGAAGAGTGGTCATGGTGTATGGTAGAGCATGTTCATTGGCTCACCAGTTAGAAAGGCTTGGTTAGGTAGACACATTATCGTCTTTTACCATCTACTCATTCCTCTGACTTCACCCAGCATGTGGCAGTCAGTAAGAGCTCATTCTTTCAGTCTTTTCACAAACATTTCTTGTAGGTCAAGTTTCCTGAATTTGGTAAGCTTTCAATTCTGGGTGAATAGAGGAAGCCCTGATCTTGTGGAGTTTCCATTTTTAGCCAAAGACATAGTCAGGAAGTAACAGTATGATAGCAGTTATCACCCATACAATAAAGGAGAAGGATGCTATCATTGAGGGAGAGTAACCATACTGTGGACATTGTGGGCCACGGTGGCCTTGGATGAACAGGTGTTAGGAGGTGTAGGGTGAAGGATTGAGGAAGAGAGGGGCAAAGGGAGTTGGTAACATCCTGGGGATGTTGCCTCCTAATGCTTCATGGAAACTTCATTGACCTTAAGGCTCTTTGTCACCATTGGTTATTCATGGATTCAGAAAGTATAAAGAAGCTAAGGCTCAAAGCCAAGTACATCATACACCACTCACGAGTGCCCCCTTCCTGAGAAGCTCCTATGCCTCAGCTGCAACAGGAGCAGGATTGAAGTCACCACCAATGGGGTGAAATACCAGGGCACATGGCACCAAGCAGTCAGCGGAGAGCAGTCAAAACTATGTCTTAAGGAATATCAATTCTCTCTACCGAGGCAAAGAAGCAGAGTTTCTAGGCATTTGAGAGGAGGGGGCGGGGTGTGTAACTAGAATCTCTTTGAAGTCAGAGGCAATGCTGGGTCACAGGTCTCTCCAAACTTTTCACAGAAAACCATGATGTTTCTCAAAGTATTTTAAAGACATAACAAGAAACAATGTACACGAAATGATCCAAGGTCTTCCCTGGAGTCCAGTGAGGCCACAGTGGAATTTCAAAGTGTCCTCTAATGTACAAAGCAGGAACTCTTCATTATTTCAATAATTAATGTATAGCTCTTTGGTGGGCCAAGCTATGGGCTCAGGATTGTTCTGGAAGCGGGATTCAAGAAATAAGGCAAGCCACTTTCCTCAGTGGAGATGGGAGATTGGAGGTGGAGCTGGGGGGGGTGGGGGAGAGGAGTGAGATTTAGCATCTCCTTCAATCTCGCACACACAAGACCAGCAGCAGCCTGGATTCCTTTAACATAGGAAGAATAAGGGTTAAAGAGAAGGCCTCTAGACATTACCCAGACCAGACCAGCTACTTACGGTCACAGCTTACAGGAAAATCTGTACTTTCAAGTGACTACTCACCATTGAACCCAGCCATATTACTAAAACCCACAAAATAATTTCCACTCTGCTGTTTGGCGCATCAGGAACATTGCCCTGCCGGACTTCAGGACACTGAGCATCACAGAAATTCTTTCCTCTCAACATACTATAAACTAATTATAGATAGATCAAGAAGCAGCCATCCTGAACCAAATAAACACCTTCATAGGAGCCAGGCCTCCTGAAACTATCACACACTAAAACCTATTCATTGGCCTCTCAATAAGCAGTTCCCAAACACCTACTAATAATAGCCACCCCTAATGAGGGCTTACCAATGCCAGGTCCTTATGGAAACCCCTAGCACTCCTGTGGGAGCAGAAACTATGATTATCTCCATTTGAGAGATGTAAAACCCAAGCCATTGAGCCAGTCACCTCCATCAGCCTAGCTAGGAAGGGGAAGCCTTAGCCTCACATGGTTTGGTGTTAAAGTCCGCAGTCTAGCTGCTACGCCATGCTTTTTCTGGGAAGTGTTCGCTGGCTGTTGAAAACAATGCAGATTTGAATATGTGAATGGTAACATTTCTAAACAGGTTTATCTGTTTGTGCCTTGTTTCCAGCTGGTGGTGCTGTTTAGGAGGTTGTGAGCCTGTGGAACGTGTGGCCCAGCTGGCACAAAGGCGTCTTTCTGCTCAGGCGCAGAGGGGATAGCTGTTTCTGTCTCCAGTCTGAGCTCTCCGTCTGCTGATCTAACAGTACATGAACAAAACAAGCCCCACATGCCCTCTATAATGAAAAGACCTTCCCTATTATGATGGCCTGAAGAAGGGAACCAGAATGAATCTTCCTTTAAGTTGATCCTATTAGGTATGGAGAAGAAAGTTGTACAGTGGCAATCACGAAATATGGTGGAGCCAGCCACACCAAGGAGGGCAGCAGAGAAGCCACATGAGCAAATATTGAGCACGCACATGTACAAAGCAAAGATCAGTCCTTTCCTGGTGACACCAACACCAGCCCCACTCCTCCAGCTGGTGAGAAAAGCAGGAATGTGGAAATAGAAAGAGCTAGTATAAATATAAGCAGCCCACACATAAGGCTTGGAAACTGAGCTTGTGGTCAACTCTGTCCTTAAAACCACTCGTGTTCCTCCTTACCTGACAGCTGTGGGTTTACAAGGAAGCCATGGGCATCTTAAAGAGCCCCTTTAACACACTTTAAACAGTAGTTTTATCTACTTGGAAGGACTGGCAAGGCTTCAGAGAGAACACAAAATGGGAACGGCATTAGAAACAACCATAGGGTCCAGAAAAGATTGAAGAAGCTTCTCCAAACCAAATATTTACAGCTTGTTCACAGTGTTTACATGTTCAGAATCAAAATATGGTTGAAGATACTTACCAGCCAGTTTCAGAGTGAAGCTAGCAACATTAGGAGGGAACTTATGGAGGGTCCTTCACAGTATCCAATTTGGAATCTATACTCAACGCCAGTGAGTAGTCACCTATCAGGTTCAAAGCCTCAGGATATAAGATTTCCATACCCATGAATTCCTGTTTCATTTTATACCTATATAATTCTGCACACCAATTATGCATGTGTACACATACACACATGCAGGGGCTCACACAAGAACACACATGCACTTGTACATACACATACACATGTACACACACACACACACACATGTACACACATATGAATACTGACAGGGTAGTTCAAGAAAACTTGTGTGGAAAGTAACCTAAGATCCTCAGGCTCAGGGTTGTGTCACGGCTACTTTTATAATTACAGTGTTCTGCCATTCTGCTTCCATGAGGTGCATAGTTAGCAAAAAGTTGCTAAATGGGTATACTGGTAATTAGATGAGTGGATGAATGGGTAAGTTAAGTGAGTGACTGAATTAAAGATCAAACTAAGTCATATATGTAAGCTAAGAACAGCATTGTATTTTTAACGACAATATATGCATATAGGACATAATTAAGTGTGTAGCTCTTTCCGCTGTCCAATGACTATGTTCTCCCACAGAACAGTGTTCTACAGTCTATACAAACTTAAATGTAAGCATTTTAAAGAATTATTCATTTTTTTAAAAAAAAATTTCACAACTGACAAAAAAAGTCAATGAAATGATTATTAATCATATTCTGCTATACTCGTATACTGGAGTCTCGCATAATCATCATGAGAGAGGCTTTATTCAGCAACTGATAGGAGCAGATGCAGAGACTCAAGCAAATATTAGGGGGCCCATGGGGAATCCTAAGGAAAAAGAAGAGGCCGGATTATAGGATCCAGAGAGGTCAAGGACACCATAAGGACACAGCCCACAGAATCAACTAATCATAGAAGCTCACAGAGACTGGTGGGGATGGGGGGGTGGGGGGGTATTCAGGGAGCCAGTATGGGTCTGAGCCAGGTCCTCTGAATATATGTTGATTGTGTAGCTCAGTGTTCTTGTGGGACTCCTAATCGAGTGAGCATGCAAAACAGGGTATCTCAGACACTTTTGCCTCCTTTTGGGAACTTTTCCTCCTACTTGGTTGCCTTGCCCAGTCTTCATATGAGGGTTTGTGCCTAATCTTATTGTAACTTGTTATGCCATGTTTGGTTGATATTCCTGGGAGGCCTGATCTTTTCTGAGGGAAAAAGAGGAGAAATGGATCTGGAGGAGAGGGAAGGGATGAGAGGGGAGGGGGAAGGAAAGGGGGAGGAGAAACCACAGTTGGGATGTAACATATGAGAGATTAAATCAAACAATCAATAACAAATTAGCAAGCAGGTAAATAAATCAGTAGATAAATAAAAGGTTGATTTAAATTCCCATGAATATACAAATTACTGATTCTAGCTCATTTTCTGAATAGGTATTGGGCCATCTGTTTACAGCATTCACTCCACCCCGAAGTATCTCCAATAACATTGGCCTCCACTTCCAAAACTTCGTGTTTCAGTATTTATCCTCACTCAGACATATTTATTTTTTAAAAAACACCGAATTCCTAGAAGACCCTCTAAAAGACTTACACCTTATCCATCCAGCATTCTCTTATATAAACGTGTCTCTCTCCCAGCCTGCAGCCTCTCCCCACAGCCACACGGGTTCTCTTCCCCTGCTTGTCTGCACCACCCCTCTTTCCTCCAGTGCTTTCTGCTATAGCTTCCCCATCCTTCAAAAATGCCCCCTCAAATCTGCCTTGTCCCAGCAATCAGCCCCTCCTGAAAACTGCCAATACTAAAGACCCTCTTTTCTTTATTCTTAAAGAGTTTTGGTCTGTTTTCCACTTTGCATGTAGACATCATGTTTCAGTGACATTTTTAATTTGTCCTTTGAGATTCCATATGTGTATGCAGGGTGTCTTGATCACAGCCATCCTCCCTCATCTTGCTCCTTCAGCTCCCCCAGGATCTGCTCAGCATATCTCTTCCCAAATTCACGTCTGCTTCTTTGTTAATCCCATAGAGTTCGGTCAGCGCTGCCTATATGTACATGGGTGGAGCCACCCACTGAGGCTTTGGGAATCTAAAAGGGGCCACATACCCCAAAGATACGTGACTCTCCCTCCCCAGCAGCCAACTTCTGCTAGCAACTCCTCAGGTAAGACTAGGACCTTGGTCTTCCCTCTCTCACATGTGATGGAATTTTAACCGAAAACATTTTTTTTAACACACTCAATCTGAACTAGTTTTTATAGTCCTGGCGTTCTGGTCTAGGCTTTAGACCTAGTAAGTTTTGCTAATCATAATGCTCTCATCATTGCTCAAACACATCCTTATGCTTAAACTCTGTGATGCTCTGAAATCACGGAGGAGTCTCTGGATCTGGAAAGTTCCCCAGAGCCCACGAGCGAGAGCTAAAGACTTAGGCTTTGCCTTCTCATAGTGGAGAATAGTGAAAGCTTTAAGATGTGCTTAGTGGAAGGAAGTTGGGCATCATGGGGAGAGTAAGCTCTTGAAAGGGGTACAGGGACCCCCCCCATCCCCTATGCCTCCTCCATTGCATATCCAATTTCTCTCTCTCTTTCTCTTCCACCTCCCCCTTTCTCCATGTGGGCTCCCCACCCTGATAAGCTGAGCTGACACAGACTCAAAGTGACAAGACCAAATGACCAGGACTGGAAATGCTAAAACTCAAACCAAAAACTCAAAGGTTTTTTTGTTCTTTGTTAGGTTGATAATCCCAGATATTTTGTTACAGCAACTGAGAGTGAACTAATACATGCTGGAGTTTGCACACAGTAGTTATTACACTAAAAAGTGTGCAAAAATGCCCTTTGGGTATACAAAGACCATAAGGGCCAGGAAGGGTAAGGTACAGACCAGGGAAATGTCCTCACACTGCTCCTAGAATTCTAACTCTGCTAATTCTTACTCAGCCCACTTCTCTCCTTAGTGTAACTACCAAATGATAAAAGTACTCCGTCTTTGGATATTGTATTTAAACTTTGAACTCAATATTTATTTTAAAACTTCCTAAATTCATTTTATAGTAGCTGTATATTTCACACAGATGTTTCTATAAGGTTTTAACTGATTCTTTTTGATTAGATATAAGCTTTGTTCCATAGTAATAATACATAGACCTATGGAAAACTATAGATACCTACACCTTTATTTAGAATAATTCCTTTTGACAGGTTCCCAGAAATATGGTTATTATGTTAAAGCATATGAGTGCTTTACTAGTTATGGGAAACACTGTCAATATGCAGTGGTGTGTTCCAATGATGTTGTTGCCAGCAATACAAAGGTGCTGCCAAGTCACAATTTATCAGTGAAGGATGTGCCGTTTGTTTTCTTATAACAGTGAAATCAGATGCTGCTTGTCCCTCTATCTAATATAAGATTGCTCATGTTGTCTTTTGTACATATACTTGTTAGTATTCCAATTTAATTTTTATTTGTTTGTAGAGTTCTTCAGAAGACATTGATAAGCCTTGTATTGGACTAACTGCTTATGCTGGACCTTAATTCATTGATTTAATTATACTCACTATATCAGCAAACATTTAACGATAACTCCCAATATTTCATTCTGCTGCTCGTGAGGACACTCAAAAAGAGTATTACTTGAAGACACTCAGAAACTGATAGTCAGTCATGGGGAACTGACATCAAAACTGCAAAACAAGTTCTGGGAGACATTTTCTTCATGGGAATGGTTTCTTCATGGGATGTTTGTCCATTGAACACTGAATTCTTTCATTGGCTTAAAACTGTGTAATAGAAAGGAAGGAAGGAAGGAAGGAAGGAAGGAAGGAAGGAAGGAAGGAAGGAAGAAAGAAAGAAAGAAAGAAAGAAAGAAAGAAAGAAAGAAAGAAAGAAAGAAAGAAAGAATCACTTGGGATACAGCCTACCACACCCTCCAGTCCCCCAGCTGCTCATGGTCATTAGAGGAACGGTAATACACAGTGGTAGAAGCCTAGCTGCAGGGGGGCTTCAGTAATGCAGCTGTTGTAGAGCACTGTTTGGTATGAACAGAGGTTTCTTTCATGTCACCCCAGAACAAAGAACCCAGAAGATACATTGCCAATCTTAGGAGGGAGAGCAGGGATCATCTCCAAAGGCTACCTGTCAGAGAGCTCCAAGGCTTTCTCAGCCTCACACAGCACTACCTGAGTTGCAGAGTGAAGGCCCACAGGCCAGGTGTTTCAAGGCTTGTATCTTGCTCCTCCCCACATATCATGCACAAATTTGTCCCTTCATTGCAAATTTGACCAAATTGAAAAGAGAAAACATGGGGGTTGCTCATACAGAGGGTTTTTTTTTTTTTAACAGACTAAATTAAGAAGGAAGTCCACAAATCAAACCAGAAAGAAATACAAGTCCTCACCATCATGAGCAATTATAAACTAGAAACCCTAGTAGCAGAGGGATTCAGGTTGCTCCAATCTTTGTAGCTTCTGGACAAGCCAATCAAGACCAAGCCAATGTTGGGGCGCCACAAGCAAACCACAGAAATTCCCGCCAGCCGGATCAACCACATCCGACCCTGCCATGGTTCCAAACACGTGCAGCCAGCCCAAACGACAGAGTGCCAAGGAAGGGACAAAGAATGAATAAGAAAAGTGGTGAGCCAGAGGTAGCCAGTTAGGAAATTTGCCATGAGTGTGATGGACACAAGAAAACATAATAGATATGAGAGCCTAGCTGAGAGGCTGGAAGGAAAAAAAAAATCAAGTTGGTAAAAAATAAACATGGTCTAAAAGCACAACAAAACATTTTTTAGAGTTTGTTTTACCTAGAATTAATGACAGGAAAACCCCATAAATGTGGCACAGAATGTTTAATGCCCCATTGAAGGCCAACATTCTGCCATTCATCTGTCCTTGCAGGTGTATTATTTCTAGCCCCCAGGATGAAAAGAAAAGCTGCTGCCCATGGCTTTTATAGTACTTAAAAATACATATTTCCATGGCTTTATAGCCAGACGTACCACTGTCGTCCAGAACCTACAATAACTAACCATGTTACTGCCACTGAGTCGAGGACTTTGGACTAATCCTTGGCTGACAGGAGCATTTGCTTCCATCCTATGAGTGATCCTTACTTTAACGACCCTTACAGTTAGTGATTTCTCCTAAATATTTATTTCTCCCTCAGGGAAAGATTTCTCTAAGAATTTGCTCTCTGCCCAGCATATTCACAACTCTGGATCTGTTTTTCTTCTATTTGTCCACTTAGAGTTTTTGCTGGAATCAATTTTACTAATTTCCTTCTGAAAATTAGCAAGTCAGAGTAAATCTTTCCTGTCTCCCCTGCATTTCCCTCTGCTTTCTTGGTTATTTCCTCCGCCCCTTAATGTTGGGTCATTGAGCCTCGACTTGAGCAGCTTTCTCTCCAGTATGACTCTTTGGTTAAAGAAGTGGAAAGATGTAAGAAAGGAACAAAATGAAGGAAAAAGAGAAGAGGGAGGTAGGAAGGAAGGGAAGAATGGAGAAAAAGATTGAAACAAAATTGAGGAAGATTTTTAATTCAAACATTGCTGCCATTAGCTATTCCCTACCATTTTTCTAAATGATGCCTCCTTGGACATTTGTAATGCATTTTTCATGATAAAAGACATTATCACCAGAACATTTTATCTTTCCTTCCTACCATCAAACTGACTGCTAGGCAAAAGCTTCCAGTGTTGTCAGCCTTCTTGGAAGATCCATGTCCAATCTGTTCAATTAATTTAACCACTGTCCAACTGCAGCTTCAAAGCTGGCAAGACCATCTGACCTGGGTATTCATTCAGGAGCATAGATAAGTGACTCAGACTTCAGCATCTACAAGTGTCTTCCTTGAAAAACAAACGCACCAGACAGGATCATCTCCAAGAGCCTTTAGACTGTAATACCCCATGTGTATATGGCTTCTCAAGTGAATGATTCTCATTTGATTTTATGAGTACACAACATCCACCCATTATCTGGGGACTGTACCTTACAATTTAAAAGGTAATAAAAATCAATTAAAATTTAAAAACTACAAGCTTTACAATGTATCTCCAGAACTCCAAGCCTGAAGATTCGCTTTGAGGCATTCTGCCGCCTTGTTTCCGCACTGGCCCTTGTTTCCTCACGGGCCGGTCTGATGGCAGGCAGCTTGTTAACTGACTTTTATCGTTTGTTTTCACAACAACCTCGCGACTCCTTAGAGCAAATTGTAATGGGCAAAGGATACTCTCTAACTGGCAACCAGGAAGCCCAGATCATAGCCCAAGAGGAAAGGCCAGCTCCTTAATTTCAGGCTGGTGATGGGGCAGAAGTCACGCAGAGGGTAAGTGACTTATGCAATTGAAAGAAGCCAGCCAGCTTCCCAGATAGAAAGAAGCCTGGACTTGCCACTTCACAGCACTCCGTTCTCCCAGCCACTGTCCTTCTGGGAATGCTTTCAGGCTGGCATGATCCACAGATAAACGAAACTGTGGTTTTCACGTCACAGCGGAAGCTATTTTTCCACCTTTAATAATAAAAGCAGAGTGACCCATTTTGGAGCTTCCAGAAGCTTCCATTCCAGGCTGCATTGTTTATTTCTTGGGCTTTCAACAGGTTTTACTCAGAGATGTCAGTTTTTAACACGTTTGCATAGTTCTGCATTTCATTTCAGGGCTCTCTGTCAGAACCATTCATTTCCCCCCGCTGGCTAAGCTGTTGAAAAAGAAAACTGTGTCTCGAGGCCAGTCCAATCCTACAGTTTAAAAGCTGGCAGGGTCTGTCTTCCTTTTTCCCCTTGGGAGGATTAATTTGCTTCTTTTTTATTCTCAATGTTTTATGATTCCAAATAAAGGATATAATAGTGCCATTGAGAGTTGGGAAACCGTGGAAGATAAATAGTCTATGTGGGAACTGCTAAAATGAGAATCGGAGTTTTCGAAGGAGGCAGGAGTAGAGACGGTTTTTATCATGTGAGTGAGGCCTATTAATGATAAAGGAAATTTCCTCCTTCTAATGAGTCTCACCTTTATAGACCAGTGGGAGGACGGACGGCTCCATTTGTGTCATAAATGTAAAGAAGCTGAAATTGCACTCCCAGGAATGTAATATGTTTAATTTCAAAGTTAGGGGAGCAGCCATGAAAAAAATAAAAACCACGTTATTTCTGGACAAGCAAGATGGAGTGTGGGCTTTTCATCTTGGTTTCATTGCCTGAGCACTGACACCTTTAAACAATATACTAAAGCCATTGAAGGAAACTACTTGACCAAGGGGAAGTCATTTGAATAAATTCTTTTGGTCACATTAACCTTGATTAGCGTCTGTCTTGGTAGGAGCCGCCTGTGGGATGATCCTTTCAAACCAGGGCTCCAAGAGCCCAACTCAACATCAACAGGCTTTCATTAAGGGCCTGCTGGAACTTTACAAATAATCTAGACAAATGTTACTAACCTTCAGGAGCTCTTAATTAAGACCAGTGAAGTAGACATTTACTGACAAGGCAGTGTGCAAAGCACTATGGGAAGCATGGCCAACTCAGTCATGATTCCTACTAACTTGGACCTCCCCATTGGTGAAATAGAACAGAGCACGTGCCCTAACTGGTCTTTGTTAGTACTATGAGGCCAGGACCCCAGGACTGGTTCTTTCTTCCAGCAAATGTCACATAGCTCTAGCTATATTTGAACTCATGAGATTTCAATCAAATAATGTATTCATATGAGATCGTTTCATGCCCATTTAAACATCCAAAGCTATTTGTTGCATACTGGGCATTAAATGTTGGCAGTGTACCTTCACTATGATCTTCAGAGTCTTAAATGTGGCCCCTCCTAGTTCTTTGATATTATCTTCTATATGTACCCCAGGCACCTTATTTCCACGATCTCTAGACTTCTGCTGTCTCTCTGCTTCTCTTGCCACAGTACCTGCCACCTCTCCAAGTGAAGCACCTACTTCTAAGCCAGGGGTCCCACTAATAATCATTTTGATCACTGTTAGCTCCTCAGAGGGGCCTTCCTTCACCACCCAGTTTAAATCTCTACATCACCTCACCTCACTTTCTTTTTTATCATTAATTTATTCAGATTACATCTCAATTGTTATCCCCTTGCTTGTCTCCTCCCGTTCCTCCCTCCCTTTTTCATCCTATTCCCCTCCCCTAGGTCTGTGACAAGAGGGGACCTCTTCCCTGACCCCATGGTCACAGCCTATCGAGTCTCATCTTGGTAGCCTGCCTATTCTTTCTCTGAGTGCCACCAGGCCTCCCCACCAAGGGGAAGTTCACCTCACTTTCTTTATAGCATAAATCACTCTCAGAAGGTAGCACCCTTATTAATTTACTTTCATGTTATCTGTCCCCTGCTCCCTCTAACCCTAAATTATAAAGTCCACAGCAGGGACTTTTTAAAGTTGCGTATTGTTGCATCTATAGCAGCAGAGTAGGCATGAGTGCTTTGTTATTATTAATAAAAAGAGTGAGTGAAAAGAAGAAAGAAAATGAGTCATTTTAGGACATTTAGGGCAACATTAGGTGGTGATCAAAGGCACAAAGATGAGGCTAGTGTAGATAAAGCATTGGGCTACTTGGAGCACACTAACAGATATAACAGATATGAGCATTAGGGTAGGCTGTAGTCTTTAAAGCTAAAATTGTTTTTTCTAAATTTTGGAGTCTTGGATCCTAAGGAAAAAAGTATAAAACCCCCAGGTCTCTCCAAGTTTTCACTACTTGTTTTTCTTCTTTAATTTTTGTTGTATTTTTTAAGATAAAACACATGCATCTCGTTGTGGGTTTTTCTTGGGCACAGTCAGCAGCAGGTCCCTCTAGTTCCAAACCTCTTGGGTCATCTTTTACAATATCCTCACAGGAAAAAGACACCTTCCTTTCTAACAGGAAGCCCTGTAACCGTCATGCCACCCTAACCATGGGCCATCAGATGTAACTCTAAAGTGTGTGGCTTCTGTCCTCTGCACTGTATTGGACAAGCCCACCACTCAGTGTATCCTAAAGTGTCAGCCACCACATTTGAAGGCAGCCAGCCAGCTCTGGTGAGCCCTCCAAAGGTGGGGATGTTATCAGAAGACCATCGAAGAGCACTTAATGGACCTCCACTCCTAAATAAACACTGTAGGGGGACATGGGGCAAAGCCTACGACCTGGCTGTTTGTGTGTTCCTGTCAGACCAGTCCATTTCACGGGCTTGCAATTTTACATTGACTTCCTGCAACGTGAGATTGCACAGATCTGCCTTTGTGGGCACTAGTGGCTAAAATGGGAATGGTTTAATGAATCTCAAGTCAGATTCTGTATATAAAGTCCACATCACTGGGAGATGGCTAGGCCTCTGCTCAGCACAAGATGATTTATCTTCCCTGGGTTAGACCCTGAACTTCTGCTCCCTCACCCCCTTTCACACCAATAACAATGTTATCTCATTCCCTAAAGGACCCTCGGGTCTGATTTGAGGCCCTTTAAAGCCCAGACCTGAAAGTCTGAATGGCACTTTAATTGCCCTGGTTGGGACAAGGGGCCAGATTCACTCTTTTAGGGAAACGTGAACAATTTCATAAAGACAGATTACATCGAGAGGAATGTGCTGTTATTGCCCTGGACACTGAAATCCAAATGTCTGGCTGGCTCCCCAAAAACACTGTCTTGTGTCACCCCAGTCCCTCAGCCACACTAGTTTACAGGGACCCAACTTGTTTTCCAGCCATTCTGTGATGCCTGCCACTTCTCCTTCACCTTACATGACTTGAGTCTTTATAGTTATAAAACTTTCATGACTCGTTGATGTGAGAAAACATATCTGTGTCTTAGAACTCAGAAGGAGTAACCCAGTGTCTGATGATGTCCTGCCAGTCCAGTAAGCACAAGCTTTAAGGAGTGCTTGATTCCCTACAGCTCATTTTGCTTCCTTGTCTACTACCAAATCCTTTCCCTACTTCCCACAAAGTGATGAAACAGCTTCTTTTCATTGTATATACTTAAGATGGACAGCGTGTTGCTTTGACTTAGAAAGTCAAATGACGTCACACAGCCATCGCAGCTTAATAAGTCTCACTGCAGTAAACATGCTCAACACTCTATATATCTGGACCCATTTTATAGCCCCTCAAGCAGAAAGGAAGCCTCCTCCCACATATCCAGATACCACATTAAACTACTCCTAATGATACATCACTTCATTGGGACCCTCCCTAGGGAGAAAAATGGGTTGTCACCACTTCTGGGAGGAACTCCAACAGCTTAGCTGTGTAGTTTCCTGCCTTAAAGGAGAGTGCTTTCATTTGCTTTAGTGAGCTTGTTCTGTGGTTTTTGTTTTTGTTTTTGTTTTTGTCTCTCTTCACCATAGAAAGAGTAAAAACGCTAATTTGTAAGAGGTAGAACTGCCCAGGTATGAAGATATTCCTCTATGATCCAACCATCTTTCTCTTCATCTCCATTGCTAAAACAGGAATCTTTCTCACTCCACAAATCAGAGTGTATAGCCTAGAATAAGATGCATCTTGCCTGGGTACAGGAGGTGGCCTCTTTAGGCTTCATATCCCCCATTGATAGAAGTCTTAGCTAGGGTCACCCCCATAGATTTCTAGAAGTCCTCCTGCCCAGCCTCAAAGGAGCCGCCCACCACTGATTTCCATTCCCTCTCACAGCCTTCCCTCACCTCCTTCCTGATCTCCAGCCCTGTTCCCCTCCCTATCCCTCTCCCATCCAATTCCCTCCCTCCGTCTATTGTCTATTTTATTTCTCCTTCTGAGTGAGTGTCAAGCATCTTCCCTTTGGCCCTTCTTGGTTTCTTTAGGTCTTTGGATTGTAGCATGGTTATCCAGTACTATATGGCTAATATCCACTTATAAGTGAGTACATCCCGTGTGTGTCTTTCTGGGTCTGAGTTACCTCACTCAGGATAATATTTTCTAGTTCTATCCATTTGCCCGCAGCTTTCACAATGTCCTTGTTTTTATTAGTTGACTCATAGTCCATTGTGTAAATGTAGCTAGGTAGGACTTCTAGTGGACGGAGGGGGACACCAGCCTACCCACAAAACCTTCAACCCAAAATTTTTTCTGCCCACAAGATGTGCAAAGATAAAGATGGAGCAGAAATTGAGATAATAGCCAAGCAGTGATGGCCCCAACCTGAGACACACTCCACGGGAGAGAGCCAACCCTTGACAGTATTAATGATACTTTGCTATATTTGCAGACAGGAGCCTAGCATGACTGTCTTCTGAATTACTTCATCCTGCAGCTGATTGAAACAGATGCAGAGACCCACAGCTGAACAATAAGCAGAGCTTGGGAGACTTGTGGAAGAATCCGGTACAGGCTTGATGGAGCTGGGGAGGGGGCAGGAGCAGGGATATCAAGGACACCACAAAAAGACCTGCAGAGTAAGCTACCCGGGGCCCATGAGGCTCACAAA
This sequence comes from Acomys percivali, assembly GCA_907169655.1. Lineage (NCBI taxonomy): Eukaryota > Metazoa > Chordata > Mammalia > Rodentia > Muridae > Acomys > Acomys percivali. The sequence continues at coordinate 26,536,669 of OU015747.1, read as the reverse complement.
GACTGAACCAACAACCGAAGAGCTTGCATGGGCTGGAACTAGGCCCTCTACATATATGCAGCAGATGTGCAGCTTGTTCTTCATGTGGTCCCCATAACTATTAGAGTGGGGGCTGCCTCTGACCTATTATTGTATTACCTGACCTTGCATCCCTTTCAAATAGCTGGACTGCCGCCTTGTCTGGCCTTAGTCAGGGAGGATATACCTGGTCCTGCTTTGAGTTGATGTACCAAGGTGGCTTGGAACCCATGGGTTCCCTTTCTCTGAGGATAAGGGGAAAGGGAAATAGGGGAGGAAATGCAAGAGTGGGACTGGGAAGAGAAGAGGGAGAGGCTGGACCAGGCTGTAAAGTGTATAAAAATTAAAATAAACAAATAAATAAATAAAAGGCATCTTTCGGGAGGGGGAAGGAAGTGGTGGAGGTTCAGATTTATTAAAAGGCATTTTTGCCACTTAAAACATACGCCAGGTTCCTCTAGCCAGCTCTGAAAAAAAATAGGAAAACAGTTAAAGAAGTCAAATCTTATGTTTATGTGAAACCTCACTTTTTAAATATTAATTTAGCAGCTGTGTGGGTCACTGCACAAATGCTGCCCCAGATTAGGACAAGATTAGGGTGAAGATTTAAGGTTGTTTCTTAAGAAACATTTCATGATGTGACAGAGTCCTTGTGTTAGGTCTCATGGTCTGGGAAGTTGAGAAAACTGACCTAAATAATGTGCAACAAGCTTCCCATCTTGATCGCCAGCCTATGCTAATGTGCTTGGTGAATTTCTGAGGGGGAAAATCTAGAAGGTAAGCATCCTTAAATGTTCGTGGCCAGGAAGAACCTTCCTTAGAGGACCTTCATAAGGACCCTGGGAGCTCCGGAGCAAGCTTGGAAAATGCTGGGCCCGGCAAAGGGCTCTCAGAAGCTACCCAAAGCCACTCAGATGGCTGGCTTTGGGCCAGAGGTACAAAAGAAGCTCACCAGGAGACTACACTGAGGAATGGAGACAAAGTCCTTTCTCGTGGTTAGGTATTTGGCTGATGGGTCTTACTGGGTCTCCTTTGGAGGCCTCACAGTATGGCCACATTACTCTTTCCTTCTTCCCACAATAAGCAGTGGGTGTGAGGGAAACAAAGCTATGAAGATAGCATTTCTTCTCTTGCAAAATATTACGTTCGGCAGAAAAACAGAGGCATGGGCAGAAAGCACAAAGACTCAGCCTCTGCTTTCACGAAGTTTATTACTTATTTTAATTTTTTAAGATTATAATATGATCAAAATCTTTCCCCCTTCTCTTGCCTCCCTCCAAAGCATCCCTCCTCCCATAGATCTCTCCTTGCTTTCTTTCAAATGATGGCCTCTTTTTTTCCATTAATTGTTGTTACATACATGTACGCACATACATACAGATTCCTAAATACATAAATATAATCTGCTCATACTGTATAATATGAGTTATGTGTATGTTTTTAGGTCTGGACATTTGGTATTAGATAACCAACTGGTGTGCTCTTTAGTTTGAGGCAAGGTCTCTCCTAAAACCTGTGTCTTTATCAATTGGCTATACTTACTGTTCATCAAGCTCTCAGGGTTTCATCTCCTCCCCCACCCCCACCCCAGTGCTAGAGCTACAGATGTAAATCATCACACCCTACTTTTATGTGGGTGCTGGGCCATTTCCATAGCACAGAAGGCAGATGTTTGGCAATAGGTGCGTATATTTTTCATTCCAACCATCAGTTGGGAATAGATCTGTACAGGGGGGGCTAGTTGGCTTACTATTGTCATCTCTGGTAGAAGACAGGGTGTAGCGAAATGTTCTAAAATACACAGACAAGTCCCCAGTGGCAAAATCTTGCCATCACCATTGCAAACCATGCGGAAGTTAGGAAACCCTTCCCAGGAAAGCACAAAGGTGTAGAGACAGCTGTAAGTGTCTGATGTTGCTTTCTAAAGCTGGGAAAGCCACCTGCCTCCTCCATATTCCCAGGGCATGAACTCTTGCATTAGCCAGAATGAGTCACAGATTGGTGGTTGAAACACACAGGATTATTTCCCTTCATTCCGGGTCCTCGAGTCTGGGATTGTTTTGTGTCTTCTGATTCCGGGTGCTTTGAATGAGAAAGGTCCCCATAGCTGCATGGATTTGAACACTTGCTTTCCAGTTAGTGGTACTGTTTGGGGGATGTTATGGAACCTTTAAGAACTTTGCTAGAGGCAGTGTAGGACTATAGGAGGTTGCCCCATGTTTCTCTCTCTCTCTCTCTCTCTCTCTCTCTCTCTCTCTCTCTCTCTCT
>OU015747.1:26515059-26529946 GCA_907169655.1 Acomys percivali | reverse complement strand
CCCCCTGCCTACTTCCACTAAGTAAGCTTCACCAGACTGTCCTTACTAATGAGTGTGTGAGTACCTTACTTTTTTTTCTTCAAATTGGGAAATTGCAGGTTTATGTTAGTTTTCCAAAGATTAACTGGTAGGTACCAGCCAGGCCATCATAGTGGCATTGAAATTCTGGTCACCATTCAATGATTTGACCCTGAAGACAAGTGAAACCATGAAGTTCTCCAACACTGAAATAACTGGGCCCCACTTTCCTCAGGACCTGAGGTACCAGGTATTTTTCCATGTAAAATTGGCCTAGAAATGCAAAAGAAAAGTTCATACAGGGACACAGTGTCTGCTTGGCCTGACCATGTAGGGCTGTTTGCCTTAACCATACATTTTTTATTGTCCAGTTAAGTTTTGAGTAATTCTGTTGATGTGACTTTCAGCCCTTCCCATGGGCTGTGACTCATTCCACCATCAAATTAACAGCTTTTTTGGAAAATGTGTTTTCATGACTTGGCCAAAAATTTCCATGGCTTAATTTCATCCCTTGTTTCCCACAGAAACTCTTTGAACAAGTCCCATGATTGTGCAAATGAGAAGAGGCTTTATTTCCAGTCATGGCAAATGCCTGACCGTGCTATCCCTTTCAGCTCTCCTCAGCACCACTCTTACAGGCCTTTTACCCAACCCTCCTGTCCACCGTCAATTCCCCCTGCAGGGACGAGCTTCACAGAGTCTTGAAAGCTCTGATGCATTAAACTATTGAAAGTCACTTGGAAAATATTAAAAATGCTCAGGCGGGTGGGTTATGATGCCTGGAAATTTAACTAAGCTGATGCCTCTCTTGCTTCCTTCATCTAAAAATGTAATGATTTGAAACTAAGGGACTTCCTGCTGTCTTCTACACACAAAGCTAAAGAGCCCAGTGCACACAAATCAATATGAAGCAGTGTGAGAATTTATCTACAAAATTCATGCAAGGGGCGTATATAAAGCAGTGTTTACTGAGTACACTGAGATGCAGAATCTTGACCACTACATAAAAAATATGTGCAATATATTCCTCAACTGCCTTCTCAACACTATATAACCAATATGCATTATCATAACTGGAAAAACTTATCAGCTCAAGCCACAGGTAAGATTTACCTAATTTGTCTCTCATTTTTATGGGGATATGGTTTTCTCACAGATATCACTAGAAGCAAGAGTCAAACCAACCTACATGAATACAGTTAAGCCTCTGCTCACAGTCCATCATCTCACATTCTTTTTGGCCAAATTATGCCACATGGGCAAGCTCAATATTAAAGCAGCTAATAGATTTACCCCACCCACAAGAGAAGAGTAGCAAATAAATAAATAAATAAATAAATAATTTTGAAACATCATTCAAACAAATATATATTTATTTGACTGCTGACTTGAAGATCAAATAAGACCAATTTCTAGGATGTGCATTTCCTAGGGAAAAAAATATCTTTTTTGTTTGTTTGTTTTGCTCTGTTTTGTTTTTTAAGACAGGGTATCTCTGTGTGTAGCCTTGGCTGTCCTGGACTCACTGTGTAGACCACGCTGGCCTCAAACCCACAGAGATCCACTTGCCTCTGCCTTCTGAGTGCTGGGATTAAAGTTGTGTACCACCACCACCCAGCTGGAAAAAAATATCTTTAGGAGAGAGCAGGGGATACAGCTCAATAGTAGAATACTTGCCCAAATCACTGGGTTCAATCTTCAATTGCAAATAATAATAGGTAAGTAATGGTGGTAACTTACCTACTTTAACCTCCTCAGACTGTGAATAATGAAACTCTCTGGATTAAGTCATTGATATACAACAGGATATTGTGGCTCACAGAAGTCTAGAAACAAGGGGGAGCAGATTTGGTGCATGACAAATGCTTTCCCTGTACTTCCAACATGGTATCTTTTTCCTGCCATTTTATGGGGCAGTATGGTAAAACAGTTCCTCTGAACTCTTTAGTGAAGACATTCATTCATAGAGAAGAAGCCTTGTGACTTAATTAGTTTCCAAGCACCCAATCTCTTAATATATTAAATAATTATGTTCTAATACATGAATTTGAGAGGACATAATCATTAATCCCATAGCATTGCCTACATAACAGTTTTCACAAGACCATAAATAATTGAGGAGCTATGGATAATTGCACAATAAAATTTTGACTGATGTTACTATATACCAGGCAATATTCTCAATTCCTTTTAATTCATTATTTTTTTAAACTGAGCTATCATTTAAATACTATGGCCTGATGTTTGCTTTATACAGAATACCCTGACAGATTTAATTCTAAAGAGAACATCTTTCTTATTTATATGATCCAAAATATATTGGTTGAAAAATATCCCATCATTAATGATCAATATGATGACTAGCAGATATTAGATATCTCCAAGACTTGGGTTTTCTTTTTTTCTTTTTTTTTTTTTTCATTTTTTTAAACTGTTTCTTTTTTAACATATATATTTATATTATTACACATAAATAAAATAAACTACATATAGCAGGAAGAACCGTGAAACAATCAGGAATTATATAAATGTTACCTTCATAGTGATTTGGCTTTTTGTATTTGGCAAAATTCATACTTCCTATATTGTTGAAGACTTGGGTTTTCTAAAGGAGTCTAAATGAAATGTGATGGCCCACAGAAGAATATTCAGAAAATTAAAGTTAGATAAGATTACATGACAGATCAAAGTGGAGTTGATATGAACCCAGATATACCAAAAGCCGAAGTCAACATCTTCTCACTAATATAATATGCCCTTAGGAAATGGTAAAACTGTGCATAGATGACACAGTGTGAGAAGTTTATCAAGTAAGTGAGAAAGGTAAGAAAACTGTAATGAAAGAAAGAAGAAAAGGGAGCACTTCCAAATCAGAAAACTGAGCATATGAGAAACAAATCCATGTGTTATAAAGCACTTTCAAATATAAACCAAGGAAATTTGACATTTATTTACTAAAACTTGAATGGCTTGTGTGTGGATGTTGTGGTTTGAATGTAAAATGTGCCCCATACACTTACATGTTGGAATACTAGGTCCCAGGCTACTGGTGCTGTTTGGAAAGGGTGTGAACCTAAGGGTGGAGCCTCCATGGAGGAAGTAGTCACTGGGAACAGAACTTTTGGTGTTATTGCATGGCTATACTTCCTGTTCACTTTCTGCTTCTGAGTGTGAATGCAGTGTGATAACTTCATATGACTCCTACCATTCCTTCTGGGCCTGCTCCCATGCCTTCCCATGATGGACTGTGCCCTCCTAGACCTGTAAGCCAAACAAAGGCCCTTTTCCCTGTCTTTTACATTTCTATTCCTATAACAAGACACCATGACCAAGGTAATTTACAGGAAAAAGAGTATATTTGGGGCTTACAACTTCCAAACGTGAGCATTCGTGACTATCATGGCAGGGAGCATGGCAGCAGACCAGCAAGTAGGGTGCTGGAGGAGTAGTGGAGAACTCACATCTAGATCCACAGGTGTGAGGTAGACACAGAGAGACTGTGAATACCAGGAGTCTTTTGAAGCCTCAAAAGCTGCCCCTAGTGCCACACCTCCTCCAACAATTCCACACCTCCTCCAACAATTCCACACCTCCCAATCCTTCCCAAACAGTTCCACCAAGTGGGAGCCAAGCATTCAAACGAAGAGCCTGTGGAGGCCGTTCTCATTCAAACCATCACAGTCTCTCAGGTCTTTTTTTTATGAGACTATCACAACAGGAAAACTACCTAAGGCTGTAGATTCTTTCATTCGCTGTCTATGTCATTCTCCATGTTAAGAGACATCTCTAGGTGGCAGGAAAGTAGCTGACAAGGAAGCTTATCCTTTAGTACAAATGAACCTGGAAGCTCTTTCTCCCGAGAACAGTGCTCAAGTTCCATACAGTTTTGTCCCAGTGTACTTTTTCTCTACCTGCACCAGCTCCTAGGCTCTCGGCACACATCCATCATGCACCTCCTCCAGGCTCTGTTTCCGTCCCCTTGCCCTTTCCTCTACTTGAAATCCATCACCTCCTCTCATCTCTACTTGGAAGACTTTTTTCTCACCTTTTAATATCCAATGGAATTGCCCTTGTTGTGGCCTAAATCTTAAATACCCCCCCCCCAAATACCATGAGCTGAAGGCTGGTTGTCAGCCTGTGATACTGCTGAAAGGAGGCAGATCCTTTGTACAGTTGGAAGGGATCTGTCCTGGAGTAGAGCTTGGACGTGCTTTATGTTAGAACCTAGAGGAAGACATGGACAATACTGATCTGTTTCTCACCTGCTTGATTTACCCTAATTCTTCCTTCAAGACTCATGTCCTCCGCAAATGCCTTTACCAGGCTTACAGCCCTTCCCAAATCCAGGCAAAATGTGTATGCACCCAGACGACCTTGCCAAGGCCTGTCTGAGGCCATTCACAGGACCTTGTGCTTGAAGACAGTGACCAAAGTTAAGTTACAGAGCCTACTATCTTAAATCTAATCAGCTGAAACTGTAACCAAGATAGGAGTCAGAATCTCAACCCATGAAAGAGGAAAAAAAAAAAACACACAATCTCTTATTCTTCTTTTACTCCTAACCCTCACACATACCTCTTCAGCATAATTGTCAACCCCCAATGTAGAGTGCAACTCTATTCCCTTAGGACCCCATTCCTACCTCAGGTTCCTACTAAGGCTTTCAGTAGGCTAGCTGCCATTCCTGCTTCCTCTCCTACCCCTACAAAAGCCAGAGTTATAATTGTTTACTGTCAGTTAGGGTTTTTCCTTTCTCTACTCAAAACCTCAAATGGTGTTTAACAGGTTTAGTTCAAATACAAGAAGACCATACAGTTTCTACAAGGTCCTGGATTGCCCAGGCCTGCCTATTCCTCTTGCTTCCCTCTACCCCACAGGGAACAGTGGGTTCTGCATCCCTGCCCTGCTACATTCCTTTCATATATCACATTTTTCTCTAACTCAAGATTAATAGTCTTTCTGTCTTGCGTTCCTAGTCAGCTTCTCCAAAGATGGTTCTCCAATGGCTCTAGTGAAAGTTAAAATACACACATGTATAAACACATTAGCACGAACATACACATTCATGTAAAGAGACACATACATACATTCACATAGACTTAAACATATACATATTCATGCATACATACAAATTCACATCCATATATACACATAAAATATGCACATTCACATATGCACATCAAAAGTAAGCATTTATAGATACATGTCTAAATTCACATGTGCACACATGTGTGCATATACAAATGCATATCCATGAGGACATATCTTCACATATGGCATTCATACATGCATATATTTAAGAATACATCAACAGGAATATGCAGACACACACACACACACACACACACACACACACACACACACACACACCACAAACCATCCTCACCATACACATATATCTAAACCATCAAAAACATAAAGTTAAGAGTTAGTCAAACAATCCCAGGCTGGTTCCTGCTAAACATTTGATATTTTGTTTGTTCTCTAAAACTGTATTATCTACTGTAGTTTCTCAAGTTCCACATTTCTCTGTAAAGTTTGGTGTCAGTTTAAGAGGTAGAAGAATATTAAGAAGAAAGGTCATTTTTCATTGCTTTTAAGCAGTCTAGAGAGTTGTATCTTTAGCCAAATTCTAGGATTTTATTTAGCTCTCTGGTCTCTCCCAGAAATGAGAGCTCATGTTGACAGCCTGGATCCTACAACAGCTGAGAAACTAAGGTTTGATTTGAGGCACCTGAGAGCTAGCTCCGCGAGTCTTACAAACATTACAGGTCTTCTGGAGCCTATGAATTGCCTCCATTTAAACTCAAAAGCCCCAGGACATGGTTCCTGGGGACTGTAAACCCTGTGATACCAGCCATAACAACTCCCCTGGCAAGAAATAAGCTTCACATCCTGAGGCCCATAAAGGACCTTGCCTGACCCGTAATATCAATTGGAGCTCCATGTGCCTGTGAAAGATGCCCAGGCCTGGAGCCCAGAGAGCCTCAGCCCTCCTGGCAAATGCCGCAGGTCTGCCAGCCCCTACAAGTTTCCCTTCTCCCTCCCTAGGGCGGCAATGCAAAAAACCTACCACAAGATCCTCAGGAAACTGAAAAGCCAAAAAGGCTCACCACACCTGCATCAGGACACTAGCCTCAGCGGAGCCTGAGACAGACCGTGGTACAGCCAGGCTTTGATAGGAGCACAGAACAGGGCGGTGGGGGAAATCAACCCCTGCCACATAGAACCATATCTTCCTCCCAAGGACATTCAAGTTTATATCAAAATGTTTTTATGTTATAGAGACTTTGTAATTCAGTAAAGTTACATTGTGCTACATTTACTACCTAATAAACATATGGAAGATGAGGAGGAGGAAATTAATGTATTTATAATAAAAGCAAGCCAATTCTTATATTTGTTTCATTTCACGACTCTACCAAGGAAATCCTTTGTAAGTGTCTCATTTTCTCCCCCACCAAATCTATGCCCAAAGGGTTTTTTCCCCCTGAAATACAACTAACCCTGTATTTTCCGTAGATACTAAAATTCTTTCATTATTATTTTTAATTTACTGGCATAGTAATTGTGTGTAATAATGGCATAGATACGACCCCATTTCTCTTTCCACTCTCTGGTTATCCTTATGCTATGTTCTCGTTGAATTTTACTCTACCCGTGTGATAAAAGACATGTGGTATTTCTCTTTCTCTGTCTAACTTGCTTCATTTAGCACAATACCATTTATTTCTACACATTTGCTTTCTGGCAGAATAAATTCCTGTTACCAACCAGATCACTTTACCATATTGGGGCATATAAATTACTTGACAAGTGTGGGAGCGATATATAAAAGACGCTTAGTAACTGCTCCTCATAGAACTGTGGGCAACTAATGCAATATTGGAGGGGCAGAGGTTCTGGTTGGACCTGCTTCAGAGCTATTGCCCTGGGAAAATTACTAACAGTGTCTTTTTCTTTCCCACCACAAACACACCAGACAGAGAGCAAAGTATGTGTTCATCATAGCCAATGATCTCATTTGCAAGAACATGTTTGCCACTGGGCTCTTCATGGAGAAGGGAGAATCTTTCTTGTAACCATCGATTCCCAACACTTTCACATTAGACAGACCTTAAAATTTCTAGTACGCTCTCTTATTTAACTAGTGTATGTATGTGTGTGTGTGTGTGTGTGTGTGTGTGTGTTCATGTATTAATTTAAAAAGAAGACATGGGGTGTAATTAAAGCCTTAGCTCAGTATATTCTAACCCCAAACCAACAGATACCTAAGTACCCACAGAGGTGCCCCCCAACACACACACACACACACAAACACACACACACACACACACACACACACACACACACACACACACACACACACATATATATATATATATACACATAATGTTCTGGAGCTCAAGAGTGGATCGGGGGTGATACCCTTGCCAGGTATCCCAGGCAATCTCAGAGATCCCTAACATATTCGATTGCCAGATAAATGCCAAGAAATATGAACTCGCCAGTATCCTTCCTCTCTATTAACTCTCCCTACATCCATCCTTCAAATTAATGGCAGATCCAAATGCCTATCATAGATTGCCATCACCCTTGTTCTGAATGTCAGCTCTAGCCTCTCTTATGTCCTCAGAAAAGAGTTGGTGGTGAGATACTCTGCCAAGCCATGACTTCTACCTTCCTCTGTGCTATCTTGACTCCTGGATTATCCTCCTAACAGTGTACCAAAATATGGTGAGTTGTCACTTCCATGAGTAAAGCAGCTTAGAGTCTGACTTCCATCTTGTTGACAGACTCTCTCTTTGCTAGTTTGGATGAAACAAAACACCTATGGAAAGACTCTTGTAGCCATAAGTGGACAAAAGGCAACAGGAAACAGATGTCCATTCTACACTAACTTGAAAGTTACTGAATTCCACCAACAGCCACATTAACTAGGACTTGAATCCTTCCTTGGGTGAGCTTTCAGATAAGACTCTGATGGTAGCCCCCATAATAAAACCCGAGGACACTGATCATCCATTCTTGGATCTGACCCGCAGAAACTATAAAGCAATACATTTCCATAACTTGTTACACAGAAATAGATAGCTCATACAGCCCTCAAATGCAGACCTACTAAAATGGTATACATGCGATCACACAGGTCCCTGAGTCAAATCTTTTTTCAGTATCATGTGAAGCAAGAGAAAGAAATTCACAAAGCGCCTGCTATGCGAAAGGCTTTCCATATACTCGTTTTTTCATCCACACAGTGACTTACCAAATTCAGAATTATTAATCCCCCTTTATAGGCAGTAAAACTGGGGCTCAAGTAACTGATTCAAAATGACAAAGGTAAGCCCAAACTAAGCCAAACTGGATGTGAAAGCTTCAAAACTCTATCTGCTGAACTGTGGTTCCGCAAAATCCAAGGCTGTGAGGTCCTCAGGTCCTCAGACCCGAGAAAAATAGAGTCATCTTCAAAAATAAGGTGAAGGAGAAAACTGGAATGCTTCTGTGCCATATTTGACCTCAGGGACTTTTCTTGGTCTCCTTGGGAAATTGGAAGTGCACCAAAGATAAGGCTGTTTATCATAAATCCTGGGGTTCTGAACATTTCAGAGAACTGTTTAAAACCCACAGATAAAATTCCATAGTCAGGATTCCGTGGGTTGTCACAAAGCCCCACAGCTCTGGATAACTACCTAACTCAGACCCTCTGCACACACATATCCAGACATTTATCCTGCCCACCTCAACTTAAGCAGGCTCTCATAGCAAAGTTCCAAGGCATTCTTCACTTCCCACTCTGACAAATGTGTGCCCCTCCTGCAAGTTTCCTGTTAGCCTTGCAAATCCCCTCCACTCCAGAAGCTGCCTCGACCTTCAAAAAACCAAAGCGGCGAGAGGAAAAACTTACAGAAAGCTCGCAAGGATGCTGAGGTGTTACAGGCATATTCTCAGAGAGGAGCCCCTTGATAAATGGGCCACGAGTCTCTGAGAGAGAGAGAAAACAGCCAAAAAGTCAACCTCTTCCTTCCCTCAGATTTATGAATTTTCCAGCTAGAGTCAAAAGCATCGCTCGGTCTCATCGAAGTGAGGAAAGGTGAGAAGCAAAGCAAAAAGGCCAGAGATTCCCTTGGCGTGGAAGTATGTCTGCTTTATGTAACATACATGGTCTCTCTTCTAAAGAGCTCATTGCATAGGAAACCCATTTAATTGTCCCCATAAAATAGATACTTCCTTTGCATTAAAAAAAAAAAAAAAAGATGAGTATGTTCCTTGCCTGGATTGCATGAAACAAAGGTTAAAAGTTCTAGTATGGTTTTTGCTAGTGGAAAACAAATTTTGATTTCTCAGCCCAGAGTTCAGAGTTTTCTTGCGGGAGGTGGGGGAAGCATAAAGGTTGAGAGTATTTGCAGTATCTGAGCTGCCACAGACTATTGTGCTTAGGTACATAGTGTGTAAGGGCATTTCTAGTCATTTAAGACAAAATGGGCTGTAAAAAATGTCCTAGAAGATAATAACTACACCAGAGCCATAATTGTTTGCAGAACTTAGCAATGTGTATTCTGGATGACTTTCTGAATAAATGCCACATGATTCACACATTCGGTGATATTCTCTGTTTAGAGGTTGTTGGTTGGTGTGGTGCTCATCACAGGGATGCTGGTAAGCAGTGTTTTGACTGTGGAAGGAAAAACAAAGGCTAAAAGAAATCAACATCTTAGCTGTAAGAAAAGAAACACACAAAAGGCAGGAGCACACCACTATGCTGGGTGTCTTGTGGAGCACTACTGCAGCCAAATGTGACATGTACAGACATTTCATCAACGTTTGCTGGAGCAGCACAGGCTGACCAGGGACAAAGAAGAACACGAAGAGCCACAGAACAAAGTACTGTCGGGGGGGTAGGGGGTTGGGGGGAGGGTCTGGCAACATCACTTAAAACCTTCTTACTCGTCTGTAAACTGGGGTTCACACTGTTTTGCTAAAATCGCCTGTTTGTTCCACTTATTTTTATCACTTTAATTTCCAAGGCATTGGGTACAAACATAAATGCACCATGGGCCTTTTCCTCTAGGAGTTCCCACTCAAGGCGAGGAGAGAAAATGAGACACACATGTGATGTGGTGGGGGTGGGGGAGCACCTTTTTATCAAAAGGACTGCCATATTAAGTAGCAGCCAACTAGAGAAAACGGCATCACCAAGCTGCCAAAACTATGGAGTCACATTAGTTACCTTCTGGCAAAGCACAATATAGCATATTAAGTGCTGTCACTCCTATTTCTAGAGCCATATCCCTTCCTAGTCTTATTTTCTGCTGGCCTAGATTTTTTTTCATTAATTAAGTTTTTCTCCCTGGTGGTATTTCCTTTTTGTCGGTGGCATATGGGATGTATGTACGTATGCATGGTGGAAGCATGTATGTGAGCTTGTAGGCCCAGAGGCCAGAGGGGGATGCCAAATGTTCTATTCTGTCACTTTCCACATTAGTTCCCTCAGAAGACATCTCAGATGACCTGCAGTTTGTTGTTGGTTTGTTTGTTTGTTTGTTTGTTTCTGTTTATGCTGGTAGCTGGCCAGCTGCAGTGATAGCTCTGTCTCTACCCACAGAGCACAGGAGTTACAAGCATGTACAGCCACACCTGGCTCATTATGTGAGTGCTGGGGATAGGAACTCCAGTCTTTTTGCTTGTTCAGCAAGCACTGTTACTCACTGAATCATCTTACCTGCCCCTCTGCTGATCTTTTTACTCTTTATAGATTCTTCTTAAAGAAATAATAGTGTACCCCTTAAAAATACAGGGTATTGTCATTGATCTTGTTAGACACCATACTAGAAGATAAGACAATATATCTGAGGACACCATCAATATTGAGAATGACTAGGAAACTCCCTCCCTGATAATCAGCTTTCATAGTACTGGAATGTGTTATACAGATTGCTGAAGAAGAAAAGGCATCAGTGGCCTTACCCAGCACTGAACACTTTGTGTTATACTACCAACCCTCCATGCAGATATGCCTACTGGTTCAATAATGGCAAGAATGTTTATGGGGTAAGCAACTTCTCTCTTAAATGGACTTGAAGTGTGCTCCATACTGTAAACATAGTCAAAACTCATGACTGAAAAACTCATAGGCCCCAAGGAAGAACATTTTACGTCAAACCCTGATTTAATAGTTTAAATATGTGCAGTACTTAGGGGCTTAGGACCATCATGTTGCCAGAACAAAATATCATAGATGATTGTATGTGAACAACAAAAACGTATTGCTCACAACCTGGAGATTACAATACAAGATGCTGACAGAGGCAAGGTCCTACCTCTCGAGACAGCTTGTTCTTCATAGATGACATTTTCCTTCTGTGACACACATGGCAGAAAGGTCAAGGGAACCCTCTGGAGTCTCTATTATAAGGACCTGAATCCCATTCACAAAGAGTCCATCTTATGGTTTAATTATTTCTAAAAGGCTCTATCTTCTAGTGCTTGAGAGAAAAGCAATTTCAGCAAATGAATTAATAGAGGCACATCCATTTGTCTGGAGGCCTCGCTGGCCATGCTTCATCATCTGTAAAACTAGGATTCTTAAGAACCAAGTCCCAGAATTACAAAAATATTGACTAGACCTGCATGTAGAGCAGCCGGCACAGGCCTTACTGAAGCATAGGTCCTTCAGCAGCGGTGGTGGCTTCTTTTCATTCGCAGATGAAGGGACTTAAGCAGTCCTGTCCTCCTGTAGGAGAAAGGAGAAAAGAAAAGGAAGGAACATCAGGAAAGAGTGAGCCATGATGTGCATATTAAACTTTTAGTATGTTTGGCTATATAGTCCTAAGGATAAATAAGATTGAACCAATGGTGAAAAGTATAACATTTTAAAGTCAAGATTTGAATGTTTTTCTTGACATTTGTGTGCCTCCCTCTCTATACTTACATATGGACTTGAACCATTTGCTCAATTAAGTAAAAAGAAGACATAATCGAAATAAATCCAATGATAATTGGCAGAAAGAAAAATTTTATCCCCCCTGCCTCTTTCCCAGGCATAGAGCAATTAGAGTGTTATTTCATAAAATTTAATTTTTGAGTTTTGAATGATTTATAGTGGAGCAGGGTATATAAATCAGAATGGTAACCATTGCCATGAATAGAGATGTGTGTTTTTCCAAAATGTCTAAGTAAAACACTTTGAAACACACTAAAAGACTTGCACAGTTCTCCAAAGGCAGCCATAATTGAGGTTAAACATGCTTGTTTGGACAGAGAGAGATTTACTGACACCTCCCCTCCTCCCTCTCCTTGAAATAAAGTGATCAGATCACCATCATCTCTTCTTATGGAAGTAGTTAATCATGTCAGTATGCCATACTGGGTGTCTAGCCTTGTCTGCTTTGCTTGTAAAAACTTTTCTGATGCTTTTGCATGTGTCTTTAATTAGATGTGGTTCTCGAGCACCAGGCTGCACAGAGGGTCACTGCATGAAAGTCCTATATGTGTCACTGATGGAGAATCCCTTCTTTTCTTCCATAGTGCAGTTCCTCAGCGAGCAACAAGACTTCCATAGGTTACTGGCTGCCACTTCTCCAGGCTCTTTCCATCCTCTCTTACCCAGATCTGACTGTCCTCTTGACTCCATGTGGGAAGTATGAATGTGGTATATCCCAAATTTAACTTGTAATAAGGATCTCCTTTCTTTAAAGCCTCTGGTGGTTTCCCATTGCACAAACCCTTCCACTATGGATCACAGGGCTCACACCAACCCAGTCAATCAGAGTCCTCATCTCCCTCAACATCTTCCCATCAACTCTTTCTGTTCTGTAATCATATCACTTTGTACATGTTCATTGATTTAAAACATGAGCAAAAACTCCAAAAGGATCCATAGAGACAAGTAGATTTTATATTCTGCATCAAAATTACAGGCAGTATAAATACCATCATACTAAGAGCCTTTATATGTGGTGAGTGGGGTTAGAGATAAGTTTATTTTGTCCCGATATTGGTCTGTCTTTTATGAACTTGCATTGTTTTAGAAATTACCTTACCTTACTTCAAAGGGTTTTATGATAATAGATAACAGACATTGGATATGTTCTTCAACCTCCACAGGGAAGAGAAGGGATTTTCAAATGCAAACTCATGAATGATGTCAAGGTTTGCATCTTTGTCTTTGTGCAGGACAGAAATATGTATTCTACGTTTTAGCATTCACACAGGGTGACCAGCCAACCAAAAGGTTTGTTGGCTTCTCTAAACACTCTGTCCTCAAACACACATGCAAAGACCTCTTGGAACGTGGGCCATTGAAGGCAACCCACTGCAGAAAGTGCAGCCCTCAGGATGCTCAGAAAGCATGTGAGTCATCAAAAATCTGGTGACATTAAAAATAATATCACAAAGCTCATGGGAGTAACCAACCAATATCTGACTTGAGTTAAGGCCCACTCCATGAGATGGAGCCCATACCTAGCATTGCTTGTGTGGTGAAGAGTCTGAGACTATCTAGGCCATGGGGCCTAGGGAAAAACCAAATACTATTGTTCTGCTAAAAGAATGAAGTAATAGAATGACTCCTAATGGCATTCTGCTATACTCATAGATCAATGACTTGCTCAGCCCTCACCAGAGATGCTTCTTTGTGCGGTAGATGGGAGCTAACACAGAGACCCATAACAGGAAAGTGTGCAGAGGGTAAAACTTTGGAGCACACAGTCCTGAGAGGGACATCTTCACCAAACCCCCTCCCATCAAAGCTCAGCGATCTACACAGAAGAGGAGGTAGGAAGGTTGTAAGAGCCAGAGAAGGTATATGATTTTTAAGGAAACGGTGTTTTTCAATCAGAACAGGACTAATAAGCACGGACTCACAGAGGCTGTGAGAAAGCACACATGCTGTACAGGTTCAAAGACAAAATCTCAGCAATCCGAAGGGAAAGTAGACACAAAGTCCCACCCTTAACCAGAAGCTAGTTGTAATCGATGCCAGCTGAGAAAAGGAAAAACCAGCTTTCTCCAATGGAAAGCTCACTGGCTATACCAACCACACTCCAGGGCAGTCCTCACGTCCAGCAGTAGTTGATCACCACAAAGCCAACTCCACATTGGGTTGCGTTTGTTGTTGGTGGTGGTGGTTGGTTGGAGTCTTTTGGGAGGGAGAGAGATGCTTTTGTTTTTATGTGCTTTTTGTTTTGTGTTGTTTGTCTTTTGGGTTTAGTTTGTTTTGATTTTTGTCTTTTTCTTTTTTTCTGTTGGGAAAATAATATGAAGTTGAGTGAATAGGGAGGTATGGAGGATCTGGGAAGTTTGGGAAAAAATTGATCAAAGTATATTATATAAAAAATTAATTCAGTTTTTAAAAGAAATACTCATTGTTTTAAATCTCTTCAGCCAGACCATAAAGGCAGTAATGACAAGTGTCATGGTTTAGATCTCAAATGTGCCCCCAAACTTCATGTGCTTCCTGAAGTCATCCCCGGTGCGGCAGTGCTCATAGGTAATGCAGGCGTTACCTCACCCATGGCCTAATCCCAGATAGATTCACAGCTAAGTAAACTGTTAGGAGCTTCTGGACCCTGAGGAGGTGTGTCTTCATTGGAAGAAGTAGGTCACTGGAGGGTTTCACTTGAAGGGGTTATCTTGTCCTCCCCGCCACTACCTTTTACTTCTCTCTATCTTCTCTCTGTATTTCCTTAACACTCTTTCTTCCTCCATTTTTCTGTTTCTTGCTCTATCTCTGTCTCTCTGCCTCTCTCTGTCTCTCTGTCTCTCCATCTCTGTTTCTCTGTCTCTTTCTCTGTCTGTCTGTCTGTCTGTCTGTCTCTCTCTCTCACACACACACACACACACACACACACACACACACACACACACACAC
>OU015747.1:26503773-26514059 GCA_907169655.1 Acomys percivali | reverse complement strand
CACACACACACACACACACACACACACACACACACACACACACACACTTCTTTTTAAGTTAATTCTGGCTGCTATAGGGGTAGGTGGTTAGTATACATAAAAGGAATATCAGGTGTTCATGACTAAGATGATGAGGCCACTGATAAGATGGTCTTTGTAAGAGGAGAGAAGAAAATGGCAGCCAGGGTGGTTCTGCTAGGATCAGCAATGGGCAGGACACAAAAGAGTGGGAATCAAGGTTGACTGGCATAGAGCTTATTCACAGGTCGGTTCTCAAAGCCCTGCTGGGTCTTGACACGATCAGCACCTGGCGACTGAGTTGGTTGATCCAGAGGTGTAAGGATAAGTGACTAGGTTACCCTGACAAGCATGTTTGGTTGGAAAAAGCAGAAAACACGCTACCCCCCCCCCAGTTCCTGAATCTTTGCCAGACATTCTCGAGGGGGCAGCAGTGGCGAGGAAAAGATGTTAAGCAGGTAGCAGACAGCAACGCTGTGAGCCAGAGAGGCTTGAGTTTAAAACCTTGTTCTGTCACTCAGTCTCTGGGTGGACTTGTATTATTTTGAGAGCCTGTGTGAGCCTTAGCTCTCTACCTATAAAATGCAGTCAATTGTACCAAGCCCATTCACCTGCTTCTGCTTGCTGTACTCTCCATGTGCAACTATGGGCAAAACAGGTAAGAACTCTGAGCCTCAATTTATTCACCTGTATAATGGAACCACTTGAGACCAAACCAACCACTATGCTTACACTGAGCTGCCACAAGTCCAATTTCAGAGTCCTAAGTGTCCATCACCAGAGTCCCAGGCTCACACACAGGAAGGTCCATGGTCTGTTGATATCTATCAAAAACTGAAGAGATGACAAAGGTCTAATATCCAAATATATAAATAATTCAAGAAATTAAACACTACCAAACCAAATAACTCAATTGAGAAATAGGGCTTGGAACTAAACAGAGAATTCTCAACAGAGGAATATCAAATAGCTGAGAAACACTTAAAGAAATGCTCAACCTCCTTAGTCATCAGGGAAATGCAAATCAAAACAACTCTGAGATTCCATCTTACACCCATCAGAATAGCTAAGATCAAAAATCAAGCGACATCACATGCTGGCGAGGATGTGGGGAGAGAGGAACACTCCTTGGGAATGCAAACTAGACCAGCCACTTTGGAAATCTATCTGGTACTATCTCAGAAAACTGGGAATCAGGCTTCCTCAAGACCCAGCTATTCCACTCCTTGGAATATACCCAGAAGATGCTCCAGCACACAGCAAGAAAATTTGCTCAACCGTGTTCATAGCAGCCGTATTCATAATAGCCAGGACATGGAAACAGCCTAAGTGTCCCTCAGTAGAAGAATGAATAAAGAAACTGTGGTACATATACACTATGGAATACTACTCAGCTTTTAAAAACAAGGAATTCCTGAAATTTGTGGACAAATGGATAGAACTAGAAATGATCATAATGAGTGAGTTAACCCAGAAGCAGAAAGAATCAAATGGTATATACTCACTTATATCTGCATACTAGTCCAAGGGGCATGTCCCATGAAAATCTTCACTTACCAGGAAACTGGGACAGAGGGAAGGACATCCTATTGGGACTCTAGATGAGAGACGCATGGGAGAATAGCAAAGTACAAGGATCCAGAGGATCCTAGAAACCTACAAGAAGAACATTATGATAGGCAGATTTGGGCCCAGGGGTCCCGCTCAAACTATGTCACCAGCCAAGGACAATACAGGCCGTAAACTTCAAGTCCCTACCCAGATCTAGCCAATGGACAGGACAGTCTCCACACTTGAGTGGAGAGAGGGATATGACTTTCTCATGTACTCTGGTGCCTCACATTTGACTATGTCCCCTGGAGGGGGAGACCTGGTGGCACTCAGAGGAAGAATAGCAGGCTACCAAGAAGAGACTTGATACCCTATGAGCATATACAGGGAGAGGAAGTCCCCCTCAGTCACAGTCATAGGGGAGGGGAGTAAGGGGAAAATAGGAGGGAGGGAAGAATGGGAGGATACAAGGGATGGGATAAACATTGAGATGTAATATGAATAAATTAGTAAAATAAAATTTTAAAAAACTGAAGAGAAATGTTTTAGAGATACCAGCAAGGAGGGAATGAAGGTGCACAGATGATCTTTCTGCACACATGGTCTTTCTGCACAGCCAGCATGATAAGCATTGCATTGTGGGCACTGTGGTCCTAATTGAGAATGACACCTGGATAAATGCACTTACAGATGCAAAACCCAGGACTTTCTGGTTTGTACCCCATCCTGCTCTAAGCACCCCACACCGGAGGCCGCCTGGGTAGGCAGGCAGGCAGGCAGGCAGGCAGACAGGGAAGAAAGTACTTGAGAGCATTCAGGGCCGGAAGACCAGATATAAATCCACACAGGCTGCCTATCTTAAGACCAGGGAATACCAGTCAATTTATATCTCATCATCTTAACCCTGCAGGTCTGGCTAATGGTTTGACCTGAGCCTCCTCTCCCTTTCCGAAGTCTTGTCCTGTACCCTCTTAACTTGATTTACTCTATTGCTCCAGCTGCTGACTTTGGCAGCTTTTCCAGCTCTCCACCAGGCAGTGAGCACGGCTATCATCCTGAAAGACTTCCACTCGGCCACGAGGCAAGGGTTCCTGCTAAAAGCTCCAGAGAGTGCCCGCTCCCATAAATGGCCCTGAAAAAAAAAAAAAACATGATGTCCCCAGCCCCACTCCTTCTCACTTTCAATTCCCAGGCACATTTTGGGGCACAGCATGAAAAGCAGGGCTAAAGGGGACTTGCATTTTTACACCTTATTTGACTTAGCTGTTTTATCTGGACCTGGACAGGGAAATGAGGTGGGGAGAGAGGGGCTTTATGAACTCAGAACCAAAATAGGTCATTTAAGCTGGGCTGAGTGAAGTCACTGAATGTGCCCTGGAAAATACTTTCAAGGCATTTTATAAATTTTGCACCCAAAACATACTGCCTAGGCCAAACTGCACTAGCAGCCTTCAAATACTTTCAAATCCTCCATTTTCCTGAAATTTTCCTTACAGTGTGGGGACTTAAAAAAATAATGAGACTGTGCTAAGAAGTTATACAAATGTGTGAAAGCTCACGTTCCTACAAATCACACGCACACACACACAAACACACACACAAACACACACACAAACACACACCAACATATACATGCTCACCCACATGCACACATGCACATGCCATCATCTCTATGAAGAAGCATCTTTTCAGAACTGACCCTGCCTTTTCCTCATCTCCTCAGCCATCTCAGAATTGGTTGACCGGATCAATTGGTAACCAGTTCCTCCTCTCTGGCTTCTGATTCTACTTGCCAACTTTCTGTGACTCCATTGTGAAGCTGGGGGATGCCAGGTTCAGCTCCAATGTCAGGTTCCCTGATAAAACTACTCCACATATAAGTACACCCTTGTGATTCAGCGTTTCTTTTACAACCTGGCAATTCCTGTGGCGCATTGCCTGAGGAGCCCACGCAACCCTCTAGACGTCCTTTCTCTGAGTCTTAGCGCTCTTCCTGGTAGGATTCCCTCCTCTCCCTTGCCAGCGCATTCTTGACTCTGCCTGCTGAAGTCTTTCCTCAATAACAAGGAGAGTTTGTTGACACCTCCCATGTGGATGTCCCTATCTCAGACTCCTCTGGGCACTTCTTCTGTGTCCTCCTGCCATATAGTTTTTTTTTTCCATCTTGGCTAAGACTACTGGACCATCTCAGATGAGTATCCTTGTTTTTGAACTTGCTAGCTACATAACCTTTAACAAGCAATTGAAATGTCTTACACTTCAGAGTTTTGTACTGAAAAGTACAAGTATTATTTATCTTAGAGACATATGAAAATTAAATATAAAATGAATTTAGAGCTCTTATCACAGTAGTGAGAATGTTCTAGGTGTTGGAAATGTAAGGGTGGTGTGTGTTTTGCCTAGTCATACAAATATATGCAAGTGCAGTTTATTTTCAACTGTATCACAAGCTTCTTAACATTTATGGAGATAGATATAGGTTCAGATAGTTGACACACATTTATCCTACTGTACCTGACAGAAATGATCAACATGCTCATAAGTCAAGGCATTGTATCTGATGCTCAGGTTCGTATACCTTACATAGCTAGCCCATAGAACCCAAGAGGCAACCAAACGCCAATTTACACATTGTGTATATGTGATTTCCCCTACAGTTTGTTGTTTTATTATGGAAAAGAAGTTATGAAAACTAATACTGACTTAGATAATAGAAAAGGTCTCCAAAGCAGAGGTAAGATTTCCCAGAAACAACTCCAACAATATACTGTGGTATTCCCTCCTGCCCAGGAGGACCAGTCTATCTTGCCTGGTGGTCACCCCTGGGGTCTAGACTTGGCTAGATAAACTGAACAGCACTGTAAGCCAATTTTTCTCATTGTAATGAATGCCTGTCTCTCCTTCTCAAAACATATTCCACATAATACATATACAGTATGGACATACATATAATACACATATTATATATTCAGACATCTTTGCTGGTTAGGTTTCTAAATTTACTTGCACCTTAATTAATATTAATGCATTATTTTAGTATGACAATAGAAGTAGTATACGTGTGACAGGTAATTGTATGTGGCCATTAATGTTATATAGCTAGATTTCCATTGTCATATATGTGGGGGGGTTACACGTTATTCAGGATAGCTGGATGTCATGCTCAAGACAGGTAGATTCATGATTGGAAGGAAATTAACATTTAAATCAGTAGATTCTAACAAGGGAAATGAAACCAACCAACCTACAAAATTATTTCTAATACATAAGGGCCTTATCTACATTAGAAGACCTAACCAAATCTAATCAGTTGAAGGCTAGAGTAGCACATAATACTGACCTCGAGGCTTCTCACATCAGTGGGAATTTTGCTGCCTTTGGGGTCTGAACTGCAACATGAGCAATGTGTTAGTCTTCAGCCTTTAACTGCACAATTGGCCTTTTTCTCAGTCTCCAGCCACCTACCTAGCACCTGCCAGGAATTCCCAGTCTCCAGAGCTGTATGGGGAAACTCCTTAAAATAAACCTTTCCCCTTCACACCACCTTGGCTTTACTTCCCTGGGGAACCCTAACCTCCACACAGTAGGAGAACAGATGCTGCTGTTGGGTGTTGCTAATGGGCAGTCTGGCAATCTTGTTCTTTGTTTTTTTGTCCCAGCACTGGGCATTCCTGTTGGTGATAATGCAGGATCTCTTAGCAGCAGTCTTTGAATGATTAAATCAGAATGGGGATTAACATCCTCACCTGAGCTAACAGCAGCAGACTTGAAAGCCTGAATTCTAATTACAATCAGTAAAATGTAAATACTGTGCCCTTCCCACTTTTCAATTCTGCTGCTGAAAACCCCAACATTCACACCTAGAACTCATTTAATAAATTTGAGAGGGAGGCAAATTTGAGTTCACTGGAAGACATACAAAGTCTAGTTTCCTTGTATTACAGAAAATTGAAGGAGACAGACACTTCAGGGACTTTCCTTTTCTGACAGAACATGTTCACAAACACAAGCACAGAGCAAACCCGTTAAAGCAGTCTCTACTGAAGCAAAGACTGTGAAGTGGGTACATATTAAAGATGAGCGAGTCATCGCACATGTGCTGAAGGTCAAGTTTTAAACGGATACATGCTCCATCAGGGGACATCCGAAATGTGTAGGTAATGGATGGGCTTCGTGGTCGGTGGATGGTGATGATCAGCATGATATATGGCTGTGTCCACTCATTAGCAATAAACAGCCCCAGGGGGCCCCTCCTGTGATAACACAGGCAAAGACACTGCTCGCCTTCATTCTCTTAGTTTGCGTTTTTGAGTCAGAAACTTCCCCTTTATGTCAACAAAGTTTATGAGAATATTTAATTTATTATACACCATCTGAAGACCCAAGAGAAAACAGCAAGATGGTTTTTTCCATGAAATCATGACATCCCAACTATCAAATTAAATTGAATATGCAAATAAATCATATTGTGATGAATTATGACCTGGGTCATTGGCCTTCCTGCGTGAAGGACAGTGGGGAGAAAGCAAGCCTTTGGCTTTGGTTACACATTAGGCCTGTGAGATTTTTTTCTTCTCCTCCAATAACAAAATGGGCTGGGTGATTGCAAGCTCAATTCCTGTGAGTGCGTCTCACAAGAACCTGAGCTGCTCGGCTCCCATCTCTTTATCTAGAAGACGTACACATTTTGAGGGGTCGGTCATCTTCAATCATGACTGTCAGCCAAACATCATCTAAGCTTAGAATTGCAAGACAACAAAATAAATAAATAAATAAAAGAATGCAAACCAGAAAACAGCAAATAGTTGTATTCTATTCCCTATGAAATGTCCGAGCCACGTGTCTAGGAAAGTGATCCAATGTTTTCTGGAATGCTAGTTTAACTGGACATTCTGTATGTACCTGGGAACACCCTCCAAAGTGCTTCAACTCAACCTCTGCTGGTCTTCCAGCTGCTCCATCCTAATAATTCCCCCTCTACATACCTGCACACATTCACACATGTCCCAAGCTCTTCCTTCGCCTGCCTTTGCAGGTGCACTGCATCTAGCCCTAGCAACCTTCCTTCATCACTCATTTCCCTGAGACTGGGAATCTATGGGCTCACTAGTGTTGTTTAACAGGACATACTCAGAAAGTGACATTGTTTGTGTCTTTGCATGCTTCCTTCCTCCTCCAAGTTCAGCTGTGCCTTCCTGTCCCCCTCATCTCAAGGATCAGCCTCAATTCAAAGATGCTTGCAGATGCCGAGGCCCTGTCTGACCTGGGTGAAAGTCCTTACTTCAGTGAGGAACTGTGGTGGTTCACAGTGACTGTCAGCCTGACAGGCTGTAGAATCACCTAGATTGCAAGCCTCTGGCCATGCCCATGAGGTAGGATCTAGGTTGGGTTAACTGAGGTGGAGCTCAGCACTTCATTCTGGGAAGCAGCATTCCATGCGCTGGCATTGTAGGGTGAATAAAAAGTGAGCAGAGCACAGGCATTCATTATGCTGCACTTGCTAACTGTAGACACCATGACTTCCACACTGTGAAGGCCTGTGCTCTCAGACTGAGTAAAACTAAGCCCTTTCTCCTTCTGCTGCTTTTGTCAGGCACTTGGCCCAACAATGAGGAAAGTAACTAATACAGAGACCATGGATTTTCAGTTCCCTGCAGCTGAAGAATTGAAAGGAGTGAGATGATGTTTAAACTGTGAGACGGAGTGACCTTGATTCCCCAAAACTGAAAAGAAACTGTCCAAAGTGCCTCCCGAAAGATCGCCCTGCTTCAGAGATTGAGCTCTATAATTCACTCGTCTGTAAAATCACAGCTTCAATCCAGAATCTTCTTGTGGTTTCCATTCATGGCAAATCAGAGTTTCACTGCCCCCCGCCCCCAGTCCCCTTGTCTTGCCTAGTAACAGCTTTGACTCTCCCCAGCACACAGCCAGCATTATGGCTCAGTTTCTCTGTAGAGCCATTTCTTACCAAGTGGAAGTCTCTTCTAGAAACTTCCCTGGGATAGTTGTCCCACTTTTCATCAGAATGTGAGAGCCATGTTGACCATCCTCCTTGCCTCCTTTGAACTGGCTTGACTCCTATGCCGACGTGGGACACCAGATCAGTAATGCCACCAGGAGCCAAGGGACATATGGCCCCACTAGAGATAAGCATAGCATACACCAAGTCCCCAGTACTATGTCTTCCAGACATTATGCCTAAAGTGTTCTGAATCTCTAGAGAAGAAGAAACAGAGATTCAACAATGGCTGAGTAGACCTGATTTCCTGATCAGAATATAAGATGGAGTCTTAAGGCAAATTATGATTAATTTATAGACATTAAGATGGCTAATCATTTTTTAAAGAGTTCCCCTCCTGTTCCCTTTGATTCTTCCCCACCTCCCCTCCATTCCACACCCTTTCTGTATCTCCATAGAAAAGAAACAGGCATTTAAGGAATAATAATAGAATATGATAACATAAATTTAAAATGCAAATCAGTATATAACAAACAACCAAGCACATATCCACATATACAGGAAGCCCATAAAAGCTCAAAACCAGAAGCCATATACTTATTAAAAGAACCTGTAAGGTTTTTTTTAAAGTCCTGATTTATCACTGGACAATGGGACAAAGAATTTCCAAAGATGCTACTGAATTCCTTTGTGTTGGCTTTCTCCTGCTGGGCATGGGCCTCCTCCTAAGAGACAGTTGTTTTCCCAGTGAGATTCCCTTTGGACGATACTAATCATTTGCAAGTGGATATCAATTGGAGATAGCTTCTGGGTTAGTAATAGAGCATGCATTCATTTCTCCTTTCAGGTCTAGGACCCCACAACTAGTACAGACCCATGTAGGCCTTGAGCATGCTGTCTGTCTCTGTGACTTCAGATGTGTACCAGTCTTGCTGTGTCTAGACATTGGTTCCTTGGTGTCAACAATCCCCTGTGACTCTTACATTCTTTCTGCCATGATCCCTGAGGGGCAGGATTTGTTGGAGATATTCCATTTAGGGATGAATGTTGCTAGGTCCCTTACTTCCTGCATAGTAGCTGACAATGGGACTGGTTTTGTTTCCATTTGTTACAAGAGGATATTTCTGTGATGATGGCTGAGCCAGGCACCGATCTATGAGTATAGGATCCAGAGGGTCCTAGAAACCTACAAGAAGAACATTATGATGGGCGGATCTGGGCCCAGGGGTCCTGCTCAAACTATGGCACCAGCCAAGGACAATATGTGCAGTAATTGCATACCCCTACCCAGATCTAGCCAATGGACAGGACATTCTCCACAGTTGAGTGGAGAATGCAGACTGACTTCCACACAAACTCCTCTGGTACCCTATATTTGACAGGAGGGAGGGAGGAATGGGAGGATACAAAGGATGGGATAACAATTGTGATGTAATTTGAATAAATTAATATATATATATTCATTTGAATGCTATTTTTCTAGCTGCCAGTGGTTCTCAACCTTCCTAATGCTGCAACACTTTAAAGCAATTCCTCATGTTATGGATGACCCCCAACCATAAACCTGTCTTCATTGCTACTTCATAACTTAAGTTTGCTCCTTTTATGAATCCTAATGTAACCATCTGATATGCAGGATATCTAATATGTGACCCCTGTGAAAGGGTCCTTCAACCCCCAAAAGGGTCATGACCCACAGATTGAGAATCACTGAAGTCTTGCAGAATAGTAGTATGTGTTTCTTCTTGGTCCCTGGCCTATCTAGGATCATGTTCTTGGCCATCCTAGCAGTGCTAGATATGAGATCCATCTCCTGAAGGGGCCCTTAATTCACATTAGAGAGTAATTAGTTATTTCAACAAGTTGTGTTGCCACCGCTGCAACAGAATATATTATAGGCAGTCACTCTTGTAACTGCAGCAGGCTAGTGCTCACTTTTCTCCTTTGGCAACACACAGAGTATCTGTGATGCTCCGAATGAGAATGACCCATATAGAATTATATATTTGAATGATTAGTCACTAGAGTGGGGAACTGTCTGAAAGGATTAGAAGAATTGAAACAATGTGGCATTGTTAAAGGAAGTTTTTTTACTGAGGATAGGATTTGAGGTTTCAAAAGCTGAGGCCAGGCCCATCTCATATCTCTCTGTCTCTCTCTGTCTCTGTCTCTGTCTCTGTGTGTGTGTGTGTGTCTGTCTCTGTCTCTGTCTCTGTCTCTCTCTCTGTCTCTCTCTCCGTCTCTCTCTGTCTATCTCTCTCTGTCTCTCTCTGTCTGTCTCTCTCTCTGTCTCTCTCTGTGTCTGTCTCTGTGTCTGTCTCTGTCTCTCTCTCTCTGTCTGTCTCTGTGTCTCTCTCTGTCTCTCTCTCTCTGTCTCTCTCTTTCTCTCTCTCTGTCTCTCTCTCTGTCTCTCTCTGTGTCTGTCTCTGTGTCTGTCTCTGTGTCTGTCTCTGTGTCTGTCTGTCTCTGTGTCTGTCTCTGTGTCTGTCTCTGTGTCTGTCTCTGTCTCTGTCTCTGTCTCTGTCTCTCTGTGTCTCTCTCTGTCTGTGTCTCTCTCTCTGTCTCTCTCTGTGTGTGTCTCTCTCTGTCTCTTTCTCTCTGTCTCTCTCTGTGTGTCTGTCTCTCTGTCTCTCTCTGTGTGTCTCTCTCTGTGTGTCTCTCTCTGTGTGTCTCTCTCTCTGTGTGTCTCTCTCTGTGTGTCTCTCTGTGTGTCTCTCTCTCTCTCTCTCTCTCTCTCTCTCTCTCTCTCTCTCTCTCT
>OU015747.1:26475918-26503763 GCA_907169655.1 Acomys percivali | reverse complement strand
CTCTCTCTCTCTCTCTCTCTCTCTCTCTCTCTCTCTCTCTCTCTCTCCCACTTCTGTGGGTCAGGATGTAGCTCTCAGTTACTGAACAGTGCCAAGCAGGCTACAATGCTCTCTACCATGACAATAATGGACTAAGTCTCTGAAACTGTAAGCAAGCCCCCAGTTAAATGCTTTATTTCATAAGAGTAAAAATTACCTTGGTCCTGGTGTCTCTTCATAGCAAGAGAGCAGTGAAAAAACAGTACCTTCCAGTACCCTAAGTACAAGTCCATAGGGGAAAAGGTTCTAGTTAGGTAGCCACAAACCTGATTTCTATGTGTTTAATGAGTTACATAGTTGTTGTCTTCATCAATAGGTCTTAACTGTCAGTTTTGCCAATGGCCTTGGCAAAAAGCTGGGTTGTTTGGGAGTTCCCATGAGACCCCTTTGGCTAAGAACCTGATTGGATATAACCCATTTCCAGTACTAAAAGCTTCATTTGGTGATGTCCAGTTTGGTCTCTTTCTTCCTCTTTATTTTGTGATTTCATTTAGATTGGCTTCCTATACATATTATTATAGAAATTTTCTACTATATTAGACTTCCACACTAACTCTCAAATTGTGCTTAATTTTCGTTGTCCCTCCCCATATCCTATCCATTACCCCCACCTCCTCATTTGATTCTCACATTCTAGTTCCCCCTCATTCATCCAGTCCTAAGGAAATATCAAGAGAGACTCACTCGAAGAAACTATCTGCAGCTGGCAAAAATCACATCCTTGCCCGAGCATAAGGCAAATCATAATCAGCTGCTGTGGACAATCTGAAGCAGTGCCATATCCTACAACTGAGGTTAAAAAAACAACAACCTTATTCCTGTAACATTTTTGCTACTGCTGCTGCTGCTGCTGCTGCTGGTGGTGGTGGTGGTGGCTGTTGTTGTAGTTGCTTGCTGTTTGACAAGTGGTCATGAGCAAAGAGACAAGCAGAAGAAACTGAATGTCCTGACAGTGAAAATCAAACTTTCCCAAAGGAACTCAATGCCCCTAATCAATAGGGAGCAGTCTAATGATATCAACACCCCATTTTTCCTCTAACGTTCTTTCTCTCCTATCTAGTATCTGGGGATTGGAAGGGTGGAATAAAGGTGAAGGGTGGTAGAAAAAGGAATCCACAAAGTAGTGAAAAGTCTGACTACATAATGAGATGACAATCTCTAAAACGAAAAGAAGAAATTGTACTCAAAAGAAGTAGATGGTAAGAAACTATCAAATTCCAGGCAAAAATCAATAAAACAGGAACAAAAAAAAATACAAGAATCAATGATAAAGAGTTAATTCTTTTAGATACTCAACAAGATTGGCAAATTCTTAGCCAAATTAACTACAAAGCATAAAAAGAAGATCCAAATGAAAATAATTAGAGACGAGAAGGGGAGACATAACAACAGACACTGAGGAAATGCGGAGAATCATAAGGAGCTACTTAAAAACCTATGTTCTACCAAATTGGAAAATCTGAAAGAAATGGATAATTTTCTCAATCCATATAATTTACCAATGTTAAATCAAGATCAGATAAGCAAATTGAACAGACCTACAATCCCTAGTGAAAGAGAAACAGTGATTAGAAGTCTCCCAACAAAATAAAGCCCAGTGCTATATGGCTTTGTCTGAAATTCTACCAGACTTTCACAGAAGAATTAGTGCCAGTACTCCTCAAATCATTCCACAAAATAGAAAGAGAAGGAACATTGTCCTGTTTGCTTTATAAGGCCAGAGTCACACTGATGCCCAATCCATATAAAAACCCATCAAACAGAATTCAGACTAATTTCCATTGTGATCTGAGATGCTAAAATTCTCTATAAAATACTTGCCAAATAAATCCAACAACATATCAAAAATACCATCCACCATGACCAACTAGCATTCAACCCAGAGATGCAACTATGATTCAACATAGGTAAATCAATAAATGTAATCCACCATATAAAAAGACTAAAAGACAAAGGTCAATATTTCTAATTAGTACTGTTAGCATTATCAAAATTATTTATCTGATAAGAATTATATGACCACTAAATAGAAAAAATAATCTACTCCTGGTTTCTTATTTTATTAAAGTACCCTTGAACATCACCTCTCTGGACATGTCATATCTCAATTATAAGATTATTTAGATTGTTCTGTTATTTTTCAGTAACAGACATTTACCTCCAAGTCCTAAAATGACACAGAGTGTTTTTTACATCATATTAATTTCTCTAATGAGTCAGTAATCATGCTCTACTTGTGTAACCAGGAGCCAGGCTAATGGGACAGACTCCTCCTTCATTTCTGTGCTCCTGAGACCTGGAGGGGCTCTCAGTGATTCATCTAAGTGCCCTGCCCTATAGATAGCATGGAGCATTTATAGTTTCTGCCAGAATTGTCAAAAAAACCACAACAAGCAATAAGGAAATAAGAGAGAATAATTATTAGAAGAGAAAAAGATTTTTAAAAAAAATTGAAGTCTATTGGATATGTATGATGATAAAATGCAGTCATACAACATGATGACACCATACCTGAAAGCCTTTTTTAAATATTGTGAGATCTTGAGAATGTGTGGAGTACGTGTGACTCATTCTTTGGTAAGTCTCCAGCTCGGTGGCTACAAGACACTTTTTAAATAAATGCTGTTGAATGGAATTCACTGGTCAGTTAATGTTCAGATAGATGACAGACTGCCTTTGCCCTCAAAGAGCTGGTGGTGGGAGAATGTAAACACACATTATTTTAGCTTAGCCCTAGTCCTGTGTCTATATCTAGCCTATATCATCAATATTTATGAATGTTTCTAAGTTCTAGGGAAACAGACAGTTCTTGGTAAACTTCAGATCCAAAAGGAAAATGAGGAGGTAGGCGATTGTGCAAATGCACATGGCAGTTTCCTATCTCTTCCGTTGAGACCTGCTGCTATGAAGATACTGTGTGGTAGCGAATAAGCATCTAGGGAAAGAAAAGTTGGCAATGAGTTCACTAAAGAAGTCAAGGAAGCCTGACCAGTAAGTAACTTCCTGGTAAGAAGAGATTGCCATGGGAAAAGTTGATGAGTCAAGCGGGGGAACCGGAAAACACAGACAAAAACAGAAATGGAAGGTCTCTACTTAAAAATACACTGTGACAGTATTCTAGTATACAAAGGGGAAATCCAAAACCAGGAAATCTAGAAGCAGCAATTGATAGAACTTTCTTTGGTCATGCCACATTTAAGTGGCTATAAAATTCTAGGCAGAGAAGCTGTAGAGTGGGATCAATTAAGAACCTGTAGCTTTCTTGCAGAGGACCTAAGTTCCATTCCCAACACACATATCAAACGGCTCACAACTACCAATAGCTCCAGCTCCAGGGACTCTGATGTGTTTCTGACCTCCTGGAGAGTATTCTCATACACAGACACACACATGTGCACACAAATAGTAACAAAAAGTATGTCAGGCATAATCAGCAATATGGATGCTAAACTTCTAGTCTAAAGGAGAATTTCAGACTAGAAATACAAAGCGGAGGACCATTTATAAACAAAGTCAGAATAAAATGTCTTTTTCAGGGAACCTTGAGTGGCCTCCCTGGAGCACATACTAGCCAAAAAGTCACTGTTGCTTGAACCAAGTAGTGAAAAAGACATTGCAGTTAATTCTCTTGTACACACCGCTGCCAAGTTAGATGTTCCACTGTTCCAAATAAGTAAACACAGAACGTGTGAGGAGACACGTGAAAGGTGGTGTGTATGGTTCTACCATGGAGCTTGTGTCCGTTCCCAAAGAGGAAAAATCCAACCGAAGATCAAGTCTGCTAGGATAAGTTACATTCTGCTTTGATTACAATCAACATTCCTGTATAAGAGGTTTATTTTTTTAAGATTTATTATTTATTATTCTGTATACAGAGCTCTGCCTGCATGTACACCTGCAGGCCAGAGGAGGGTATCAGATCACATTATAGATGGCTGTGAGCCACCATGTGGTTGCCGGGAATTGAACTCATGACCTCTGGAAGAGCAGTCAGTGGTCTTAACCACCGAGCCATTTCTCCAGCCCCAAGAGGTTTAAAGAAACAGCAGTATGGTATACATCAAGGGCCAGTGGAGAGCTCGGCTCATCAGAATCACCTTGGTGATCAGGCTAACCGAGCAGCCACCATCTCAAAGGAGAAGAACTTGTGAGGGTCTTACACAGCAGCCGAGTATCCCATCCCCCGTTCCTCTGGCAACCCAAAAGGTCCTCCCCTAGTAACAGGGGTGCTGAGGAACACAGTCCTACCACATCCATGTCCCTGCATTTCTGCCTGTTGCCCTCATGGTTTCTACAACATTTAGTATTGGATGGGGTAACAGGGGTAAATAAATCGGTGTCACATAATTCATCATGCTCAGCAACAATCCTAGCAGCAAGCTTCTACCTTCCCACTTTGTACATGCAGAAATGGGAAACACAGAAACAGTGAGGGCCCCATGGCAAAGGGCCCACAATGTGTAGACACTGGAGCCAAGATGTCAGACCAGGCATGACTCCAAAGTCATTCTTATCCTTTCCACAATGCCACACTGTCATTTATGACCACCTACTTTCCCTTTAAAATGAGCAGGCGTTTTCATCCTTGCCCCCCTCCACATACACACACAAACCAGAGAGTGGACACTTTGTTCGGGTATTATATTTGAATCAGAGAAGTGCAGCAAATGTTAAAATGGCTCAATTGTCTTTGGCATCTTTTCTTCTGTGAGAGAGAAGAAGAAAAATAAAACAAGACTAGAGAAGGGACCTCCGAGATCGCTGGAGAAGCTGGTGCTTATTTTTAAGCATTCTGTAGAAATTTGGACATGTGTCAGCCTGCCCTGCCTTAAGAACCACAAATCGGTCTTCACTTGACCATCCCTAGCTTTATTCGTAAAGATATGTATTAGAGAGACTAAAATATAATTGTGGGATGTTTCTTCAATTACTCTAAAGAGCAGTCGTTTGTATTTCCTGCTGAGGGCAGAATACTTACTGGTTTGTGTTTCAAGTTTATCAGCTGCAGCTCCCTTCATGAAAAACCTTGCAGAAGATTATCTTTAGGATAGAAAAACAGAAGTATTACCCCTGCTGCTTCAGGAGCCTCATTTAAACTTTCTATAAATCAATGCACTAGGTTAAGTGTGCCATATTTATTTGTCAAATGTTTCACCTCATTGCAACTAATCTACATCCTTAATTTCATCCTTGAATCCTGAGAGATGGATGTCTGACTCATTGGTCCTGGAACTGCCTTGGTATCATCCACTCCTTCAATAAAAGTTCCACTTCTCAAGGCTCAGAGATGGGCAATTCTGAAGTGAAAGCCCTGCATGACAGCAAATTCCCTTCCAGAAGGACAGGATATATAATGGCCGAGCTATGAGCCGCAGAATCCTTTATTCCCTAGACCCACAAACAGCATTTTTAACACTGATTCATGCACAGATAAAGCAAAAGTAGAGAAGGGGATGGGCTGGATCTGACAGACTTAATCTAGTGCATAGATTTATAGACAGAGTAAGTCAGATTCCTCAAGTAAAGCAGGCACCACTTCTGTTTTCCAGCCCTTGTACAAGACTTTACATGAAAGAAGGCCTTTGTCTTAGTTTGGGTTTCTATTGATAGGAAAAGACACCATAACCAGGGCAACTCTTACTTTAAAAAAAATTTTGATTTTAATTGGGGCTGGATTATGGTTTCTAAGGTTTAGCCCATTATCATCATGGCAGGAGACATGGTGGCATGCAGGCAGACATGATGCTGGAGAAGGAGCTGAGAGCCCTACATTTTGATCTAAAGGCAGCCGGGAGAGACTGTCAGACTGGGCATAGGTTGAGCAAATGAGGGCTTAAAGTTTTCCACTAGTGACTCGGTTTCTCCAACAAGACCACACCTCCAAATAGTGCCACTCCCTATGGGCCAAGCATTTGAACACATGGGACTATGGTGGGGGAGGGGAGGAATACCTATTCAAACCACCACATCCCTCATTGAAATTTTCCATTATGAGGTGTCCCTATCGGGTGTTTGAGCAGAAAGAAATAACTTCAGTGAATGCCAACCCCAACAAACCTTTCCAGTTGGCAGTGCTCAGCAGAAGTCACACCTAGACAGTACAAGCTACTCATCTTATATTCAAAAGGAAGAAATTTTGGACTTCTGGGGATTGGGGGACAGAAGCCCATAATGGAGAAGTGACAGACTTGAGATGTTCAGCTTACTTTAATAATGTCAGACCTGAGCTCCAGTTCTTCTTGTATGGTAAAGAGATACAGCCCGGGGAAGGGCAGCAAATAGACACTTAGCTCCTAGTTATGAAAGGTGAATGCATGATCTTAGTTCTTCTCTCTCTGCACAGGTTTCCTCATCTGGAAGAGGGGCTAGAAATATTGGCCCCATGGACCTGATTGAAGCATAAGGTGAGACTGCGCCATGAGACACTCTCATATCTCTGACATCCCAGTGACAGGCGAGTGTCACAGCAGTGTGCCCATGGCTCTTCCTGCTTTACTCATCATATGGTCTCATAAATGGGCTTCTGCCTAATCCCCTTTCTGTCTCATGCTGGCACTAGGCACATAGTAAGCAGCTAGATATTTAGTAAATGAAATAATCATTTATATAATGTATATAAATTGTCCAGGAATATCTAGTATTTAGAAATCAGTTTATATATCTTTCTACTTCATTTTATTTCTACCTTAAGACCCTAAGAATACTTAGCACTTTATAATTCTTCACTAGATGCCCACCTATAAAACTCCATCTGTAAAATAGACCTAGGGCTTATTTAACAGTGCAAATTGTAAAGAGGCCACAAGTTCATAAACATTAACAGATAAATAATACTGCTTTCATTTATTTAAAAAGCATGTTATTAACATTTATATTTGTATGTTGAATAACTGTTACATTAATAGTAAATGAATATTGCTTACACACACACACTCACACACACAAACATTCATTCACCTACAGCTCTCCTCACCTGCAAGTTCACCTCTGCTATTCTATCAGCCTCCTGATACATCCGTGTTAAGTTAGCCTTCCAGGTGGCATTTTCTAGGTCAAACAGACCTTCTCCAAATTTCCATAGAAGTCTCCTTCTATGCTGCACACTTGACTTATCGCTATATGTTCTTTGCATTCTACACAAATCATCTAGCTAGGACTCACCTAGCAAACTACCTTCTACATTTGTCCAGATCAAGGAAGTCCCTGCCCTCCACTGGTTCAGAATAGTCAGAAGGTTACATTAGTAGGTCCTTTCTAGGAGCCTAGAAAGTAAGACTCAGAATTGACACACAAAAAAATGCAGTGCCCAATGCCTAGCCACTGAGACAGACTGTATGAGAATAGGAAGTTTTCCTGGTGCTCATTGAATGATGAGCAGCCTAGAGTGGAGTTCAGAGAGGTGAGTAACATGATAACATAGACTTACCATCACCTCCAAGCCTCGAGCATGCACATGCACACACACACACACACACACACACACACACACACACACCATTCACAGTATTCTCAGAAGTGGCTCATCCTACAAAACAGTCCAAAGCCCAGATTCTTTATTTTATGCAGAGAAACTGAGATGGAAAACTCCTATTTTAATGGCCAAAGGACATTCCAATGACACTAGAGGTCAAGAAAATAACTCAGTCACTGTCACTGTCTCTTAGTCACTAAGTGTGAGACAAAAGAGGTAGAGGAACTGTGGAACAGGCCCTGCAGTACATGGTTAACTGCAAAAGCATGAGGGTTAAAAGGTCATGCGTTTTGGAGGGTTTTGTTTTGTTTTCATCAGAATAACATGGCAAGAATAGCAATTGGGATAACAGCTCCTTAGAGCCTCTCACCTTACACGCCAGTGTTCTAACAGATTTCCCTTTCATCCAGGCGCTGAGCACCATGGTCAGCCTCCCATCCAAAATCTTATAATGCCAGGAAAGTACTTGGCTGGTCAAGCAAGCCATGCAAGCTGTGAGTTGTGCTAAGTGGGTGACCACAATGTCAGAAGGGCCAAAGCAATAAGGGAACCACCTTGAACTGCCAGCCGAGCCTGCACTTGACACATTCACCTCAAATCCTGCTGCTCTGCTCTCTGAGACATCTGGTCTCCCGGTCTGAACACGAAGCACTGGGTCTCTTGGGAGCCTGGCTCTGCCCTGCCTGAAACT
The DNA here is from genome assembly GCA_907169655.1 of Acomys percivali. Taxonomy (NCBI): domain Eukaryota; kingdom Metazoa; phylum Chordata; class Mammalia; order Rodentia; family Muridae; genus Acomys; species Acomys percivali. Next base: position 26,495,562 of record OU015747.1, on the reverse strand, counting down.
CTATACTCCCAAACCTCCACCCTCACACTCATTCCTGGATTTGCCTGGTGTAACATCTTAGCTGTGAGAAATTGTGATTTGTACCAGATTTAAAATAAGTTATTTCCTACAGAAGAAATAACTCTGAAGGAAAACAAAAATCTCCTAAGTGAAGTCATTTCTAAGTATTCCTCAATTCCTTTTCTTCCTCTCAAGAACCATGGGGATTAGCCAAGATGCACACCAATAGATCAATTAGAATTAATAATGCTCATGGCCCCAGGCACTGTCAAAAGTTTTATAAACATCCATTTATTTAAGCTCCATGTCAAGCCCATAAGATGTTTTTAGTACCTACCCAGTACTTAATAGATAGGAACAAAAACTCAGAGCAGTGAATGACTTGTCCAGGGACAGCAAGGCTGCAGTGAGGAAGTGAGACACCTGTGTGGGAAATTTAAGGAAGCATGCTCTCCCAAGATTGTGCAAGTACAGACCTATCACCTGAGTGTGTGAATGCCACCTTAAATTTTCCATAACTCTCTCTTACCCTGTAAGTCTGGTACCACAGTAGTAATAAAACTGACCTTCACCCTGGTGCCAAAGCTCCTGCTCATGCTACCTGTCATCTCATAGGATCAAAAACTTCTACCCATAATGCCTTGCCCCAAACTCAGAACAAGTATCTTTGATACCAAAGATTGTGGGTGGACTGCTTTAGCCATCTAAGTCTAATAGGGCAACATGGAGATGTGGTAGTGCATATCTTCATACATGCACACAGATAAGCACACATACATACATACATACATACACACACACACACATACCTCCTCTTGCTATAAGAAACCAGCTGTCAATCATATTAGAGATGACAGCACACTCCAATAGACTAAAAGGAAAAATGTTATTGTACCTGCTCCATATATTAAGCAATAAAGTGATAAAAGTCTTCTTTATTGATTTTAAACCTGTTGTTGGCCCCTTTGTTTGTGAAATGAATATATATAGAAAACTTTACATAAATGTAGAAAACAGAACCAAAGTCATGACCAAATGTCATGACCAGTTCCCCAACCCCAGCTCCACTCTGCCCTGGACTGAGCCATAAAGGACCTAGACTCACCAAGCCAGAGCAAAGCAGGTGTCTTAGAGCACTAGGCATGACTACACTGAAGTTCAACATTATTTCTGTCTAGCCGAGAGAAGTGCCACTTAGCCTCCTAGTAAGGAGCATATCCCCAATGTGAGGAAGCAGGGGGTGGTGTATGGGAATTCCACAAAGCCTGAGTTTCTCAAAATTACTCCAATTATAAGTCATATTACCCAAAATGGCTCTTTTCCCTAGCCATCCACAATTTCCCATTGTAATTTTCATCTTCATCTGAAGACCATTTAAACCAAAAAGAAAATGAGATACTTATTCTGAAAATGGGTATCATCCAGGTGTTGGACAAGATGTCAGGCCTGTGTGTCCTGATGAGTTGAGCTGGTGTATCAGACATCTGTTAGAGCCACTGAAGACAGTAAAGGGAAGGGAAGATGTCAAAATAGGAATAGGAGGAGAAGAAAACTGTGGTATATACACATCTGGAGAAAGTCAAAGATTATCCTGGAAAACCTAAGAAAATGGTCCCTCAAATTCTAATCTTGTTTTGTCTCAGTCTAAGAAAATAAAATTATGGTATTTCAGGCTAAGATGTGGCCGAGTGGTGGAATGCTTGATGAGTACATGCGAGGCCATGGCTTCCATCCCAAGCATCAGAAAAACAATGACAACATACCATAACATGGAATACATGCACACATAAGCCAGAGGCAAGCTGATCACAGTGAATAGGAAGAAATAGCAGACAGGGAACAGGAAGTGGGGCTAAGCTACGAACCCACAAGGCTCACCCTCTAGTGAACCACTTTTCCCAACAAAGCTCCACTTCCCTAACATTTCAAAACTGTCCTGGTGTCACCAGCCAGGGACCAAGTGTCAAAGCTATGGGAGATAATTCATATTCAAACCACACCAGATTCCATCCCAGGTATTGTATTATTTTTTCTTCTGCAGTGTAGCCACAGGGGAGGGGGGAGGGATTCCCACAGTGCATAAGGTAACATTTCATCATTTTAATCCTGCATGCACACATACACATATACATATATATATGCACATATACAATACACACAATGTAATAAGATAAAATAAAAGGATAGTATGTAATTCAGTATAGTTCTTGACACATAGAGAGATTAAAGGTTCCTTTGGTCTTGGTGGAGAAGTAGAAGTGACAATGCTGACTAACCATGGTCCTGCCTGTTAGAAGTGATACAAAAAGTTTACAATATAATGTACATTATAATATATGCATATACATATATATGTATAATTAAAATTAGTGTGATAGCTCAGTGTCAAAGTGCTTGTCTTGCAAGCATGAGGACTTGAGTTTGGTCCCCAGAACACACACTGAGGGGAGCCAGCTAGCATGTTTGCATGCAGTCATAATTTCAGCTCATTCTAGGGAGACAGAGCTAGGCAGACCCCTGGGGCTCACTGGAGAGCCTGCCTAATCTATTAGGTGGGGTCCAGGCCAATGAGAGACTTTGTCTCAATAAAAGAAATCTTAGATGATGTCTGAAGAACAACTGCCAAGGTTGTCCTCTGGCCTCCACCCCCACATCCACAAACACATGGGACTCCATATTCACGAGCAAGCACAAAATAAAAGTTAGAGTTATGACTCAGAGACTGTACTCCTAGGTTCCTAGCCAAGGGAAACAAAATCAGTAACCCTGAAGGGCACCTGCATTCATGTTCACAGCACCGTTCACAAGTCAAGGCACAGACTCAACCTAAGTGTCTATCAATTGCTGCACGGATTAAGAAAATGGGGCCCAGAGGAATATCATTCTGCCCTTACAAAGACAGAAATCCTGTCCTTTGCAACAGCATAAAGGACATGGAGAATAAAGTAATAAATGAAGTGGCACAGGATGACAAACACTGCATGACCACTAACATGAAGAGAGCAAACAAACTTCACTCATAATAGTAGCAGAGCAGTAGCTCCCTAGGGTTGGGGAATAAAAAGGTGTTAGTCAAGGAGTGCAGCGGGTACAGTGGGTGCGAGAAAGCACTGTAATAGCTACTTCATCACAATGGCTATCTTTAATAATGTACTTTTTATTCGAGAACTTCTTAAAGTAGATCAAATTTGTTACACCAAAAAATATGTAAGGCAATAATTATGTCAATTAGTTTAATTAAATCACTGCATTATTTATATTGGTATCAAAATATCACATTGTACCTCAGAAATGCATGTTTTATATAATTTGAAATAAAATTTACATAATTTTAACTATATGGATAAATGACACAGGTCCAAATCCTTCACAAATTAATTCCTTTTTCAAGAAATGAAATCAGACCGCAGTGGTCCTTATTTAACTTTTAGATTTATTTTATTTTATTTCATTTTATTTTATGCGTATGAGTGTTTTGCCTGAACATGTACATGTGCGCCACAAGCTTGCATTGCCCAAAAAAGCCCAGAAGAGGGTGTCACGTCCCCTGAAACTGGAGTTACAGAAGATTATGACTTATCATGAGCATGCTGGACATGAACCCAGGTCCTCTACAGGGGCAAGCAGTGCTCTTGACCACTGAACCATTTCTCAAGCTCCCCATGGTTGTCCATCTTTGAGAGAACAACATCAGGAATTCAAGATAAGACATCTCAAATGTCACCCAGGGATGCTTGAAGACAATGAGGCAGCCTGGAAAGTCCTAAGGCCCTTTAAGAACAGGAGCATCTCACCTGGTGGTGAGTTGTTTGACCCATGGCTGTTGCAGCAGACCACACAGCCTTCTGGTGGGTGTGCCACATCCCAAGGAAACAGAACCCTCCTCCCTTCTATAGCAACTGCTGAGTGTCCCTCTACAAGGAATGAGCTACCAAATACTTCTGCAATGGGTAACTGAGTCATTTGAAAGTACTTTGGTGCTTTTGCTCCACCGCTTCTTTAACAAAAACCAAGCCAACTAATTTAGCCCTAAGTGTCCAAGAAAATTGCCACCAGGAAGTACGTTCCTGGAACACCCTTCAGAAGCATGTGTGCATGCCTTGTGTGCCTTCCGCCACTTCACACAGCCAATCATCTCTGTGCCTTATGAATGGTTTCTAGGAATCCTCCATCGTCACTGATATGTTTTAAGCAAGGTTCAGACAAATTGAAGTTTGGTGTACATTTTATTGTTGTTGTTGTTGTTGTTGATTTTTTTCTTTTGTATGAGATTATCACTGGTGGCCCCTCTCATCATCTGTGTGATTTTAGACAACCTCTTTATATGTCTGCTTCAGTGTCACCAACTGTAAAAAGAAGAAGAAGGAGAAGAAGGGGAAGAAGAAGAAGAAGAAGAAGAAGAAGAAGAAGAAGAAGAAGAAGAAGAAGAAGAAGAAGAAGAAGAAGAAGAAGAGCATTTAATCAGCTCATTTTTTAAGGAGCTAAAAGCCAACACAATTATAGAGTACATAGCTGTCAAAGCTAATTTAATTCATTAAGTAGGGAGCTAACAGGTTGATTTTTATAATGCATTTGAGATTTTTATATGCATTAAAAATATCAAGACTAGATTATGTACAAAAGAGAGCAAGTCCTACAAGCAATAGATACATAACTTTAGATGAAAAGATAGCGGGTTGGGAACACTCCCTCATTGCTGGTGGGAGTACAAACTTGTATCAATCTAGTACTTTCTCAGAATATTGGAAATAGTGCTACTGCAAGACCGAGCTATACTACTCCTGGGCATATACGCAAAAGATGTTCCACCATACAACAAGGACATTTGTTCAACTATGTACATAGCAGCCTTATTCCTAATAGCCAGAATCTGGGAACAACCTAGATGTCCCTCAACTGAAAAGCAGATAAAGAAATGTGGTACTATTAAAACCAAGGAAATCTTGAAATTTGCAGGCAAATGGATGGAACTAGAGACAATCACCCTGAGTGAGGTAACCTAGATCCTGAAAGACACACATGGTATTTATTCTCTTAAAAGTGGATATTAGGCCAATATAGATGTCCTCTGGGAGATTCCACCCAGCGGGGCATCAGGACAGATGCTGGGATTCACTGCTGTACTCCCAGTAGAGCACTGAGAGTGGTATGAAAGAATGGGAGGATGAAATGACCCAAAGAGTTCAGGAGCCACACAAGGAGACCATCAAAGCCAGAAGATCTGGACCCAGGGGGGCTTGCACAAACTGGTTTATCAACCAAGGACAATGAGTCCAGTAAACCTAGACACCTGTTCAGATCTAGCCAATGGACAGCTCATTCTCCACGGTTGTAGAGAGAGTGGGGACTGCCTCTGAAATGAACTCTATTGCCTCCAATTTGTTTTTTGTTTGGTTGGTTTTTTATTTTTTATTAATTTATTAATATTACATCTAAATTATTAGCCCATCCCTTGTGTCCTCCCATTCCTCCCTCCCTCCCACTTTCTGCCTACTCCCCTCCCCTATGTCTGTGACTAAAGGGGACCTCTTCCCCCTGTATATGTTCATAGGGTATCAAGTCTCTTCTTGGTAACCTGCTATCCTTCCTCTGAGTGCCACCAGGCCTCCCCATCAAGGGGACATGGTCAAAAATGGGGCACCAGAGTTCGCATGAAAGTCAGACCCCACTCTCCACTCATGGTGGAGAATGTCCTGTCCATCAGCTAGATCTGGGTAGGGGTTCGAAGTTTACTGCCTATATTGTCCTTGGTTGGTGCCATAGTTTGAGCAGGACCCCAGGACCCAGATCCGCTATTGCCCCCAATTTAATCACTTCCCCTTGCTGGGAAGGCCTGGCAGCACACAGAGGAAGGGGAAACAGGCTATCCTGATAGGCTGTAGTCATATAGTGAGGGAGGAGATCCCCTTCTGTCAGAGGTCTAGGGGAGGGGAATAGGATAGTTGAGATGTAATCTGAATAAATTAAATCTTCCCTTTGGTGGGGAGGCTTGTTGCACTCACAGAAAGAATAGGAAGGCTACCAAGATGAGACTTGAGAGGTTGTAACCATATGGTGGGGGAGGAGGTCCCCTTCTGTCACAGACATAGGGGAAGGAAATAGAGTGAAAGAGGGAAGGAGAGAGGAATGGGAGGAGACAAGCAAGGGGATAAAAATTGAGATTTCATCTGAATAAATTAATAAAAAAAGAAAAAATCTGTGACACAAAGATGACAACTCTGCAGTTTGTCATCAGTATGATGGAGATGATTGTGTACTTAGTTGTGAGTTCAAAATGACATGGATGATGCACTAACTGCAATGCCCAACACTTGACATGTGCTTACTGTGATGTACCTATCAGTTTTACTAAAGAGTTAACAGTGGAACTGAGAAATTACTTTGAATATACTTTCTGAAATGTCTAACTCATAAGGATTTTTAAATGGTTAGTAAACTGCAGGAGACCCTTACCATGTCACATTTGTCACTTTTTGTCCCTGGGTTTTTCATCTGAGCCACGCGCCTCCTTACTTGAGTTCTCTCTTCCCTTCCTTCCTAGTCTTCCTGGAAGACACAATTGCTTTCTGATACGGGTGGTTTTGAAATTCATAACGTTCAAACTTCTGTACTCAGAATCACAGATATCCACTTTGAATTTCATGCCATCTGCTCTTCTAAGCGTTAGAACTTGACAGATATCAAAGAGACGAGATAAAGTGGCCTCAGGAGGGACACTAATAGTAAACATAATATTTAACGTCTAAGCACACAAAGAGCTCTTACCAAAACCCCAGTGATGTGAAGTGGGCACTATTACAATTTGCTTTTAAAAATAAGAAAACTGAGGCACAGATTGTATGCAGATATTTAATCTGTTCCATCATGTCATGTCATATTTTCAGACCTTCAGAACAATTCTTATATTCAGAAAGGGGGCAAAATTTATCATCTTCCTATCAAAATCATGCTCTCTAGGACTCAGTGGAGAACCAAGGCAAGTGGTACTATTTAAAGATCACTTCATGGGCCAACATGAAAAAGATGAATCAATCTCACAGCCTCCCAGCTCAGCCCTCTCGCAACACTTCCACAGGCTTTGTACTTAGTTAATTTCTTTGTGGGATTATTTATATCACTTATAAATCACATAAATAAAATATTTATATTATATAATATATTAAAATTATAATCTTTAAATATATTAAAATTATAAATCTATATAATATTTTAAAATAAATAAATACAATTAAATTTAAAAAAGATAGTGGGTCTCTACTGGACAAATACGGAGGCAGCAATGAGCAGTCGCCAACTGTGCTAGGTCATGTCCAACAGCAACTGGAGGATATGCTTTGCTTTAAAGGCTTGTTCTGTCTGCCTGGCATAAAGACTAACCTTACTCTGAGAAATCCTGTGCTCATTATGCAAGCCAAATAAGTATTTGGCTTTTAGCATTTTAGCATTTACAACAACAGGATCCGTGGCTTCTTAACAGAATGTACAGTCTTTCTTGTGCCTTGTTCCCAAGTGTGGGAAAGCCTTTCTTTGCAACTTCCTGGGGACTAGATGGATGAATCCACACTGTGCTCAGCACAGGGCCTGGTTCAACGGCAGTGCTCCATGGTCATCCAGCCTTCTGCATCCCATTTTCCTCCCCTATTTGGTCTGGGCAGTAATGGTGTCTTCGTGGTCAGATTGTTAGGAGAATTTTGAATGGTAATACGGGAGGCAAAGAGATGGCTCAGTTGGTAAAGCGCCTATCATATAAGGACCTGAGTTCACATCCCAAGGTCCCACATAAAAAAAATAAAAATAAGCATGTCAGCTACCTCCTATAACCCCAGTGCAGGAAGAGTATGGAGAAGGGCATGTTCCTGAAGTTCTCGAGGCAGCAATATAACTAAATCAATGAGCTTCAGGTTCATAGCATGAGAGACTCTGAGTCGAAAATAAATAACAATGAAAAGTGGTCAAGAAAAGATTGCCAGTATCAACCTCTAACCTCTACCTCCACATTCATGGGTACACTAGTGCACATGTAGCTGTATACATACATACACATATACACACTTACATACATACATACATGCATACATACATATCATAACACACACAAGTTAGTAAGAGACAATAAAAGGCTAATATGCAATTCAGCATAGTGGTAGACATGTGGGAGGGATTAAACGTGCCTTTGGTCTTGGTGGAGAAGTGGAAGTGACAGTGTTGACTAACAGTGATGCTGCCTGTTGGAAGTGACACAGGAAATTCTAGCCCTACCTATGCCTCTCAAAGAAGGCACATGCAGAGAGACCGTATATATATTGCCCTAACATTCATAGGTTGAAGTCCTAACATCAAAGTAACTATTGAGCTCTTTACTTAATAATAAAAAGTGGAGTGTGAGTGACTATGATACAAGTCTTATCAAAACAATCATTGATTCATTTATTCCCCTCTCCCTACCCCTTACCCTCCCCAACCTCACTACTTGACTCTCTTCAAGGGCTGATGCAACAATGTAGGCACACAGGAGGAGTGCACAGTAGTCTACAAGCCACAAATATGCCCTCACCAGGAACCAAATTGGCACTTTCAGATTGTGAAAAAAATGAGTTCCCTCATTGTCATGAGCCTGTTCTTTAGAGGGTTTTATAGCACCGCAGGCTGACTAAATGTACAGCAACCCAAGGCACAGAGCCCACAAGGACAACTAGGAGTGAACGCCTCCCCTCTCACCTATGCTTCCCTGTACAGCACAGAAAGGAGAGTGTTCTGGAGAGCCGTGGAATAAAGCCTGTGTGTTTCCCCTCATGGAAGCCAGAATCCACCTTCCTAGGCTTCCAGTCATCCTTTCCATGGACCATTGAGGGTTCAGATAAATGTACAAAGAGGAGATTCTTATCAGCCAGAGTTTGAAACTGAGCTCAAGCACTTGCCCGGTTCTGATTTTGCTTAGTCTGCAAATTCATTCCTGCCTCCCTTAAGAGAATCTTCTTTTCTGTCTTTTGTGTCCCTGCCACATCCCCGGTGGAACTTCAGCTGGTATGATTTTAATTATTTTTATCAAAGCTGCAAATGTTAGGACAGAAGCCCATGCTTATAAGAAATGTGCCAATTTTTCATTGAATTCAGTATAATTCCTTTTTACATTTTTTTATTTAATTAATTTATTCTGATTACATCTCAATTGTTATCCCATCCCTTGTATTCTCCTATTCTTCCCTCCCTCCCGCTTTCCCCCTATTCCCCTGCCCTAGGTCTATGACCAAGGGGGACCTCCTCCTCCACTAAATGGTCATAGGCTATCAAGTCTTATCTTGGTAGCCTGCTTATTCTTTCTCGGCGTGCCACATAATTCCTACTCTGAACCCATCCTCACACCAGGAGGCTCAGGTAGAAATCCCAAGCCTGTGTTCCAGGTGTTTAGGCACAGCTTGGGCTTGAACATAAAGGCAAAGTTTGGTATGGCTGAATGCTGCAAGGTAGCTAGCTTTCCACTGTCACCTGACACACTCCTTCTGTTGGTCTGCTCAGCACCTAGAATGAATAGGTGGCCCCTTCAGGTCACGTTTGACTCCATCATATGCCCCAAAAGGTGATGTCTGTGCACATCTCTAGCCTTAGAGTTCCCTTCAGAACCACCCCAGATCCAGCCTGGAAACTCCATACAGATGTTTGCCCTGGACTCAGGAAGCTTTGACTGGACATGTTCTCCCACCCCAGGTCTGTGCATACATATGCTCAGCAGTTCCTACTTCTCTGGCTAGCACACTGCTGGCCAAGCCCAGGTTCCCTGGCCCAGAAAGGTGAAAGCTCCCCGAATGTTCACATGGATAATCACTTAAAACTGACTCCTCGCTGCACTAGCAGTGGCCCCTGAACATCTGGTTCAGACATCGACCCCCCCCACCCCCCCGTCCTCCCTCCAGCACAGTCTGAAACGTTCTACCAAATGTTTCAAGAGGAGAGAAAAAAAAACACAGCCTAAGTGGTGTTGCAGCTGGCCACTGATCCAGCTCTTTGGACAAGCACCCAAGGACAATCAGTCGGCACTCAGCGGCGATCTGATCTCGGTGTGGTCAATTCCATGACTAAGAGCTAAACTCCTCTCCTACTTTCTCCCTCCCAGTCACCCTAAGAGGAGGATAATACCCCCACTACCAACAACAACAACAACAACAACAAAATAGAAAGGAAGAAAACCACAGACTGTAGTCCTAGAAACAAACTCCAGTGAGGATGTCTGGAGCTCTGAGATGGGAGCCAAGTGCACCATTCCCAGGGCCTCCCACTGGCATTCAGCTCCGCCCATTCTCCTGTTCATTTCTCAAAAGGACATCACTGGGGTCCCCATTGTGTGCTAGGTTAGGCCAAGGGGTGTCAACGAATGAGTTTTTTTGTTTGTTTATGTACATCTGGTATTTGGTCTACATGAATGTCTGTGTGAGGGAGTCGGATCCACTGGAACTTGCGTTGCAGACAGTTGTGAGCTGCCATGTGGGTACTGGGAATTGAACCAGGGCCCTCTGGGAGAGCAGGCAATGCTCTCAACCTCTGAGTGATCTCTCCAGAGACAACTTCAGAGATCACCTATCATAGAGCCCTCTCTTATTCAAGACCAGGCACCTGTGAAGAAGCACGCCTGAAACCCCCATTCGTTTTAGTGATCTGCAACCAGGACTAGCTTCTGTCTTTGCTAATCAGTCATCTGTCTGAGAAAACTGAGGCCAGAGACTTACATGTACAGGACAAAAGGCAGGGAGGGAGGGAGGGAGGGAGGGAAGGAGGGAGGTCTCACTCCCAAATTCACCTAAACTTTCTTCCCTTCATTCCTACCCCCTGCCTACATCTGCCTAAAACACTGCCCATTCATTGTGTGGACCCTCTACACAGGGGGGATTTTGGATGAAGGTGCTGGAGCAAATTTTCAGTGAAAGACATATTTTTTTCCTATACACTCCCATGAAGGCCATCAAAAAATTAGATTAGTGGTTTTGACATTTTTCTGCCCACTTGCTGGCCTAAGCCTCTACATAGAGCCACTATAGTCCTTTCTCACAGGCCATCTCAGTGTTTACAAGGTGGGAGAAGTTGTGGGACTTACCTGTCACTGAGCCAAGGTCAGGGGCAGCAAAGCTCGGCTTTATTAGACTTTGGAAAGGTTCCCAATAGAAGGTTACTTCTCACACACGTATGTTGTACCTGGAAACACAGTTTGTAACAGCCTCTAACCCTGCTGAAAGAGGTTAGGTGTGGCCAGTAACCCACACCTAATACAGCACCATAAATCTGACTCGCATCACCTTTACTCTCTCCTCTGCAGCCAGGCAAGCTACAGCACTGGATGCGGCACCTGTTCTTTCTTCCAGAAGAGAGCAGACTTGCTGCAACCTACACTTCTTGCTGCTCAGATGCACCACACAGTACAAGTTGTTTCTGTGTTGTAGGAGGACTGCAGGCTACTGGAGCCATAGGCATGTTAAAACTTCATCTCTACAAGTGGCAGGAGGAGGCAGGAGTGGGAGCAGAAGGAGGCAGATGAAGTGGAGAACCATCAGAAATCCTCTGAAGTCCCCATCCATATAGCTTTGCTCACTGAGCACTACTACCTCCAAACAACACAGATAGCTCTGTGCAACCAGTCCCATGTTTTCTACAAGATGAGACCTACAATGGCCTTTACCCCAGGCCCTTGTAATGGCAGAGTTCATTCTAAACGAAATCAAGTTACACTGGAATCTGAGCTTGCATTTGGAGGAAAACAATCAGCTTGTAGTTTTTCCTTCCAAAGAAATGTATTGGTAGTCATAGTACAGTAAGGAGAGACTTAGCTCTGGTCCACTCTGGATTCTTCATCTTGTATATTAGCTTGATCCTCGTTGGGCCCCACATAGTCCTCCCTTGTGATCTGCCACTTCCTTTCTGCCTGCAAGGTCATATTTTCAGTTTTAACATGTGCTTTCCTCTAAGCTTCTTTGTTATAGCAATAACAGGCAGGTTTTATATTTGAAAAAATGTAAACCGGTCAGATGGGAGGAGGGGTGTCCAATATACAAATGGATTAGCCCCATTGGCTGGAAACAGGGTGACTTGAATTTCCTGTGTAACATTAATAAACACCGTGTGGAGTGGTCAGAATTTTTCCTGTTCACCATTTTATGCCTCTGCTCCATGGAGCGTATTAGCCCTAAGAAATGAGTCTTCAGGGAGCTATTGAGATGTTGGGATTTCTTTTTCAATATAGCCGATCTTGTGCAATAACTTTCCGGAAAATAATTTGCCTAAATTAAATGAATGATTTCCCATGGACAGAGTTCTAAATCCCAGTCTAATGAGCTTGGGTCCCTTTGAAGAACATTTAATCTGCCAAATGCTGGATATTAACTCCTTACCCCAAGGCACTGGGATAAAGAGTTTTCATTAATACAATCAACAGAAAACAGAGACAGCCCACCAAAGAGGAAGAGAATGCCTGCACACTGTACATTTGACAAGGAGTCGAGAACCAGAGTATATAAGGAACTCCAGAATCTTAGTAGCAAATGAGTAATTCAATTAAAGAACACACAACCTCCAAAAAGAAGCTTCCAATTAACTTACAGTTATATGAAAAATTACTCAAGATCCATAGGGTCAAAAAATGCAGAACACAGTGTGATACCACCTCACCCTAATGCCCACTGTCAGAAGGACTAGCAGTAACACTGAAGAAAAAGGATCCTTGTACATTGCAGCTGATTGTTCTGGTTTCTCTTCTCCTTTACCGTAATTAAAAAAAAAACAAAACAAAACAAAAAAAAACAAAACAAAAAAAACCGCTCTTACTAAAACCATCCTGGGGAAGAAAAGGGTCCATTTCATCTTATCCTTTCAGGTCACTGTTCACCTTTGAGAAAAGTCAGACAGGATCCTGGAGGCAGGAACCATGCAGAAATACTGCTTACTGGTTTGCTCCTCCTGGGTTACTGTTATCTTTCTTACACAGCCAAGGCTGGCCTGCCCAGGATAGCACTGTCCATAGTGGTATGAGTCCTCTACACCAATCATCAAGGTAGGAAAAAGCCTCACAGACGGGCCCACAAGCCAGTCTCATCACGGTGATTCACCAGTTGAGGGTCCCTCTTTCCAGAGGACTCTAAGTTTGTGTCAAAATGAAAATTGAAGCTAACTATAACAGTGGGGGAGGTATGAATTAGTATAGATGTTATGGAAAATAGGCTGTATATTTCTCATAAACTTAACATCAATCCTACTTCTGTGTATATATCCGAAAAAATGAAGTTAGTAAGTCAAAAACACAAGTGTACTCCCATTTTGTGCTATGTTAGTCACAATGACTAAGAAGCAGAAACAGCCCACATCCTATCCACTGATGAACAGATAAAGAGGATGTGGTAGAGATGGGCAATGAAGTGCTTTTCAACCAAGGAAAAGGATAAAGTCTTGCCATTTGTGGTACGTAGATAGGACTGGATCATTAGTTTATATGAGATAAGCCAGACACAGGATGGATGTTATATGATCCCCTTTATACTTGATGTCTAAGAGAACATCACAGAAGCTCCACATTGAGAGTCTGGGGAGATTGGATGGGGACAAAGGGCTAAGGTGAAGTTGACCAATAGCTATATAGTTTTCTTCCATAGCGAGGTAGGAAGTCCAAGCATGTCATTGCTTAGTAGGGTGGCAATAGATGACAATAAAATACTATATACTTCAGAAACCTAGAAGAAGGGATTTGAATTTTTTTTTCACCAAAAAGAAATAACTCCTTGAGGTATGTGTGTTTATGCTGACTAAATATATTGTACTATGTACGAAATACCAAAATATTACACATACAAATTTATGAATCACTTAAAATAAATTATAAAAAAAGATTAGTTATAAAAGAATTTACATTTTTACTTAATTCTCATGTCAAACCAGTAGAGTAGAATACTCCCGTTGCTAATAACAACTTGATGGCGATATCACGCACTTTTCGGCAGCACAATTAGACTGATGCATATACGATGTTCTGCTTGGATGTGAAGCATGCCACACACGCTGCACTGCATCTGAGCACTTGGTACTCTGCTAGTAAAACTGTTTGGGGAGGCCGGGGAACCTTTGCAATATATTGTCTACCTGACAGACCTAGCCCACCGTGACTGAGGGTAGGCCTGGCGGGTTACAGTTATTGTGTTTCTAGTCCCTGTTTCTCTTTTTTTTTTATTATTGATTTATTCATATTACATTTCAATTGTTATCCCATCCCTTGTATCCTCCCATTCCTCCCTCCCTCCCATTTTCCCCTTACTCCCCTCCCCTATGACTGTGACTGAGGGGGACCTCCTTCCCCTGTATATGCTCATAGGGTATCAAGTCTCTTCTTGGTAGCCTGCTATCCTTCCTCTGAGTGTCCCATGAATGTCTTCACTTACCAGGAAACTGGGACAGAGGGGAGGACATCCTATTAGGACTCTAGGTGAGAGAAGCATGGGAGAATGGTCCCTGTTTCTCAGTCAGTTACTGCTAGTATTTAACCTGGAGCAAGCTCCCACAACTACAGACTAAGCCGATTCAGCTGCAGTGCCTTCTCCACTGTGATAAACATTATCCACTGAACTGAGAGATAAAATATACTTTTCCTTCATCATGTTACTTTTGTCAGGTATGATACCGCAGTGATGAGAAAAGTAACAAATGTACATATGTCTCTTTACCCAAAGCTGAGCACTTAAGCGTTTACTACATTACTTGCGCACCTACAGAATAGAACAGTGCATTGGCTCTATATTGTAACGTGGATGACCTACCTTTTTTGGATAACAATTGAGGTATAATATGAATAAATTAATAAAATATATTTAAAAATAAAAATAATAAAATTAAAAAAAAATAAAAATGTATGTATTTGTTTCATGTATATGTGTTCTCTGTCTTCATGCATACCAGAAGACAGATTCCAATTCCATTACAGATGGTTATGAGCCACCATGTGGTTGATGGAAATTGAACTCAGGACCTCTGGAATAGCAGTCAGTTTTCTAGATCACTGAGCCATCATCTCTCTTAACACACAAGTTAGGTTATCTAGAAGGTAACTTCTCCAAGACAATTCTCTTACAAACTACCTATTAATCACAAGGGTGCTTCTGTCTCTAATGTCTCTGAACCATTTGTCTTTAGCTTTTCAAACTTTTAACACTCTAGCAAGTGCTTGGTAAGTCTTAGATGAAAGTAAAATGTTTGAATGACAAAGTTTCCTTGTGAGAAAAAAAGGACATGATGTGTAAATAAATGAATATTCTATCCTGATGACAAGAATTCACATAAGAACACTCAGCCGTGTGTCTTTAAGGTCTACAAATCTAAACATGAGAACCAGTTTGCTTTTTTCATATGTTAATAAGTTAGGACTATTCTTCATCCACACTCCTGATACTTTTCTGCCTGGTTCCAGACTTTAGACTCAGTCCATCCTGATATTACTAAGCACAGTGCTAGACATCTGCAAGATGTAGTTAATGTTGAGTTTTGGTCAATAATTTCATTTCCTTCTGTCTTCTCCCCAATCATATTCTTTATTAAGTTTAATTGAGGCATTTAAGTGTCTATTTCAGTCAAATTGGTTATAAGTCCCTTTAATTCTACCAGATTGTGCTTTATATTTCAGAGCCCTCCTGATAATTTAATTACATAATCATTATGTTTTTCTGTATAAGTCAACCATTTTACAAATATATGTTCTTATTTTCTTCTATACTAGTTTTAAAGCCCATTCATCGGATAATGTTTTCCTTGGTACAGGCACGTCACACAACTTTTCAGTCCTTGAATTTTTGGCATATGCACATCTCTTCAAGATACCATCCAGTTCAATTGCTTCATTGATTAATTATGTCAACCTCATGACATTTCAGCCTTTTGTCTAAGACCAAGTGCATTATGTCAATCTGCCTTTTAACCACTATGTTTAATATACTTACACTTAGTATTAACTGTTAAATTAAAATTTATGTCTAACACTTTTATTGACTTTCATAATTCTTTTCTATTTCAGATAACTATTATTTTGAGTTTAATAGGTATCTTAGTGTGCTAGTAAATCTTATTTCTTTTACTATTTTTTCTTTCAGTCATTTGTTAGTATTTCTCTGTTCAAATATGCATATCAATTTAGAGTACTCTAGCTCAGATTAACATCATTATTTCATTAGTACACAAAGCTGCTTCCTGTCTCCCTGTGTTATTATTGTCATAAATTGTCTCTATAGATTTAATTAAAATCAATAAAGATTTATATCCATTAGTTTGTGCTGTTGTCTTTTTAATCAGACCAAATAATAATTACAAATTAAAACTATATTGAGACTGCCTTACATTTACCTATGTAGTTATGTTTATTTCTTTGTATAGGCAATATTCTTTATTTTGATGTTAAGATTTTCTTTAGTGCTTGTTTTACAATAAATCTATTGGTGGAGGAGTCCCTTGGTTCTTTATCTTATAATGTCCTAATTTAACCTCCATTTTTGAGGAATAGTTGTGCTGGATATAGAATTCATGTTGGTATATATTTTCTTCAGCAATTTAAATGTCTTGCAACTGTTTTCTACATTACATGGCTTCTATGAAAAATCTGCTCACTTACTGAGGCTCACTTGTACACAGTCTTTCTCTTTTCCCATGATTCTTTGCAGATCCTTTGCCTTTGATTATGGTGTATCCGGGTACAGCTTTCTTTAGTTCATTCTACTTGGAATGCATTGTGTTTCACGGGTGCTAACATTAATTCTATCGCATTTGGAAAGTTTTTCAACCATTACTTCTTCAAATATTCTTTGTTTCCCTCCTTCCTTTTCCTCCTTTGATCATTTCCCAGCCTTGGTCTCTTTCCTCTTTGCAGAGTCTTTAACATGTGGATGTAGACATGCTTGATGCTGTTCCCCAGGTCTTACAGGCTTTGCTAAACTTCATTCTTCCCTTCCTCAAACTAGACAATTTCAACTACTTACCCTCAAGTTTAAACAGTCCTGCTCAAAAACTCCAACTATGAAATGTTTACTTCCATTCTGATTTTTAACCCCGGGATTTCTAGTTCATTGTTTTTTTGTAATTATATCTTGTTTATGTCTTCATCTTGTCAAGTCAGTCTCATGCTTTCCTTCATTTCTTCATACCTGTTTTCTACTATGTTTTTAAAAGTAGTTAAATGGTGCTACTACAATTAAATCCGATATTTATACTTCCTGACAGGTGGTTTCTAGTGGCTACATTTCCCCCTAAGACTTCCCCTTTCTTTTTTATTTGCATGTCTCATGAGTTTTGTCAAAATTGATGATTTCAAGTGATTTATAAATTCTGAATGCTCCCTCTGTTACTGTCCAGGTTCATCCTTTAAAAGTTATTTTTTAAAAACCCACTTTTTAAATTAATTATTCACCTAGTAACATGACAGAGAATTCATTAATGCCATGAACTAATACATCTCTATCTTTCGTTAGGTGCTTGGAGGTAGAGAATCCTCCCAATTCTACCCCTCCCCTTACCTTCTCTCTCCCATTTCCCCTCAGAAAAGAGCAGGCCTCCCAGGGATGGCCACCAAACATGGCATAACAAGTTACAATAAGACTAGGCACAAACCCTCATGTTAAGGCTAGATGAGGCAACCCAGTATGAGGAAAAGGGTCCCAAAATATACCAAAAGACTTATTGACAGCCCCTGTCCCCACTGTCAGCAGTCTCATAAGAACAAGCTGCACAATCATATGGCAATCCATGCATAGAACCTAGGTCAGACAATGCAGGCTCCTTCAATCCCACTTCAGTCTCCATGAGCCCCTATGAGCTCTGCTTAGTTGACCAAGCCATATTCTTATGATGTCCTCAACCCCTGTCGCTCCTATAATCCTTCCTCCCCATCTTCTGTGGAGTCCCTTGAGCTCTGCCTAATGCTTGGCTGTGGGTCTCTGTGTCTGCTCCCATCAGTTAAACTCAGCTAAATAATTAGCAGTTTCTTCTAATCTTTAATCCCTACCCCAGAAGCCCCTTAATGTCAAGTGGTGGGGAGAGCCTAGAATATTCTCAAGTCTTTGCTATGTGTCCACACAGTCTTAAGCATCCCTGTGACTCTTTAGAGTCTCAGAAAATTGTTGAAGCTCCTCTGGGCCCCCTTGAAACATGTTCTCCCTTAGCTTTTCCTGTTAGGCAGTCATCAACTGTTATCTACTACATGAAGCAGCAGTGCATTGAACTACTACCCCTAACTACTTGTTTTCACTACCTATCCCAAGGGCAAAGAGCCATTTACAGCAATGATGTCTAATCTATTAAATCAGACAGCCTGAGGGTAGAGACTCCTAGGGCAAATGCTAACTTTCTGAAGACAGCTTTTTCAATGAGCTCTCGCCTTTTTCTGTTCTTTCTAGAGCCTACCAGGTTTCTGGTTCTCCTTATGATTATAGGGAGGTGGATCTTCAACATCACCATGGCAATGAAGAAATGAGAATTAGAAAAATCCAAAGAAGACTGTTATAACAACTTAAAAAGAATAACATCCTTAGTAACATTAAAGGAAGATGCAGCCTGGCCTTCTCTGAGATTTTGGTTGATTTATACAGTTTTGAAAAAAGTTGATTCTGACAAGTGATACTAGTATTCTTGATTCCATGGAAGAAATGAAAGCCCTGGATCCTTAGTCTACCATTTTGACAGATGACCAGACCAAAGCTATTTTATATCAGTGTTTCCTTGCTCTGTTTGACTTTTGTCAAACTTTCTGGCTGCTGCTTTTACTCCTTTACATTCTAATTTTCTCATAATCAATTTCCCATCAAGAAATATTTCCTATGGCAGGTTTTAAGGATCCCGTCACACCACTGCCACCGATCTTACTGTGACATAGATTGTAGTAAGTGTCCAAACTGGTTCGTTTGCTGCACAGTGTATTCTTTTCTAAAATATATTTTATTAATTTATTCATATTACATCTCAATGGTTATCCCATCCCTTGTATCCTCCCCTTCCTCCCCCCTCTCATTTTCCCCTTACTCCCCTCCCCTATGACTGTAACTGACCTGTTCACCACTGCTCAGCCAGCTTGGTCATTTTGATACACAAGCCTGTCTTCCCTTGTCCAAGTCCTTCCATAAACCCACAGCGTGTTCCACTTTCAGGCTGAAGGCCAGTCATTACTGTGGAAAGACAAAGACTTCTTCGTTTGAGTCTACACTGTGATCTTTGCAACTTTTGTCCCAGCAACATATAAATCTGTGATTCCATGAGCACTCTACACCCTCTCAGGGCTCTGACTCTTGCCCTTTATTCTCTTGGAGAAGACACTAACAAACTCAGGTTGCATTTTCTAAACACAGAGGCTATAATGACACCCACACTTTGCCATAAGCAAAGCATCCAGAACAAGAAAGGAACAATTTACCAGTTTGGGAAGAAAAATTTTCACCAATGAGCAAACATTTGAGATAAGACCTAAAGTATGAGGAGGAGGCAATAAAGCCCAAGAGAACTGAGGTACTCCACATGAAGGTGGTAAAACTCAGACAGAAGACAAAAGAGAGGGTAACTGCTCTCAACCATGCCTCATAATCTAATAAGTACACACACGTGTACACACACACACACACACACACACACACACACACACACACACACACA
>OU015747.1:26462103-26475908 GCA_907169655.1 Acomys percivali | reverse complement strand
CACACACACACACACACACACACACACACACACACACACACACACACGGTTCCTCAAATGAGTAACTGCTAGACGGACCAGCTGACAGATGGGAAACCCTTGCACAGGGCTATGACAAGGGGAAGTCTGTGGGAAAGGGTGCTGTTATTTAGCTGGCCCACCCCTACTGAGAGAGTCCAAAGTTTCCCTTGGATTCATTCCCACCTGAACTTCCACCCTTGTGAGCTAAAAGGGCCTTTCACGTTCATGTTTTATACAAAGAAAGAGATGAGGGTTAAGTAGCAGCTACTCAGAGTTGGGTGTAGAGAGACTAAACACATATGCATGCATGTGTGGTTGTAAAATGATTATATTTTTAAAAGAAACTTAAAACCTTCCATCCATGCTTCTCAGAGTTGTGATCCAGCTAAGGAGTGTTGGGTAAGCAAAGCACTTTATAACATGGCATGAGAAATGAGAGCATGTTCCACAAAACAGCGTGTTGACTGAGGAGGTGAGAGACCCTGGCCACTGGCTGAGGATCCATCCCAGAATCACAGGCTCTTTGGGGTTTCGGGTTGAAGTAGAACCACAGCCTCATGGGTCTGGGGAAAGTCTTTCTGACATCAGCTTTCTCTGCCATCTTTCATTTAATAAATAACTGATAAGTGCCAACTATGTGTAGGTCCCTATCTGAATCCAATAATTCATGTGTGGAGGAAAATTTATCTCTTGTAGAATTGTTTTCTGATGGGACAAAGACAGGCAGGCAGCACGGGCAATGTGTCAGATGTTAAGTAGTATCTTCATAGAAAAACTGGAAGCAGAAAGGGAATTGAGATCTGCTGAAAGGTTTGCTTCCAGCCAGGGTGAAGGAACAAGGGCCAGGTTTACCTCTCCCACTCTACATAACTGAAACTTTGGACAACATACAGGGTGTGGTGGTTTTCAAGCCACAGCTTGCTTGCTTCTTGAGTTTGTAGTATGAGCTAAAGGGCAAAAAAGGAACACAGGCAGAATCCAATAGACCCTCTGACTTGAGAAGTGATGCTATGCCATGCATGCCTAGAGAGACCATGGCAGATTGAATATTCAGAAAAGTATGACAGAGAGGACAGAGTTGTTCACAGAAAACTCAAGGGGGGGCGGTCTTTAGTGTCCACCTTGAGTACTTAGCAGAGTACTGATCACCACCTACTTATGAGCAAACTATTCAGACCAGGGAGAAAATGGCTCGGAGATGGTAGTGTGTCTTCTGTGCTCAAGGAGCCTTGAGCAGCCGAAGGAGTCAAGAGAGAAAGGTAAGGAAATCAGGGAGGCCCTGGAGGGCAGCCTGAATAGGGATTCACTAGAAGGGGGTTGGCTTTTGCTCCAAGTGAGATAGATCCATGACAGAATCTTGAGGATAGATATGGCATGACTTGATATACTTAAATTTAAAAGAGAATTGCCCTGGGTACCTGTCATAATTTTGAAGACGGTCCTGAAAATGTCCGTTTCTTCAAAGTTTAGACCTCAGATGGTGCTCCTAGGAGATGCTGTGGCCCTTTAGGAGGTAGGACCTACTTGGAGGTGAGGTCACTGGAGGGTGTCCTCAAAGGAGACTATGGAACCAATCCTTTGCTAATCTAGGGCTCCAAGGAAGACCATCCATTCTCTCTCCTCTATTTTCTTTTCATAGTGCCAGTGGGGAAATATCTGAGACCACAGTTGTTTAATGAAAGAAAAATACAAAAAAAAAAGTTGTTATTGTCCTATAAATAAAATCTAACTCTCAGGAAAAACATCTATGTTCTCTGTGACCCAGGCCTTATCTTCTAGAATTCTTTAAGTTATAATGTAATCTTTGTAATTATTTCTCATCAACCTGTTCCTTTTGGAAACCTCATCAGTAGGATATTAACAAAGCTAGATAGGATTTAGATATTCTTGGTTCTTTAGACCAACTCTCAACTAATACCATTCAGGAGTCACATATCATTGATAACAAGGTAGCACTGACATCTAATTTAACATACCAATGAACAAACAAATGCAACTCTGTATCTTCTTACATTTTGAACACTGTGTAATAAGCCATCATTTGCTGTTGGCTTTTGCTATGGGTTGAACACCCACATGTTTGGATGCTTGGTCTCCGGCTGCTAGCACTGCCTAAGAAAGTTTTGGAATGTTTAAGAGGTTGGATTTCTCTGGCGGAAAGTGACAATGGGAGTCGGCCATGAAGCTGTACAGTCCTGTCCCACTCCCTGCTCATACGTTGCTTCCTGGATGTGGATACAATAGGAGCAGCCACCCTCCTGCTTCTGCTACTGTGACATCTCTGCCTACTCCCATGTTGTCCCTAGTGTGAAAGACTGTATCTCTCTGGAACTCTAATGAAAAATAAGCCCTTTGTCCCTTAAGTTGCTTTTGTCAGGGTGTTTTATCATAGCAACAAGAAAGTAAACAAGATGATTTTAAATCTTAGTAAAAATGAATAGATATTTTATCAGGGCAAAGAATGCTGGTCTTAAAATTAATTAACAGCACCATCCCTAACTGTAGTGCAAGAGATAAATTGGTATTAAAATCCTATTTGCCAATTTTGTAGGGCTTTTGGATAATTCAATTAGACTAAACAAATAACTAAGACTGATAAATGTTTAAAATTAAGGAGACAACTTTGTTTCTAAAGTATATTGTTGTATATTAATAAAACATTATAAAGTTCTGGGCATGTTTGCCATGTGCCTTTAGTCCCACCCTTCAGGAGGCAGACACAGGTGGCTAGTTGTAAGTTCAAGGCTATTCTGATCTACACAGTAAGTTCTAGAATAAGAAACTCTAAGAAGATAGTTCAGTCAAATACTTGGCAGATTTTAACACAAAAATATATATCCTAAGTCTAACAGATAGATATGGCTCTATTGATATATGAGGTAAAATAGTTGAATAAGGTCATCCATAGCCTCAGAGACACACAGAATATGGCATTTAAAGTTGTTCTTACAATCCTAAATTTCTTCAACAGCAAGACAAGCTAACTCCTGACAACACCCAGCCAACCTCGAAGAAGATGATTAGCATCAAAGAGCCTCCTTACAGACATGGCTTCAAAGGTGGCAAAATAACCACTGGGCAAAATGTCCTCGTTCCTGCCACAAACAGAATCTGCCAAAAAATGGGCAATTTAAATGCAGGCAGAGTCCATGTCCGGACTCTGCCAAGTCAGGGTAAGCAAGTCCTCAATAGTTCCTGCCCTGCGAACAAGTCTGGCAGAAATATTAGGCCAGAAAGCTGAAGATGAGGTTCCAACCTTATAAAGTGTATTGGGTGACTGGTCAGGCAGTAAACTGTCTTAAGTCAATTTGTACATTTTGGAAGCTGCTAACCCACACTGCTGGTTCACTCAGGAATTTAAGTTTTATTCCTTCTCAAGTCTCGGGGGGGCATTGAAGACAAGATATTATAGTTATATAACCAAGTTTAGCTGGTTAGGGGACAAGATCGTTTTAGATCAAGATAAAGAAGTTAAGCTATTAGAGTTGAGATAGGATAAATATTGAATCTTATTCAGAAATTTAGACCCAACAAGGCAGGAGAAACACTTACTTCAAACGAGATGAATGCAGATGGCCAAGTCACTATGAATGTAATACATATAGAACTCATTATTCTCATGATTGTCACATGGTTCTCCCTACTGTATGTAGTTTGTTTTATACATGTGTAATAAAATAGGGAGGGGAGTAAGGGGAAAGTGGGAGGGAGGAAAGAATGGGAGGATACAAGGGATGGGATAACCATTGAGATGTAACAAGAACAAACTTTTTAAAAAAAAGAAAGAAAAAAAGTATTTTTAAAAAAAGAAGATAGTTCAATGGTTTCTTTTATAGTCTGTTTTAAGAAATTATTCTTATACATAAAAAATTAATTAGAAAATGTGACAAAGATGCTTTTTATACTAACTTAAACCCTTTAAAGGTTTAGTGAATATACCTCAGAATAAATGTACTCAGTTTATATGATTAGCATTTATATACTATTTATATCATTTAGCCTACTGAGAACTCAGCAAAATGTTAACATATTGACTACAAGAGAACCTAAGGAATATCAGACAGCATAGCTGGTGCCAGGTCAGGTGAGAGCCATTGATACATAGATTATATATAAGACAAAAATGGTACTAAGATGGTGCTGATGTCGGATAAAAGCAATAGACACTGCAAACAGGACAAAATTTGAGTAACATTTGAGACCTAAAATTTGATGAAATAGTATAAACAGTTAAGTGAGACATGAAGGAACTTCTTCAGGGTGATGCTGGCTTCACATGCCACTAGGAAAGTCTAGAATATAGACACAAGAGCGGAAACTGGAAGGAGCAAAGAAGACTCTTCATTGAGAAGTGTTAAAGCCATGTGCTGAGATATCAAGGTGAAACGCCAACTCCCTTGATTTTGACTCTAAACCTGGCCTTAACCTAGGGATGAGTCAAACCATTGTACTTACCCAATGAATTAATTGAGCTCTTGGCCCTAAAAGAATATTTACTATCATCTACCTCCAGACTGTCAGGAATAGACATGAATGCACGAAATGGGAAGAGAAAACTGGCAAAAAGCATCTCCAACATTCAACATCTATGAGGACAGAAGACCTGTGAAGGAATCTGAGACCAAGTAACTTAGAAAAGAAAAAGTAAAATGGAAAGTTGGTTTAGCAAGATCTATTGGATGACTTGTGAGAGGGGACTGAAGGTTCACAGCACCCAAGAAAAGGGAATGATAAAAATAATGTGAGGTTTTGAAAAAAAACACTGGACTCCAAATCCCAAAAGAAAAGTATGGCTTTTGCTTAAATGAACTCAGGATAAATGAGTCTGAGAAAAATTCAAGATACAGTTCAGTGGCAGAGCACTTGCTGGTCACATACAGAACCCTGGGTTCCATCCCCAGCACCACAAAAAGAAGGAAAGGAGGGAAGGAGGGAGAAAGGGAGGGAGGAGATGAAGAAAAGATTATAATGAAGGAAACAAGAAAATAAAATTTACATTTGTTAATGAAAGGGATCGTCCAGAGAGGGCTTTTAGTATGAGAACTGTCCCCTCTCGGTGGCTTTAGGGGAATCCTTATCTAAGAATCAAGGGCATTCTCTTCCACTTATCATATCCCTAATTAGTAGATAGTTTTAAAATATAGAGCAAAAAAATAGTTCAGAAGTCACAGAGGCATACCTAAGCCATGGTGCACTAAACAGGAACTGTTATAAAGATGTAGTGTGTCAGACTAAGTTTCGTATGCCAAGAAGAGGATGTGGGAGGTGAGAGTTCATTCATCCCAGGAGCAGGTCAGCAGATGCCAAGGTTAAAAGGCAAATTCAGTTCACCTAGGCCACTGTGAGAAAATACCATAGAAGGCAGTCTGCAGACTGCACAACCTTATGGCCCACACTTCTAGAAGAACTGTCAATTTGAGGAGATTCAGTGCCTTGTGGAGGCCTATTTCCAGTCTTGGAATGGTCCTTTTGCTGTGAGTCTTCACACATTATAAGGAAAAAGCAGTTACCTGGGAAAAGGACTAACACTGCTTATGCTCACCATCATGACCTCATCACTTCCCCAAGATTCCACCTCCTGTCACCATTCAGACTATAGAAAATGGGGAATGTAATAGGTAAACAGAGAATATGTGACAGATCCATTGGCCAAAGCCATGTTAGACTGAATGATGCAGAAATGAGAAGTTAGAACTGCAATTCACCTTGTCAAAGGAAAGCCATGATACATATGTACGTATGTATGTATACATAAATATAAATGTTTGCATATAATATATTACATATTGGTTTTATTACATATTATATAATAATATATTGAGTTTTTTGAGACAGGTTTTCTATGTGTCCGTAGTATATTTTTAAGCAGATGAGTAATGTGTAGATACTAGGTGGCCTAGAGGCAAGAGGAACCAAAAACACACAGAATTTTTATAAGTTCAGTGAACAGCTAAGACCAAAGAGATATACAAGTTCTGAGAAAGATACCATGAGAACAATACATGTATTCTTAGGTGAAGGCTTGAAATCTCTTGTTAATAGGAAAAAAAGAGAAGAGGACTGTCTCTCAGAATGAAACTCTTCACTACTTAGGCTTTGTAAATAAATTTCCTTAGTGTTCTTGGAAAAGTAGCATTATTAATGTTACAAACATGTTTCACCTCTCTAAATATTCCCCTACATCTGTTGGTCTTGATTTTCATAATTACCATAAGAGGCAACAGGGGTTTTGGACTGTCACCATTTTAAAGATGGGGACACTGTAGCCTAGAGAGGTTACATGGGCTACACCAGGTTATTATATGATAGCCATACCCCTGTTGTCATCCTCTGATAATGAACCATAAACTTGATTAAAATTACTCCACTGGTTGAATTGGCTTAGAAAGCCCATTTGAAAGGTCACTGTGGCTTGGTGTAAGTTTATTTAATAAATATTTTTCTTATTTGGAGGTTTTAATTTTAAGTATGTGGTCTACTCTTTTTTGTATGATTATTTGCTCAAAAAAATTTAGTCAGCAACACACCTCATAAAAATTTAATATGTTTCAGGGCTCCATTTACTGTTTAAAAAGCACAAATCAGCCGTTCTTGAATTTTGAATGCACTGTACCTATAATTAGGCTCTCTCTGAGGACGGTCCTTCCAAACCCTAAAATGAAATGACTCTTTTTTTTAATAAAAAGAACGTTGAAATGGAGGATTGTCTTAGAATATTCCTTAACTTATACCAAGGCTCTAAACACCAGCCCCTCAACCAAACTGTGGCTGCCCATCACTTGCATATTTGTCTCCAGATGCCATCTTGAAGATACCCCATTCTCAAGGATGGCTTTCAGAAGAGAAGAGCAGTGGACAGTGACTTGGGGTCATGATAGCCCTGAGCTCAAATCTTAGGTCATTGGTATCCTTAAACACACAACCTTGAGAGCAAGCTGTCACCTTAGAGTATCAGTTTCTCACCTCTATCATAAAATGTCCAAGTTTCCTGTCATGACATTTCTACATGGATTCAGTAAACATAAAACCATGAGCCTGGAACAGGTCCTCACTTGATATTTATGACCTATAAGATGAGATTTGCCAGGAAAGCCATCACTGGGCTCACAGCCCCACTTAGTTAGAGGATTAGCAATTTGACCTCCCAAGCCAAGCTCTTACCAGGCCCAGAGATTTATGCTAATGGACTTTCTTACAGGTGAAAGACTTGGGGAGATGAGCTGATAAGGTTTATTCCAAGTAGGAGAGCAACAGCTAAGATCTTTTCAATTGTTTCAATCCAACACTATCCTGGAAACACTTAACTATTCTGGAAACTGAGAATAGAGGTATAGTGAACAATAGTGTCACTCTACTGGGACTTAACTTTCTACCAATAAATACAAACAACTGCAGGCCAGGAAACAAACAAGAAGGAGCCTTGGTGATACATATGATGCAGGGTGCTGAAATGAGGATTGTGGTTGCATGTTGGGAGCCATTGTGGGTAAGGTGCACCAATGCCTTTGTGAAGGTGTGGTATTTAATCTGAAAATCAATTGATGATAATGACTGACAAATGTGAAAATCAAAAGAGTGCCAGCAGAGGAAGAAGCTCATGCTGAGACGCTGAAAATGGAAAACCACTTGGAGTTCAGTGCACTACCAAGAGCACTGATGTGTTTGCACAGGAGGATAGCTGGGATCTCATGGTGATGAGAGAGAAAGGAAAACACCTATTCACAATGTGCCAGGTAGGATTGTGCTCTAAGAGGAACCAAGTCCATAAGAGCACAGTTTCCTACACTGTAAGCCACAGATAGCCTCATGTGTGGTCATATCACTGAAAGTTCCAGTCCTAGAAATTTTGGCAATAGTAGTCTTTTTCTCAACATGCAACAACCAAAATTAATTCAAAATAAAATGCATAATGAATCCAAGGTGTTTCTGGTAACACTCTCCCATGGTTCTGAACACAAAGCATTTTCACTTTGCATGGGTGCATACCCTTGTGTCACACCAAAAACACTGTCTGAAATACCTCTGCTCAGATCTGAGAGTATTGTATGCTATGAATTATTTTGTGTTTACCTTACATATAAGGTTTTATGCTCTTATAGAAACATGATGTTTTAATCAGTGAAAACAAAGACTCTATATTTTCCTCCCATTGGCTTGCATCTTTAAAAAATAACAAAATATGTATAGTAAGGGATTGTTTTAAAATAAATTTGTTAATAACTTATTATCTGTAATGTTTCATCTGTGCATTTATCTTATGTACCTACACATCCAAGGTCATGTAAAACTTTCTTGGGCAAAGGGAAGTCTGAAATTTAGCATAAGAACAGGGTCTTTGGAAGACAAGGACAGCGTAGGGCAGCTCTACAAAGCTGGAGAGACCAGATGGGAGAAAGGGTTTAGAAACATGTAGAAAGTGTTTAGAAAACTGCAAACAATTTTGGGAGTCTGTTCTCCCCTTCTACTGTTGATTCCAGGAATCAAAGTCAGGCTTGTGTAAAATGCACCTTTATGTGAATGTTGCTTTCATTTCCTCAGATGAGGGGATGAGATATACCCAAGATTTATGAATACATGGCTCAGGCTGAGCCCAGAGCATTTTTATCTCTGTTCTGTCTATCCCTAGGCCTCGGCCTGGAAGCCTCTGGCCTCTGTACTATATATAATCTTCTGTAAGCCTGGCCCTTGAAGGATTCAGTTTCCAGCCTCCATCTGCTAACCTAGGTCTAGGATGTTTTCAGCCTCCGAGACTTACTGCTAAATCACCTCACCCCTTCTACCTTTTCCTAAACTCTGGATGGCTGTCTGAGTCAACTCAGCTGTTATAGCTTAAATGACTCTCCAAGCTGACTGATTCAACTCAACTTTCCATAGCTTCTGACTGAATTGTCTTGCTTGCAATAACTGCCTCTGAATTCCATGAACTGAACTGCACTGACTGTATGAACTGAATGGAACTCAACTGAACTCAAATGAATTCAAATGAACTGCACCGAATTCATCTGTACTCCCAAACTCTATTATACTGTCTGCTTGTACTGTACTCTCCTCCTGTATTGTACTTAAGTAGCCTCTCTTTCCTGTCTGTTCTCGTAAGAGTTTGGCATACTCTATCTCTGACACATTCTGTCAAATCTTTCTATGATTCATTACTTTGTCAGCTCTTCAATTAGACATGATTGCTTGGAATTAAAGGTATGTGTTAAAAGTGTGTCTGTATTTAAGCCGGAGGGATTAAAGGTGTATACTAAGGGTGGGAATATACTCCAGCTGAGGGATTAAATGTGTGTATTTCAGCCAGATCCCACAGACCTAGGTCCTTGGGTGTGATCCTTTGCCAAAGTAGCCGTGTTGCTGGGTTAAAATTCCTCTACATCTTTACATGCTAAGCAGCCTTGCTAGCCCCCTGAATGCTTCATTAAAACAGATACATCTTAGGGCAATTTAAGCCTACTAAACATGCAAAGACCTCCATGTTTGTTTTTACAGGCACAGTCTTGCTGAGCAGAGCCAAAGCACATTGTGTATGTTTTATGTGATGGTTCTCCATACCCAGCAGATATCCTCTCTCTTCAATCAAGTATTTCAGGAAACACACAAAGGTGTGCTTCCACTGTGATTTTAAATGCTGCCAAGTTGAAGATGAAGACTGACCCTTACAACATGATAAAGGATAGCTTTTCACCTCGTGAACAAACGTAATATATCCTGTACTTGTGAACTTTTTAATGTCCAACAATGAAAATTTCTCATCTTACAAGATGGGAGTCAATTTCCCTATTCCATAGCATATTGTGTAAAAATTAAGTACACATGCAGAAACATTTCGAATGCTTCTACTAGGCAAACATACATTTCATGAAAAGAAATTAATGTCAGAAGATAAGATTCACAAAGACAGTCACCCTGTATTATTCAACAACTCAATATGCACCTGAACTGAATACAGGATGGATGAATGAATGAATGAATGAATGAATGAATGAATGAATGAATTATACACTGATAAAGGAGGTCATGAACATCTAAATAGAGATCTCAGAACACCATGAGGATGATCTTTTTTATTCAACTTCAAAAGTCCACTTCAGCCTACTGTCTAGCAGGTACACAATGAATGCCTAGTGAGATGAAGTTTCTGAACACTAGAGTAAGAGTCAACAACAGTGAACTCACAGACACCATGCTCACCAACAGTCACACTCATCAATACCCTTGGTCATTTTTAGGACCTGTAATTTCCTAGAAAAGTATCCTATCTCTCAGATCTGGCTCACTTGCTAATATATATCAAATCTCATGTATAGTATTTTTCCTAATAGATGTTGTTACATGACCAAACAAGCCAATTGATAAATACATGTGAAAAGGCACACAAAGCAAAATTCACAGGTTCTTAAGCAACAATTCAGAAGTCAAATCTCCAACTTGAAAAACAGTATGTCTAGCTATGTCACTCAGATTCCTTTGTACTTGCAATGGCATGCTGAACAGGCATAGGAGTGACAAAGCTGTAGGCATTGTGTGGAGGCTGAATCTACTCACTCATTCCTCTCTCTCTCTCTCTCTCTCTCTCTCTCTCTCTCTCTCTCTATCTATCTATCTTCTCTGCCCCACACACATATTCTCCAGCCCTTCCTCAATTAGAATCTAGGAAGTCAAACTCTAAAGAACAGACTCTTTAACTTAACACATAGCTTGATAAGTTAAAAATAATAACTCTAAGGCCCCATGTACAGAATCTACATTCCCTAAGCTTTGATGCATCTCTGAACATGCTTCTTCATCTTAACATGGGGAACTTTCTAGTCGTATATGTCAGAGGGTGTTATGACTATATTGGAAAAGGGCTTAGCTCTTAATAGATGCAAATAGTATATTTATAGCTAAATTTTATGATGACTATTTTAAGGCAATTAAGCAAGGTCTTGCTTTTCATCATTAACAAATTCCTGAGGTAATCAAATTATAAGGTGAAAAAGGTTTGTTTTGTCTCAGTTTTAGAGTCTCTAGACCATACTGTTTGGTCTCAGAAGCTCATGAGTATGATAGGAACCGAGTAGGGCAAGGCCTCTCACTTTACAGACAGGAAGTAAAGGAAAAGAGGAAGAGACCATCTCCTCTTCAAGGGCATACCCCCAATAACCTAAAGACCTCCCATCAAACCCCGCCTCTTAAAGTTCTACACTAGGAGCCAAACCTTACCACAAAGGCTTCCACGTCCAAACCACAGTTCCAGGGGCAAGAAAAACTACAAAGGAAATTGATCATGACTGCTTAGCTAAATGAGGGGTTTATTACATAATTTACATGTTTGCAAACCATAATAATGGTGAAAATCATAGTCATAGAAAAGGAATACATATCTGGGAAGACTCTTGAAAAGATGAAATGAGACAGATCATGGGTGCTCATTCAAATTAAATTATACTTAACACTTGCCTCCAATAACTTTATATTACATTATTTATGTAGATATTAATTCTACCAGCTTTCAAGCTGACACCTAGGCACACATTTGCCACCTTTGCCTTTGAAAATGTGCAGACACTCTTCCTTTGGGGAAACATCAGAAATCATTTAACTTAATCCCATTTCAAAACACTGTGTGGGCTCCTGGCTAAAATCTCTTGGAATCAAGGACCAATAGTGTTCACAATCCACAGCCCTGTGTTCTATTGACCATTTCTTTCTAGAATGATGGATGACATTGGGATAAAAGCTCTACCTTTTAGAATAGAAACATGGGAGCATTCTCCTGCTACAAGGGTTAAAAGCCTGACCTCCAGAAACTTCTCTGGCTTCACAAGACATCTATATTCCTCATTGTACAATGGGGCCCTTTGCTGCCAAAGCAGGACCTCCCACACAAAAGGACTAATGTGCTTAGCACACAATAAGGCTAACATGCTCAGCATACAATAGGGCTAACATCCTCAGCACACAATAGGTCTTCCATGGTGTTGTGACAAATGAGCAGTGAGATTTGGAGGACTGTTTATTAAAATAATGGTGGGCATTTGCTGTGTACATTGTTTTTCTTAGCATATGTTTTTGTTTTGTTCCTGTTTTTTTTTAAATTGGTTTTTCTTTTAAATAACCTAGATTGTGCTTTAAGGAGAAAATGGGAAATGACAAGAAAAGCTTGTTTAAATAAACAAGCCACTTTTAGAGCGTGTTCTGGAAGCAGGACTCCGTTAAGCCAAAACCGACATCGAGCCTGGCAGGCAGAACAGCCTTGAAGGTCTTCATTTTACAGTCAAAGAAACTGAGTCATCAAGTGGCCAGAGAGTGAGAGTCAAGGCCAAGCCCTCAGCAGTGGGAAGGGGTCCAACACAGAAGTTTTTCTTCTCTGAACAAAATGAATTTGCTCCAGAAAGAGAAAGGACAGATGGGGTAAAAAGCAGAGCGCATCTTCCCTCAGCCCTTCAGCTAAAGTGTGGCAACACTGTAGACAGCGTTCCAGCTACACAGATGCAGACAGGGGCGACATGCTGAATGCCCAGAGGAGCTGATTAATTGGGACAAGAGTTCAAGTATCAACAGTCTTCTAAGGCTGAGAGCAAGCAGGGAGGCCTCCCTTGGATTTGCCAACCTCTGAAGCAGGCTGGCAATAAATAAGCTTCAGGCGCCCAGGCCTGAAGTGCTGAGATGTGCTTCTTAGGGGCAAGTCAAGTGTTCTTTATTGCTGGCCTGTGGTGTAGGAGATTACTATATTAGGCTCTGGGAAGCAGGGGGCATAGACCCAGAGTTTTGAACCTCGTTTCGGGTCAGCTTGCTACGGAGGAAAGGCATTCTGTCAGGTATATGTTCCTGTGGCTCCCAGGGTGAGCACCAGAGTGAGCATCATGAGCAAGGCTCTGGCTAGAAAGAATGACAAGAGATGGCAATGGATCAAAGTCACAACTTTGTTTCTAGAGCCTGGAGACAAGCTCAGATAAATAAGTATAGAACCTCTAGCCACCATGATAGATCCTCATAGGGGTGTTAGCTAATTCATTCATTCACCCAACCTCTCAGCAAACAGCCACTGAGGGTTACTCCATACCAGACACTGGGATAACTGCCAGAGGTCAGGATGCCTCAGCTGGTCCTCACTCACTCATCTGTTAATTCCCTAGGCATTACTGAGCTGTATGTCCTAGCTAGGGTTACTATCGCTATGCTGAAACACCATGACCAAAAACAAGATGGGAAGGAAAGGGTTTATTTGGCTTACTTCCCAACATCGCTGTTCATCTTCAAGGAAATCAGGACAGGCACTCAAGCAGATCAGGAACTTGGAGGCAGGAGCTGATGCAGAGGCTATGGTGGAGGGGTGCTGCTTACTGGCTTGCTTCCCATGGCTTTCTAAACCTGATTTCTTATAGAACCCAGAACCACCAGCTCAAGGGTGGCGCTACCCACAATGCATTGGGTCTTCCCACACCAATTGCTAATTAAGAAAATACCATACAGACTTACCTACAGCTGGATCTTATTGAAGTATTTTCTCAATTGAGGCTTCCTCCCCTCTGATGACTCTAGCTTGATCCTAGTTGACATAAAACTAGCCAGCATGCTGTGGTTGTAAACCCTGAATTTTGCAGATGTGGAACAAGGCAGAATTCATACTTTCATACTTGACTTCAGGGGACTGACCATTTAAGTGCTTGAGGGCATTCTTGAGGCCTATGCATCTTTCTTTAAAGCCTTAGACAAGTAGATTGGCTTCTCTGCACTTCAGTGCTCTCTCGTTCTCTCTCTCCCTCTCTCTCTCCCTCTCTCTCTCTCTCCCTCCCTCC
>OU015747.1:26449569-26462003 GCA_907169655.1 Acomys percivali | reverse complement strand
CTCTCTCTCTCTCTCTCTCTCTCTCTCTCTCTCTCTTTTTCTCTCTCCCTGTCTGTCTCTTTCATCAGTTTAGACATGTCAGAGCCAGAGTGAGGCAATATCTGCTCCTAAACAGACCAGTTAAACAGATGATGGTGGGACACTGAGAATGCTAGTTCAAGATAACGTAATCTTAATGGCAAAAAAAAAAGACAAGAACTAAACAGAACCCCAGCAGAGAGGCTGGTCCTTTGTCCTGCATAATTCTGCTTTAAGGAGTGGGAGGGAAGTGTTACAAGTAACACAAGCATTGCCATACGCCTGCCACAGGGTTCTGTGAGGCATTTGGAGCTATTACCAGTAAATACACCAAGTAAGCTCCAATGCAAATCTCACACGATGGTGACTACTGTTCTTGGGGTTGGGGGGGAGAGCTTATAAATTCCCTCTGAGCTATTTACCTACAGACAAAGAAGTCACCAAAAAAAAGGTTATATCAAGTTACATGCTAATAAATGAAGGGATGGGGAGTTTAATAAAGAGACCACTGTGAATACAGTGACTTATTGGGTGCAGAAGACCGTCGGGGTTGGGCAGAAATCATTTCCAATTATATCTGAATAGCATTTGTGGGCTTACAAAGGCATTTTTGTGCTACATTGAACACCTCCATCAGAGCTGCCTTGGCTCAGGTGTGATTCTGTTAGGGCAGATGCTGTTTACCTGGTTAGCTCACACTGAAGACAAGGAGCTGAACTCCCCCAGTCCAGACGCTTCTACCTGTTAAAAAGTCATAGATAATAGCAGAATCTGTTGAGGGAAAGAGCTCTCTGCAGCACTCCCTATGGATGTTATAGAAAACAATACCTGCATTATGTAAGTACAGGAGTTGTGGAGGTTTGTGGGTTTTTTTCCTCCATGCCGTTACTGTATTACAGACATACACAAGCCCGTTAATAATGGCTGTCTTTGCATAAAGTGAGTCCACCTTATTGAGATTAGAGAGGAGAGGGAAGGAAGATATCATAGGGGTGGGACTCAATAAGATCCACCAAGGAGGGGGAAGAAGCCACTTAGTAAAGTCTTCATGGAACTTCTAATACTTGTCTCCCACTTCTCCAAATAGAGTTACTCAGGACAAAGGGGGGGTTAGCATCACCCTGTTCATCACCGCTGAGGTCCTGTTCACTGTTGAGTTCCTAAATGGTTTTGGCCACTTCACTAAGGAATCCAGCAGTAGCATTTTCATTGCCCCACAATCACCTGTGTTTATTTTTGGTCTATATAGAAGCAGAAGTTATCTCTGCTCTGGCTCTGATGTGTCTAACTGATGAGAATTTTTCAGTCTCTGTCCAAAATTGCTTTTGGTTGTTTTTGCTGTTTACTTTTTTGTGTCCTTGCTTCTGTTTGTCACAACAAAACTCCCCATAACGACAAACCTGGAGCACACTTGATATCCTGTAGATGTTCTGAAAAGACATTTCCAATGTTGACCTGAAACCTGAGGGTGATGACTCTCTCTTCATCCCTCTGCTATAGAGATAGGAGGAGGCCCAGGATGGTTCTTCCTTCTTTTTCTACTAATGCAAAAATCTACCTCATACCATATAATATTTATTTCCTGAAGAAAGGGGAATGGAGGAAGAGAAAGAGACATTTTCTGTCTGTGGCTTCATTTTTTAAAAAGTTTAATTAAATTTTTTTTAAATAAAATAAATGTTTAATTATTTATTCAATTGTGTTTATTTTATATGTACATGTGTGTGTGTGTGTGTGTGTGTGTGGAGTGTGTATATGTGTACCACATGTAGGCTGAGGTGGAAGAGGATATTGCATCCCCAAAACTGAAGTAACAGAGGGTTGTGAGCCTTATATAAGTGCTGAGAACTGAACCTGGGTCTTCAGCAAGAGTAGTAAGTAATCTTAGCCGCTGCACCATCTTTCCAGCCCTAGTCTTGGTTTTCTTGTTGACAGTCTCCTAACCATTCCTGTGGACCACTTTTAGCACACTCACATATCCCTCTACTCAGTATGACATCTGAGTCTATGCGATGGCCAGAAGACTCAAAACTTTGTGATTTTTTTAAAAAGATAGGCAGGGTTGGAGGGGTGTGCGGGGGTGGGGGGGTGTGCAGGGGGGGGGGTGCGCGGGGAGGACACAGATCAGGCCATCTCATTCTTCCGTTGCATCCTCTTGTCAATCACTTAGCTTGTCCCTCACAGCAGTTCTTCATTTATATCTAACCCTGATGCCCCCTTGTGATTTTATCCATGAATACTCTTTCTACATTGGCTTTGGCTGCAACCAAATTACCTTCTGGGCCAGACTCCACAGGAGGTTAATTGATAGCCCAGAAGACCCTGACAATTCACGCATCACATCTGAAGCATCCCAGGAAGGACACCAGGACCTCACAGTGCACAGCAGAATTGCACTGAGAACCCTCTACTCTTCAAGCATCCCTTCCCTGGGTCTCTCTCTGCATGCCCTGCCTCCATGCAGCCTCGCTGGCCATTCCCAACGCAGAAGTTCCCGGAACACTTGTTCACGTGCTCCCCAGAGAGGAAAAGCACCAGATCCATTCCTCCGAGCACCTCAGCTCAGTGTGATTCCCATCGTTTATGCAAATGTTTCTCTAAGTGTAACCACTTCTACCAGGAGGGTCTCTTCCTCAGTTATCACCAGAATGAGACTAGGAATGGCAAACTGCTCTCCGTCCAATATTTCCATGTGGACCACATGGAGGAAGGAGAGTAAACCTTCCTTTTGGGCCTGTTAAGATGTCAGTAAACAAGTGGCTCCATGTTGTGGAAGGAGAGAACTTACTACTGAAAGTGGTCCTCTGACCTCCACATACACACTGTGGCATGCGTGCACGCACACACACACACACACACACACACACACACACACACATACATGTGGTGGTGGTGGGGGGTGTGGGGTGGGGGCGGAGGGATATAGAAATGTAGCCATCCTTCCTAAGCTCAATTCAAGTCATTTTTAAAACTAACCATATTGCTCAGCACATCAATGCTTCTGATACACTTTACCTTGTCATCCACTGCAGGCAGCAAAGGGAAGAAGCAGAGTCCCAACCTACTGTAGCTCCAGGTCTTCCAAGTCCCTGCTCCCCCTACTCCCACCAGCCAGCTCACTGACTCATAGTCTCCTGTCCCAGAGAGAGTTTCCTTCTTCAAACTGTTTATTTATTTGCAGGAATTCTCACAAGGCTAATGACAAAAAAAAAGCCCTGACATTTGTCTAAAAGAGCTCAGACAGGGGGAAAATGAAAAGCCCCTGAAGGGACAGTTGTATGAACTTGAGAAAAGGGGGTTTGAAACCCCCAGCCGTAAACCAAAGTGAAAGGTCAATGCTAGAATCTGACCAGAGACAAGTTCAACTACAGTTGATCTATGCAAGGCCCAGACACTTGCAAGAAAAAAAGTAAATAAATAGAACATACAACCCCATTTGTTGGTCTGACAGATGAATTCTCTCTTTTAAAATCCCCTTTGTCATTAACACACAAAAACATCAAAATAAAGGAGGGAAGGAAGGAAGGAAAAAAGAAAGAAAAGGGGAAAACACATATTCACACATACACAGTACAGAGTTTCAGATGGACCTCTTCGCAAACTGTTTATAACTTTACAAAGTACTTTATAAAACTTATGACAGGTCCATGCACTTGTAACTAGCTCTACTCATTATTATTGCAATATTAAGCCCGATATGACGTTTTATGCAAACATTTCCAGCATGGCATTAGAGACTAGGTTGAAAAGGATGACCTTGGTATATTGAAATATGGTGGCAACAAAAAAAGAGCGCCTCCATCCAGAATAAGGCAAACTTTATTCATATTAAGGAGGTAGAGATGGTGCCTAACTAGATTCCAAACCCCAGCAAAGAGTGGAAGTCCTTTCTGATCATGACAGAAGACTTGGGTAGCCCAGGCCCAGGGCACTGCTTCTGTTATGCAGGTCTCTGTGTTTGCAGGTGTCTTCTGGCTCATGTGCATTATCCTGTGGGAACTGGGACTTAGAGGAAATGGCACAATAAAGTCAACAGTCTGACAACAGTGATTGCTGTGAGCAATAAATTGTCCTTTGTCTTTGCCCCATGGGTCTGTGTCTTCTACCCACATCCATGAGGCTGTGGCAGTCAGGGTTGTTGACTTATGGTTAGGGAGAAATCCAAGTCTCTTAGCAGTTCTTAGCAGTGGGATGTAATTGTTACAGTGGGTATGAAGAAAGGGGCAAGGAGGTAAAAGATATTGAAGGCACTTTGGCAATAAATTAAGGAAAATATTAAGTTCTTTTCCCCACCTCCTCAAGAATATTTATGTGAATTTACTCAATTCCAAGAATTTTTTTGGCAGATGGTTTTAAGAAAGTGTAGGGATAGAGAGGAAAATTGAAAGATGAGAAAGGCTATGGATTTGCTTTCTATCAGAAAGAATCCAGAGAGTTCATTGGTGAAACAGAAGAGAGTGAAGTGAGGACCCTTGGGTTTAGGGATAGTATCAAGCAACACATCAAGACTTTGAGAAAAGTCTTTTTAAGGAAAAGAGATGAAAAACTAGTCCAGTATAAGAAGAATAAATAAGAGAGAATATGGGTAGCACTGGATAACATAAATAGAAATAAAAAGAAACATAGAAAGAAAAAAGCAGACTTGAGGTTTACTGTGCATTCTAAATAGGATCTCTATCAGTTACTTAGAAAGTTTGTTAAAGGTTTAAGTGCCTTAATTTTCATTTCTTTCACTAGATTTTGCTATTGTTGTTTCCTAGCTGCTATTTTTCCCCCTACGAATCCATTCCAAAGCTAACATCAAGAACAGAGCCAATGAGCTGAGGCCCATGTGGGTCACACGTGCGAAGCTGATGAGCGGATGGTTTATGACAGGTGCCGGGTTCACTTTAACAAAGGTGGAATCCGTTATAGCACAGAAGTCTCTGGCATAAGCATATGATTTTATAGGGTGCCATTTGCCACACTAGATAGAGTATCAGGTTTAGGGGAGACTTGTACAATATAATCTTGGACATGCTGAGTTGGGAGTGACTAACTGGCAGGCAATAGGGGTAGCCTGGGCTGGAATCAGTAAAAACTAATATGACACCTATGGTCATGGGACTAGAGGAGATTGCTGCCAAATGTGGCTCTCTGCCGCCTTCCACAAGAAGACTGAGACAGGACAGTAGGATGGAGAACTGGGAGGAAGGAGGTCAAGAAAGCCATAGACAGCCAACACAGCATCAAGAAAGAAGAGCACCTGCTGCTGTTAAGACCCTGGAAGACAAAGACGAGCACTGTTCTGTTAGTCTCCAGTTGAAATGACACATAATTAACCTTTAAACAAACACTCGCCCTTCTCTGAAAGGTAAAAAATAGCAAGAAGAAAAATAATGCAAAACACTTTCTAAAACATGGCCACATTTCAAAAGAAGGTGTATGGCCCTGCACATACCCCAAACGTGAAAGAGAAACACCTAGCAATAAGTGGGGAGAGAGAGGACTGTAGGGCTCTGGGCCAGCAGCCAGCAAGGGCAGCCAGCAGCGCACATCTGAGATGGCAAGACGCCCATGGAGGTGGATGAAGGGGCAGAGCTGAGCTCAACCTGTGAAACCTGGAGCTGAGCAGGGCTCTGTCAGCCAAGAAAACAGACCGGACAGCTGTTGCTGATAACAGAGCGTTCTTTGGGTCAGTGGGAAGCAGACAAGGGCGAAAGGCGGTTGTGTCCCAGGTAGATCTCCAGCATGTTATTTCTATGTAACTGTCCCCTCTCCAGCCCAGGCTTTATTCACCTCTCTCATCAATAGGGAGGCCAAGCTACCAAGCCTGCACCAAATCCTGGAATTTCTCAGGCAGAAGGCTCTTGACTCTCAGGGCCGCTGCACAGCCAAATCTTTCATGGATGCTTTCTTGTATTCTGTATTTCCCTTTTTACTTGACTGAGTATAAAGGCAAATAGGTCCCAGACACTCCACCTCTCACCCCCTGTGACTTCTAATAATAACTTTCTGAAAATGGTTAATAGAGAAGTTTCTCCTTCCAGCCTCGGTGCCCATTGTCAACCTTGTGGCTTCATTTAAATTTTCCACCTGTATGCCTCAAAGAGTCTTTGCTGACATGTGGCTCCAAGCACGGACCTGCCCCTGCCTCTCCTTGACCCACCATCCCTCAGTCTCCAACAGCCACGTCTTCTCATTCTTGCAGCAGTCATGACCTTCCTAGCCCCACCCCACAGCCACACACCCAACCGAGTGGTACCACATCTGCCTCATGTCTCACCAAAATGTGATGTGTGCTGGGCCTCTTCTATCCCAGTAAATGAAAATCCTTGGCTCTAGATGTTTGAAAACAGCCAGTAGGTGGTGGGTGTTCGGGGATGTGGGGCGGGGAGTCGGCACCATGGGATTCCTTTGGGAGTGGAAAGAAGAAAGGCATCTGGCAGCAGCTGGGGAAAAAACTGCAAAACGTTA
This sequence comes from Acomys percivali, assembly GCA_907169655.1. Taxonomy (NCBI): domain Eukaryota; kingdom Metazoa; phylum Chordata; class Mammalia; order Rodentia; family Muridae; genus Acomys; species Acomys percivali. Next base: position 26,455,529 of record OU015747.1, on the reverse strand, counting down.
AACACATGCTCACTGCCCTGGCCATGCAAGGTCAAAGTCCACAACTGGCAGTCCCTCCTTATATATAAGATGTTCATCTTGCCTCCACTGGGCCCAGCCACTGTTTAGAAGGCCATGGAAACACAGACAGTTCAGCAGCGGCTATGGTACCGGTCCAATATAAACAACCCAGAGATATGCGATGGGCACTGCCAGCTCTAGACCACTCTTTGCTTTTGACTGCCTGAAAGCTTTCAGTGTCTTACCCTGATAATGTACCATATTTACAAACCCCTTGGATCAATTCTCTAAACCACCTAATACCTCCTTGGCCAGGTGGCATCTTTTGATTAAAAGGAAGCTTCAAGAGGATGTTAACGGAAGGTTCACAGTTCAAAGGCCCATTGCTGTAGGACATCATAGAAGAGAAATAGGAAGTCACTCACACAGCTTAGAGACTCAAGCCATGCACACAGAGTGCTGGTGTCCCAGGGTTAGGTGGAGTGTTCTGGTTTTCAAAAATCCGAAAGTTACAAAGTCTTTTCCTAATTCATAAATATACAGTTTTAACAGGACTTTCATAAACAGCATAAGATTTAGCCAAACATTAACCGAGATGCAAAGTGCACACCATAAATTTATAGCAGCAGCCATATCTAGGGACTCCCAATCCAGCACATGTTCTTGTAATCTGTTTTTCCACGTAGCTTTGCTTCCCACAGCAGAGACTTCATATGCTACAATAACAAATTAAACCAAATCTCAGACGTTTAACCATGCAAACCGGAGAGGTTATCTGTATGCACATACCCAGGGCAGGTCTGAGGTGAGAGCTCAGGGCAGTCTACTCACTAAGCTGTCCAAGCTGGTGAGTATTTCAGCTACATATAATGCTTGCAAATGCTGGAAAAGGATATGAAAAATCATACAGTGGGCTTTATGCTTTCTGTCTAGAAGAACACAAGAAAGTTCAAATCTCACTGGCCAACCCAGTCACGTGGCTGACTTCAAAGCAGAGAGGTCAACTTCATCACAGAGAGAAATATAGAATGAACAGCCCTAGTGATGGCCACATTTCCCTCTGCAGTTCTCAAGACAGAAAAGGAAAAGAGGATGAGGAAGAAGAACAAGAAGGAAGAAGGCAGCGACAAAAGAAGAGAAGCAGTGGAGGAAGAGGAGAATGGAAGGAGGAGAAGGAGAAGGAGGAGAGCAAGAATGAGAGGAGCATTCAGAAGAAAGACAAAAACCATCGAGAAACAGGGAGATAATTATTTCCAGGAAGATGTGTGACCTTAACAATCTCCCTCAGCCCATAAAGAATCTGTCTCTTCCCTCTGTAAAGGGAAGCCAACAGAAAACAAGGTGACTGTAGGGATCCAATTCATCTCCACCATATGCTCCCCACACTGGCTGATGTGAAGCGGGGAACGCAATAAACGGCTACTCTTAGAGGGCTACAGATGAATTCTCCAGGGACGTTGAGGTCTGCAAGTGCACTTAGTGGGCATCTGCATCCCTGCGACCCGACTCTTAGAGAGGTGCAAATAGATCAGCAAATGATGTCATGGAAGAGCTGTCACAGCCTGAGGCAGAGAAGGAAGCTCCCACCTGCATCTTCTCCTTCTTTCCTCCTCCTCCTTCTTCCTCTTCCCTCCTCCCCCATTTTTTCCCTTCTCCCACTCTTTTCTAGGTCTATGTGACTTCAGCTGTAGTTACCTGAAGATCAAGCCAACACCATTCAGCATTCTAGTATGGTGGTGCACCAATTGCACTCAGGGGGCTGCAAGATAAACAGTGGAGAGAGTGAAGGTAGGAGGCCAGTCTGTTGAGAGATACCCAGTGGGAGTACGGGTGGGCGTTGGAGATAGATATGGCCAAAGCACATTGTGTACATATATGATATTGTGAAAGAATTTTAAAAAGACATTCTAAATGTTTCGTTTTGAAAAGCTAAGAAAGCATCATGTCAGCAATTCATTTTTTTTTTTTTGCAGTTCATTTTATAACCATATGATACAGGATTTATAATAATAAAATAATAAATGATGGAATGTAGACATTAAGATTTCCTCATGACTATATCAACATGAATGTCTAAAATATATGAATGTAAACTTGTGAGTTTGTTCTGAGACAGGAGGCCTGACACCTGTGTTAGCAGAAGCCAGTGGGATTTCTGCAAACATGCTTCCAGAACATTTTCCTCATACGTTACTCATGGAAAACAGACATCCAAAGTGCTTCATGGAGATGACATGAGAAGATGAAAGGAGCTTCCTTGCTCATGGATAGGGAGAATTAACATAGTAAAAATGGCCATCCTACCAAAAGCAATCTACAGATTCATTGCAATCCGTATCAAAATACCTACACAATTTTTTAAAGACATTGAAAGTTCAATTCTGAACTTCATATGGAAAAACAAAAAACCCAGAATAGCAAAAACAATCTTGTACAATAAAAGGTGCTCCGGAGGAATCTCCATACCTGATCTCAAATTGTACTATAAATCAATAGTAATTAAAACAGCATGGTACTGGCACAGCAACAGGCTGGTTGATCAGTGGAATCGAATTGAAGACCCAGATATGAATCCACACACATATGGTCACTTGATTTTTGACAAAGAAGCCAAATCCATTCAATGGAAAAAGGATAGCATCTTCAACAAATGGTGCTGGTCTAACTGGATGTCTATGTGTAAAAAAAAGCAACTGGACCCATATTTGTCACCTTGCACAAAACTCAAATCCAAGTGGATTAAAGACCTCAACATAAAACCAGAGACACTAAGTCACTTAGAAGAAAAAGTGGGGAAGAGCCTGGAACATATTGGCACAGGAGACAACTTCCTGAACAGAACACCAACAGCCCAGGCCTTAATGTCAACAGTTAATAAATGGGACCTCATGAGGCTGAGAAGCTTCTGTAAGGCTAGAGACACTGTCAAGAGAACAAAGCGACAGCCTACAGACTGGGAAAAGATCTTCACCAACCCTACATCTGACAAAGGTCTAATATCCAAAATATATAAAGAACTCAAGAAATTAAACACCACCAAATCAAATAACCCAACTGAGAAATGAGGCTGAGAACTAAACAGAGAATTCTCAACAGAAGAATATCAAATGGCTGAGAAACACTTAAAGAAATGCTCAACCTCCTTATTCATCAGGGAAATGCAAATCAAAACAACTCTGAGATTTCATCTTACACCCATCAGAATGGCTAAGATCAAAAACTCAAGCAACACCACATGCTGGAGAGGATGTGGGGAGAGAGGAACACTCCTTCATTGCTGGTGGGAATGCAAACTAGTACAACCACTATGGAAATCTATCTGGTGCTATCTCAGAAAACTAGGAATAGGGCTTCCTCAAGACCCAGCTATTCCACTCCTTGGAGTATGCCCAGAAGATGCACCAGCACACAACAGAAAATTTGCTCAACCATGTTCATAGCAGCCTTATTCATAATAGCCAGATCATGGAAACAGCCTAAATGTCCCTCAGTAGAAGAATGGATAAAGAAACTGTGGTACAGATACACTATGGAATACTACTCAGCTATTAAAAACAAGGAATTCCCAAAATTTGTGGATAAATGGATTGAGCTAGAAATGATCATAATGAGTGAGTTAACCCAGAAGCAGAAAGACTCAAATGGTATATACTCACTTATATCTGCATACTAGCCCAATGGGCATGTCCCACGAAAGCCTTCCCTTACCAGGAAACTGGGACAGAGGGGAGGACATCCTATTGGGACTCTAGATAAGAGAACCATGTGAGAATAGCAATGTAGAAGGATCCAGAGGGTCCTAGAAACCTACAAGTAGAACATTATGATAGGCAGATTTGGGCCAAGGGGTCCCGCTCAAACTAAGGCACTAGCCAAGGACAATACAGGCAGTAAAATTTAAACCCCTACCCAGATCTAGCCCATGGACAGGACAGTCTCCACACTTGAGTGGAGAGAGGGATATGACTTTCTCATGTATTCTGGTGCCTCACATTTGACTATGTCCCCTGGAGGGGGAGACCTAGTGGCACCCAGAGGAAGGACAGCAGATCACCGAGAAGAGACTTGATACCCTATGAGCATATACAGGGGGAGGTAATCCCTCTCAGGAACAGTCATAGGGGAGGGGAATAAGGGGAAAATGGGAAGGAGGGGAGAATGGGAGGATACAAGGGATGGGATAACGATAGAGATGTAACAAGAATAAATTAATAAAAATTTAAAAAAAAAACAAAGTGCTTCATGGGTTCCCAGGTGAGCTCATATTCTCCATCCCATGAAAGGAGGACCAGGAGATCAAGAACCACACTGGTGCAGTTTCCGTTCACTCTGTACCATATTGCTACAGTAGGTAAGTATCAAACCATTGGCTGTGTATAAGAATGAGCTAGAAACACATGTGAAGGGAAATATTACTGCTTTCTCCTACAGTCTGGAGAGCCTAATTTGTCAGTCCTGAAGAAGGAATCACTTCAACAGGGAAGTCAAATTCCCCAGGTGGGCAGATGCAAGCTCTAACTGTTCACGGGAAAGAAATATCTCCAGACCATAGTGGGTAAGGCCACAGTCAGGGTCTGGTGGATACAGAGCCCAGAGAAAATGGGCGGAGCATGGTCCCAGCCACCTGATTTTCCTCAGAAGCACATTTTCCTTCCCATCTGCACCCTTTGGTACCTCTAGGAATCCATCACTGGCTCCCTCTCCATGACCAACATTAGTGTCCCGATGGTCCAGCATTTGCCTCCACCTCAAAGAACTAACAACTGATACCTTAGCAGTATCCACCACTTCATGCATAATGGAATGTGGGAAGATCCAGTCCATTCCATTTCAAATCTCCTAGGTACCCAAGGGAGGTAAACTTCAAGTGAAAAGACATGAAATCTAGTATCTAGGAGGCATACATAGTGGTGTGTAGAGATGTTTGTGGTGGGGATTTGGAGGGCATTACGCATGGAAAAGAACAGCTGGGTGCTGAAATCAAATTCGTCTCTTTTACTCCCCCATCCTCATTAACTTACTAAGGTCACAACGTTTACATGTCTGGGCTGGACATGTGGCTCAGTAGTTAAGAGAGCTTGCTGCTCTTTCAGAAGACCAGAGTTCTGTTCCCAGCACCTATAATTGGGCAGCTAACTCCAAGAGATCCAGTGGCCCTTTCTGGCCTCTGCAGGCACCCACATTTGTCTGGGTACATATACACTCATGAATAAAAACTAATCTTTAAATCAATCACCAAAGTTTACATGTCTGCTTAGAATTTTTGGACAACTTTACTTACAAAGCAACCAAGGTTTGTTTCCCAACAGGATCAGTATAGATCTAAGATAGTGCTTAAGCCTGCAGTAGCATAAATAGAAAAGACCCCCAGGGAGATGAGAGAGGATTTGCAGACATTGATATAGAAGGCTTGAGACTCTTCAAACTGTCCAAACAGAGTCTTCTTAATGCTCTAGGACCCAGTGATCTGCCTTCGTTTATCTCTATTGAATTCTCAACTAAAGGTTTCTGAAGGTGGATCCTAAATCCTAGTTACCACTGAACGATCACCACCTTAATAACATTACATACAGTGAACGCATAATCACTTCCGATGCATTGAAATGCCTTCATATTTCCCAAATCACCGAAGGCTTGACCATGGACTGAGAGGGTGAAGAAGTGTCGCCAGGACCTTGGGCTACAGGGCAGATTGCTTGGGTTTTTATTACTGCTCAGATGTCTGCTAGTTATAGCACCTGAGTAAGAAGACATGGGGCCTCCGAGCCTCGGTTTCCTCTTAAGTTAAACGGGCATCAAAAATATAATTAAAGGGACTAAGGATATGGTTAAAGTTAGAAAAACAGTCCTAAAACATAAGGTGGAAATTGACTGAGCTTTAAGGCTACCAGGCAACAAACTCTGGCTTCCACTCACACACACACACACACACACACACACACACACACACACACACACAC
>OU015747.1:26420064-26438901 GCA_907169655.1 Acomys percivali | reverse complement strand
ACACACACACACACACACACACACACACACACACACACACACACACAAATACACACATGCAAGCTAAAACAGTCTTGAATAATAAAATAACTACTGGGTGTAAAACCATTCCCAATTTTAAATTCTACAACAGAGTTATAGAGATAAAAACAACATGTTTTTGGCACAAAAACAGGCACATTGATCAATGGAATCAAAATGAAGACCCAGACATATTCACATCTATGGACACCTGATATTTTCCTTATTAAAAAAGCCAGAAATACATGCTTTTTTAAAAGACTGCATCTTCAGCAATGATGCTGGTCAAACTAGATGGCTACATGAAGATGTATCTAAGTAGATCCATACTTTTCACCTTGTCCAAAACTCAACTCCAAATGGATTAATGAACTCAACATAAAACTAGATATACTGAACCTGATAGAAGAGAAAGTGGTGGATAATCTTGAACTCACTGGCACAGGAAAAGACTTTCTGAACTGAACACAATTAGGACAGGCACTAAGATTAATAATAAATAAATGTGATCCCATGAAGCAGAAAAGCTTTTGTAAGGCAAAGGGCATTGTCATTTGTATGAAGTGGCACCCTACACTACAGAATGAGAACTACATGTCAACTACCTGTCAATGTTGACCAACTACATGTCAAAGGTGGGATAATAACCTAAATATATATTTTTTTAAACCTCAAAAACTAGATGCCAAGAAAACAAATAACCTAATTTTAAAAAATGGGATACAGGTCTAAAGAGAATTCTCAAAAGAGGAAACTCATATGGCTGCAAAACATTTACAGAAATGTTCAACATCCATAGCCAGTAGGGAAATGCAGCCAAAGTACTTTGTGATTCCATCTTAAGATCAGTACTGGTTAAGATCAGTAAAACAGTGACAGCATGTGGTGGCAAGGATGTGGAGTAAGGGGAACACTCATCCATTGCTTGTGGAAGTGCAAATTTGTACAGCCAGTATGGAAACCAGTGTGGCAGCTACTCAGGTAGATCTACCTCAATAGAATAGATCTACCTCAAGAATCAGACGAAGGATGTCCATCCTACCACAGAGACACTTGTTCGAACATGTTCATTGTGACTCTGTTCATAATAGCTAGAAATTGGAGACGACTTGATGCCCCTTGAGAGAAGAGTGGATAAAGAAAATCTGGTACATTTACACAATGAATTATTACCCAGCAGTTAAAATGAATGAAATCATGAAATTTGCAGGTACATGGGTAGAAGTAGAAAAAAATCATTCTGAGAGAGGTAACCTAGATTCAAACACACAAATATGGTAGTATGCATTTACTTATATGTGCATATTAGTTGTTAAGTCAATAACAACCAAGCTACAAACCACAGAACCACAGAGGTTAGGTGTAGAGTAAAGGACTGGAGTAAGGGCAGATAGGTCTTGTTAGGAAAGGGAAATAACACAGATAGTTATGGATGGATTCGGGGTGTGTAGAATGGGATGACCAAGTCAGAAGGGGGATGTAAAATGGAAACTAGGGAGGGAATATGGGAAGAGAAAATTAAAATTAAGAGTCATTTGAGGGGTAGTATAGAAACCCGACACAGAGAAACTTCCTAAAATATATACATAGACGAAGAAGATCTCAATGAAATTACCCAATATCGGGGGAAACAGCCCCCATTGGACGCCTTTCATCATCAAATGAAGCTTCCAGTGCTTGGAATGGATTACATATAATTGAGTTATTGACCAAACGAATCCCAAGGGAGTCAAACAAACAAACAAACAAACCCTATGCTGTTGCCAAGTCTATAGAGTGCTCTCCACAAATTGATGGCAAGGCTTTATTGTTGAAGACAACACCCACCACCCACACAATTTGTTGAGCATGGAAAAGTAGAGTTTGCTACCTATGTAGACCATTCGCACTTACATGTTAGCATCTTTGGTATAGAAAAGTACTCTGCAGGCTACCAAAGGAGAACTATAAACACCAAAACAGCCACAAACCCTTTGATCTACGATGCTATCCTACTTACAAGGCGTGTCATTGCAACTGTGGCACAAAGTTCGTGGGAGTAACTGGCCAACATCTGATTTGACTTAAGGCGCACTCCACACCTCACAATGCTTGGGTGACCAAAAACCTGAGACCAGATATCCCAAGGACCTAGGGTAATACCAAATACCACTGTTCTACTCAAAGAAGATAGCAATAAAGGATTCCTGGTGACAGTCTGCTGTACTCATGGACCAGTACTTTGCTCAGCCATCATAAGAGAAGCTTCTTCCTGCAGTAGCAGGGACTCAATACATAGACACACAGTCACAAAACAGAGAGTGAAAGACCTTACAACAGCACTCAGTAAATAGGATGTCTCCATCAAATCCCTGCCCTCTGGGCTCAAGGACCCCCACAGAAGGAAGAAGGGATGAAAAGAGTGTAAGAATCAGAGAAGACAGACGAAAAGGCACGTATGAACTCACAGAGACTGAGGCAGCCTGCATAGGCTCTGTAGGGGTCTCCACCAGTCTGGGTCCTAGAGCTAAGAAGAGAGGTTCAAACACATGTGCCACTATTTCCAGCATGATTTCATTTCTATAAATGAATGTGTCTTACATTCCTATTTCTAACCCCAAAACAATCTCTAATTGATGACCACTTGCAAATGAGCATTTAGTTTTCTCCTAGAGAGTCCCACTGGGGTATCAAAGTACTCTTAAGAGTAGGCGTCCTGCCCGGCAAAGACTTCACTGGAGGGTCCTTGTCTCATTCTGTCATGTCAAGGATGCTCCTTTTCTTTTCTTTTTTTAAAATTCTATCTTATTATTTTTAATTTTCTTATATATATTTTTTCATCTCTCTTTTTACTTTACAATTCCTTTTATATATATTATGGCTTCCAGTTAAGTGGTTTTACTAGATTCCTGAGTGTATAAATGACTGGGCCTCTGTTTCTTGTGCCTTCTCTTGGCCTCTTTCCCCTTTGTTTGTTTGCTTGTTTGTTTTCAATTTTGATATGTTGGCTTTTGTTTTATCTTGTTATATTTTATTATTATCCCTTAGAAGGCTGTTTGTTTTTTAAAGAGAGACAGAAAATGGATGGTAGGAGAAAGAGGAGAAGCTAGAAGGAGAGGGAAGGGAGATTATAATGGAATAGATTATGTGAGAAAAAAATCTAATTTCAACAATAGGAAATGTTTAAAGAAGAAAAAAATTAGTTATCTACTGGATTTTAGGGGGCCTGTGCTCTAAGCTAGGGACTTGGGGGAGAGAGGGAAGGATACAGAAATGATTGTACTGGGTGTGGCAGTCTGGGGTCAGCACTGAACACAGAGATTACCCAGAAAAGCAAAAGGGACAGGAAAAGAAGGAAAATGAATCAAGATGGTGGCAAGCAGAGTGTGGCTGATCTCAGAAGCTGCCTGAGAGTCACACCCACCCACAACACTATGAGTGTCTTTTTAGTCTTTGTACGACACTATTTCCTTGTCAACTTTTCTTTTTGCCTTTTGGAAACACATTCATCTTATTTTTATTTAAGCATATGTGTCTCTGTTTATACACATGAGTGTGGGTGTCTATGGAAGCCAGAAGAGGACAACAGATGCCCTGGAGCTGGAGTTACAGGTAGTTGTGAGCTGCCTGATGTGGGTGTTGGCAACTGAACTCCCTTCTACAACAGCAGCGAGCGTTGCCAACTGCTGAGCTATCTCTCCAGCCTCGCTACCTGGCTTTGAAGATCAAACAGGTCCCAGCACACAGGCATGACTTGTGTGCTCTACAAACGGGTCCCAGCACACAGGCATGACTTGTGTGCTCTACAAAGATGCATGGGTGAGAGAAGTTGGGATCATCTCTCAATCAGAAAGTCCAAGTGGCCCCCATCCTGTGTGTTTTTTAAAGCTATTCTCATTCTGCCTGGAAAGTCTTTGAAGAGGAGCCACAAGTCCTTTATTTTTTAGATAAGATCTCACTATGTAGCTCTGGACATCACTGTGAAACCAGGCTGGTCTCAAACTCACAGATGCCTGCCTGCCTCTGCCTCCCCAACGCTGGGACTAAATACATGCACCACCAAGCCCAGTATGCTTTCTTTTCTATAAATAAATGTATCTTACAATTATAATCAGGAAAAATAAATTAGAAATATGTTTTATTTATCACCCACTTATAATCTATAATCTCTCTCTCTCATACATACACCCCTTTCTCATATATACAACTATTTTCATATCTCCATGGTAACTCGGTATATATAGTACATTTGAAGGATTATTGGATACTTGAATCAGGACCTGAGAGGTCGCAGAGCCAAGTCCAGTGTGTCCAATGTACACGAGGAAGCTAGGCATCCATATGTCTCTAAGAAGCTTCCGAGCACAAGACAGGGTGGACATTTTCTCCTGCCTTCTCTAGAACATGTTAGCTTTGAGGTTTGCCTTTGTAAGAATCCATTTCTAACAGAAATTTCCCAGCAACACACATTATGAAAATCAGTGGCTGGATGCCAAGCTTTTTTCCCACCAGCTTCTGCCAGTTTTTCAGAAGGACCAGCTGAAGCTGGGATGACTAAAGAGCCCACCTATCGTCCTGCAGAGGAAGAAAAAAAAAAAAAAAAAAAACAGAGTCTGGAAGTGGAATTCTGATGCTAATCTGTTTTCCCCACTGCAAAAATCCCAGGCTGAGCGACCCAGACAGACGAGGCTCGGATCCAAGGTCAGATCATGGTTGGTGCTGTTTGTTTGCACAGCGTGTAACATTGTTTAAGTACTGAAACTCAGAGACATCCCTGGCGAGACTGAGTTGGCGCCCAAAGACCGTGTTGTGGTCTGCTGTGGAGAGAGCCGCGGGCAGCACAGGGTGGCTCTTTGCAGGGGTGGCGCGCTCTGCTGTTCCGCGTCACATCCCTTCGAGGTACTGTAAACAGAAGTCCACTGTATGTTTTTAAAACGTGAAAAGAAGCAGGATCCTGCCCTCGTGTTTTGACATAGCCTGCAGGGAGGGAGAATGGGACGAGCGGATCTCCAGCTTGTGCAAACGTAATTGCTTTTCCCACCTGATGGTTAATATCAGGCAGTCTGGCTGTCGGACAGCAGAGGCTCAGCAGGCCAAACCCACACCCACAGCAGAGCCACACCAGGATTCAGACTCCTGTCCAGAGCAGCTTGTCACTCCTGTGTTCTGAGACTTATGTCCTCATTTGAGAGGTTGGCCTGCTTCTTGGCTTTCAATCATCAAGCCAACTCCTGTTGGTTCTATTTAGCAAGGTAGATGTCCTGGTGATTTTTAGGATGAAGAATTTGCTGTTGAAAGCCCGCTGAACTGAGGGTTTTCAGATACAGTAAGCCCCATATGTAAATTCAATCAAAATTGGCATCAAACAATAAGTGCAGCATTGCCACATATCTACACTGTTTTTTATTATTAAACATTTTTATTTTTACACATATACTTAACATTATTACACATATATATGCAATAAACTACCTATAGCAAGAAGAACCATGACACAATCCGGAATTACATAAATGTTACACTCTTACTGTTTGGGCTACTGGTATTTGACAGCCTTGAAGAGCACTGTGTTTTTCTTGCCATCTTTCTCTAAATATAGCTTAATAGGAGGATAAAGAGGAGACTTAGTAGGTAAGAGTTATCGCTGCTCTCACCAAGAACAGGAGTCCAATTCCCAGCATCCATGTCACTCGGCACAAAACTGCCTATAACCCCAACTCCAGGGATTCCAATGGGCTCTCCCGGCCTCTGCCAACACATCTACTCACACGCACATGTACACGTGACACACTTAAACATGAAGTCAACTATATACATTATAACAGAATTACATAGTGCTTGCATTGTATTGGATATAATGTTAGTAATCCAGGACTAACGTAATTGTACAGCAGGGTGTAGGGGGGAGGGGGCTGTATGCAAATACTATACCACTTTATGCAAGGACATTAATCACCTGGGGCTTTGAGTGACCTGAAGTCCTTGACGAGATCCCTCCTGAATACCAAGAGATGAGTTCACTACTTTTGCTCTGAAATAACTTTAATGAAAACTCTGATTTCTCCTCAAGATACTCAGAGATCTTGCCTGACTAACTAAAAGAGGTAAAGAGGCATCCTCAGCCCTTGGAGGTTAGCTAAGCCCCAGGCTCCACTCATTCCCTCACACTCCAGGGTTAGTTGCTTTCTCTTATGTCCTTCATCAGAGGTCCTAATTGATGCTATATACAGTTTATCTGTTTCTTGGGACAACACCTTGTGGCACTTCTACCTCTGATCTGTGTTCCTTAGAAGCTGCCTGTAGCTTGTGGCTTGGTCTTACTTCCAGTGAGATATCAGTGCCGGGTACACTACCTGGGCCACCGGAATCATACTATAAATGCTTGTTGAACTGAACTCTATTCTGAATGACTAACCTGACTTTCAAATTCAGTGTTCCAGTGTTAGCTTTCAATTGCACACGATCTCCAGAAAAATACCTGATCTCGAGTAGAAATAATTTGCCCAAACAGGGAGTGGACATTTGGGAAATAAACTGCACCCAAATTCTTCTCCGGAGCTTAGGGCTAATGTAAAGAATACAAGTAGATCAGTTTGAAGTTGCTAGAAGGTTGTGATGGAACTAGGCATCTAGTGCAAGTACAGGACCTCAGACAGGGAGATTTCATCAGCGAAGGTTCTCACTGAGATAAGAGCCTTGATAAATTGTCACTAAAAATGACTCAAGTTCAGTCGAAGTGACCGCCACAGAGAGAAGACACTAAGCAAGCAAGAAATAACAAATCCATTCCTCTCCACTTCCTGTTCCTAAGACCATGGCAAACAGTGGGGTGCATAAAGACAGTCCTGGGCTTGAATGTGGCCACTGTTACTTGCCTACGGTGTAATGACAAAAAGGTTGTGTTAGCCGCTTCAAGAATGTGTCACAGAGTGCAGGAAAACATGGTAGAGCTGGTGGAGGTCCTCAAGTGTGGGCTGCGGCGTGGCCTTCTGCAGGTTTTTTTTTTTTTTCAGGGCAAATGATATAAAGGTTGGTACACTGGTGGGAGAAGACAAATATAGAAACAAATACTATGAGGACAACAAACGATTTTTTGACCATCACCAGTGGGTCGTGTACACCACTGAAATGAACGGCAAAAACACGTTATGGATGGAATATGGATGGAAGCATGGTGCCTCCTGGATGGCACCACTGGCTTCACTGCATGACTGATGACCCTCCAACAACAAACCCGCCGACTCCTCGGAAATGCATCTGGGCAAACCATAAATTCAAAGTGATTGACACTCCGGAGCAATACGTCCCTTATTCTACCACTAGAAAGAAGATTCAGGAATGGGTCTCGCCTTCCACACCTTACAAGTGACAGCAGTGGAGACCAAGTCCAGCACATGCAGGGTGGTGCAGGGCTTTCCTTGGAATCTGTACAGCTGCCCATGAACTTGATTAAAGTACCTTGACTAGAAAAAAAAAAAGAATGTGTTACAGGAAAGGCCATGAATTTGGTTGGTGGTGTGTTGAGATATAAGTGGCTTTGGGGTGACAATGTCAGAAAGCAAGAGGCAAGTGGACAACTAGGTCTAGAGTGCAGGTCTAGATGTTTGCACTAGTGATGTTGTGAAGGTAACTTTCCCTGGTGCATTTCTTGAACCTGTTTCTTTTAAGCTGGCATCCAGGGACAGGATGTGGAGAGAACAGGGCTAAGGAACTGCAGGAAACACTCAGAGGAGTGGTCCAGAAGCTAATTCTTCTGAGGAAAGGCATGTCTCTTCTGTGTTATTGGTGGACCTCCTTTAGCCAGCATTATACCCTCCATCAAACTGCCTAGGAAATTTTCCTTTATCCCTCTCCTTCCTCTCAATCCTGTGAGAGCTCAGAGGGCCCAGCTAAGGCCAGGGCTCAGAAAAGTCTTGCATCACCAGCCACTGTCCCAGCCTTAAGCAAAGGAATGAATGAACTGTCAAAACAACAATCAAAATCCCCTCTTCTGTTCAGAAGACTTGCCTCGGGAAACTCAGAAAGGATTTGGGGAAATACAGAGCATGGCTTCTGCTCAGCACGGGAGTCACCCAGTGATGGAAGGAACCACTTGGAGAAGTAGTAGTCCTCATCCCAGAATGCCCACGAGCAGAGACGCATGACACTCTCCCCTGATCTTCGAGGTAGAAGCCTGACTACAGTGTCTATGATAAGCAGCCGTGGACTCTGCATTCAACTTGTGGGCCATGTGCACTGACTTCAGAGAGGAAGAAATCAGCCTATCATTATAGACAAAAGAGAAATATCTGCAGGCTGTAGGCGCAGGTCTAGGAAGTTCCCAGGAGGCCCTCATATTCAGCCTTTCCCTCAGCATTTGGTACCCTCAGAGTTGAGCCATCTGCCTCTCTCTCTAAAGAGAAGTTCAACTGATGACATGAATTTGATTTGTGTTCCAGTCACAGCCTCATCCCAAGCCAACGGTTGGTCCCTTGAGTAGAGGGACCGGGACTCTTTATTCATCAGGGAGCAGTGGTTGGTCACACAGCACTGTGATCATGCCCTCCTCTTTCCTTAGCCTCCGGCCCAATACACAGAAAGGCTGTGAGGATTAAGGAGTTAATAGGAACCCTGCTCTAGCATGTAGGAGGATCTGAAAATGAGTGTGCTATTACTGTTATATACACGAATACCACTCGATAAGGCTCTGTTGAACTTTTTTTAATGTGTAGATTTATAACTAAATATTAATGCCATCATCACTCACCAGGTAATGCTTATTAATCACTACTATGTGCTGTGTGCTGTGCGGGATACTGAAGAAGACTAAATGAGGAAAAAGAGAGAATTCTCATTTCCAAGGACTTTTCCATCTAGAGGTAAAGATAATGCTATATTTTTAATTAATGGGTAAACACCTTTTTATTAAAAGCAGTATGTACTAAATACATATTGATCAAATCCTGCATTGTGAGGGACTTGATCATCAATGTTTTACGGGGAATCAAGCGGGCTTGCTCAGTAAGGAAGGTTGGATTTTCTTTAAAAGTGTTTTTTTTTTCTTAATATTCTACAAGATTCCTTAATTTGTCGATAAGGAAAAAGGAGGAGGAAGAGGAGGAGGAGGAGAAGGTATGAGGAGACACAGGTGATGGAATCAGAAGAATGTCAGTGAATTTAAATCCTTCATCAGTGTTAGATTATTTAAAGCAAACCTCAAAAGGGTCAAGCAGGTACAACAGTTCTTGCAGGAGCTCTCAGGACGTACGTCTTCAGGCTCACAGTGGTCACAAAGGAAAGACACACAGCTGACCTAGCACTGGTGGGCTCTAACCCTCAGTGTCCTACCAAAAGAAAACACCAGCACCATTGCCTGCTTCCTAATAAGCATTTTATGGCACACTTTATACATATGAGGGGGTGGGGGTCGTCTCCCTAATGCAAAGCAGCTGGGCCTGACAGGGGGAACGAAGACACGCTGGGCGTGGCTCTAAAAGTTTGTGTTTTCCCGGAAGGTTTTGAGTCAGGGCCAAACCAGGCCCAGAATTTCCCATCTAAGCCTGTCTCAACACATGACTTTCATTAACAAAATTGTATTGCCCTTTTCTGCAGAAAGTGGTACCATTACTGTAATAAAAACATGTCCATTATGGGTCAATTGCCACCTACATGGTGGTGAGGAGAACTCGGGAGGGAGAGGCCGGGAATGTTGAGAACAAAGAAGGGGCTGGCCTCTGGGCCCCCTGCCAGGCCTTGGGCTTAGACAGAAGGAGCTGGATCAAATTGGAACTGCAGCAAGATCAGCTTGTGCCCATAGCCAGAGGCCAGGTCACCCATTTTGGTCAGTCACTCCCTGGATACTCCAAACATAGTCACTTACAGAAATTTTCACCCAAATTCTGAAGTAAATTGTTTACTCCCTAAGATGTGATGTGAGCTTATGAGTACTTCCCTCATAAATTCTTGTCTTAAAGGACCAAATGGACCAAGCGTATCCATATGTTAAGGTGGCTGATTCTAATGTAGGAAGGACCTAGCAGGTGTTAGAAGTCAAAGCTTTAAACAGACGTTATGCACTGTCATCAGTGTTATGTTTTGAATTTGAGGTGTCGCCCACAAAGTCATATTTTAAAGGCTTGGCCCCCATCTTGTGGTGCTGTTTTGAGAGCTCCCTGCCCCTCCGTGCTTTGCCCCACCCTTTTGCTGTTTCCTGTTAGCCAAGAAGTGAAAAAGAACTTCTGCCTTGAAATCTTGCTGCCATGAGGATCTACACAAGCACCTCAGCTCAGGCAACCATCCCCTGACCATCCTGAAACCAGAAAACAAAAGAAATCCTTCATTTTCCAACTTGTTTATACCATATGTTTCATTGTAGCATCATAAAAATGACTACTACACTGAAACCTAATGAACAGGCTCAATCTTAGCCTAGATAAGGCAAAATTGCATGCTGGTCAAGATGACCATTGGGAAACTTCCCTCCACAACAGCAAAACTGCGTATTTATTTTTTTAATAAAGGAAGATATCAGAATAGAGAAAAGACTTAAAATATAATGGCCACTAAAGCCACATCATAGCTATTTAGGGCCATCAATTTTATTCTGAGTCTTATAGAAGCCACAGAGGATAAGAAATCAGAGACTGTCCTGCCACTCTTTGTGAAAAGGAAAACACACATTCTCCTTCAGACAGCTCAATTCCTGCCTTGGAGTCCTTCCAAAACCTCACTCATGTCTTCAGGTATGTTCATTGCACTGAACCTGCTAATCAGCCTATGTGGCTATCATTATAGCCACTTTATAAAAGTCGAAGATATTACTAAAAACACAGCAGGACTAGGAGAGATGACGCAGCCTCAACTACACCTTTCTTGTGTTTGTATGCAGCCATCCTCAGTAAGGCATTGTGGGAAGCCTGCTATTCCAGGAACATGGATGTCGACCCCTGCTGTTAAGTTTTCAGTGTCTTCTTGCTGCTTTTTCAAGAAAGTCTGGCCACCTACCCATGCAGAGGCACACATTGCCTGGTTCCTGCCCACCTCCTGAAGTGGCCTTCCCTCCATTCTCAGAAACCACTTGAATACACCAGCCCTCAGAAAAGGTGCAAGTCTCTCTCCCATCTCTAAGTCTTTGACATGCTCACTCTGCCGAGAGGACCACATTCTAAAATTTTCATGTTTGCTCTCTCCGTATCTGGCACGTCTCAACCTAAAGTCCCTTACTCCCTTGAGTCTTCCCTGATCAGTCTAAAATATGCTTCTCCATGATTTTTCTTTTCTTTTTTTTTTTTGTTTTTTTTGTTTTTGTTTTTGTTTTTTGTTTTGGTTTGGTTTTGGTTTTTTTGAGACAGGGTTTCCTCTGTGTATCTTTGGCTGTTCTGGACTCACTTTATAGACCAGGCTGGCCTCGAACTTACAGAGATCTGCCTGCCTCTGCTTCCTGAGTGCTGGGATTAAAGGCATGTGCCATCACCGCTCAGCTCCCCATGATTTTTCAACTCAGCTCTCACCCCCACCCCATCAAGGAACCCATTGCAAGCTATATATTCTGTATCTGTGCAGTATCTCCCCACTGCAAGGCGGAAGAGTCATAAGCCTGTCTGCTTCATCATCATCATAACCTTAGGATCCGTTATAGATAAGACTTGATATACAGGTACGCAACCCATACTTGCTCACAAATGGAGAACTGCTTCCTGGTGAGGCCTGGAACGTAGATTTTCCTACACTGTAACCTCACTTTAAACATCCAATGCTCCAGAAATGAAATCGTCCAAGGAAATCAAAGAACCCCAAAGAGCATTCACTCCAAGGACAGCCAGTCAACTCCAGCACAAAGATGGCTCACAGATCCCTCTGTTGATGAGGTTAGATTTCTTGCAGGAGCTTCTTCTGGGTCGAGCCAAATGTGTTCCTCTATGCAGTCTTTGGCAGGGATGGGGCAGCACACAGCACAGGGCAATGGGACTCTTCTATTCATCCTAATGCAATAGGATAAAAACGTCCCCCTAGCCCAAAGGCACTGAAGACTACTACCCGGTATAAAAAATAAAATAAAATAAAGAGACAGTGTCTGGACATGAATGAGAAAAAAAAAAAAAGCCCTTCCCAGTTCTTTTCTGAACTCAGCGCCCACTGGCATGACTGCACAGCACAGGGCAGCAGCCTCTCCTAAGAGAAGCTTCCACCCTGAGCCCACAGAGAGGAGTACCAAGCAGGGAGGAGGCCACCCACTGGTGCCCGCAGCCCTGACTGAACTGAGAGCTTATTCTCACAGGCAGTCCTCGCTGTTCCCTTCGGCTTCCTCTCTCTTTCCCACACTCCTCTACAGCTCCAAACAGGCCAACTGGTGCCCAAACCCAAATTCCTGCTCTCCATCCTACCTTCCCGCAGCCACCTGGGGAAGGAACATAACAAGCAGAGAGTTCTCTGACTGGACACCAAGGCGGTGTGGTCAGAGACTGTGTGCTTGCTGGACCTCTATCAAGCTTAGGGACCTCATGCAGAACTGCTCCTTGCGTCCGTCTGTAGAG
Source organism: Acomys percivali (assembly GCA_907169655.1). NCBI lineage: Eukaryota > Metazoa > Chordata > Mammalia > Rodentia > Muridae > Acomys > Acomys percivali. The sequence continues at coordinate 26,426,389 of OU015747.1, read as the reverse complement.
CAATGTGCAGCTCCCATTCATGTTTCACCCACGCAACTTTACCACGCCTGTAAATCGCCTGCTGTGATTTCAAAGGCGTGAGTAAAACACTTAGCCTCCTACTATGTCATAGAGCTCTTAGATACATTTTACAGAGCGTGTCTTTAAATATAATTCTGAAACTCAGAGGAACCAGTCAGTTTGTGACTGGTACATACATATAAATGTCCCAAGATTCGTTGCTGGAATGGCAGCCCGACGAGAGAAAGTCCTATGTATACCATGATTTGATTATCAAATATGTAAGTCCCTGTTATGCGACCAGCGCTACAAGTTGCAGTCGTTTGGAATATTAGAAGATCTGTCTGCATTAGGTGTCGCAGGAACCGGGTGAGAGGCAGCTGCACATTCTAATAGTCCCATTGTAGTGTAGTAGGAGGAACAGGCACAAAGCTTGGTGGGTGAGGGGGAATGTTACTCTCCTGTGAGTCCTTATCCATGCTACAGAGCCCAGCACATGGCAGGAACTTTCCTGTCATATCTGCTTCAGCTCTACGATGAACCATTAACTAACTGCTCCAGAGGAATAGTGGGTGCAAAATTCACTGTACAAAGGGAGAAGCATAGTTCTGCTAAAGACATGTTCTGTTCATAACTAGGGTACTGAGGGAAGTCCAAGGAGGAAAACATTAGGTACATCCACCATCTGTTATCACATTTTTCAAAACTTACTGAACGGGATTCCTATAAAAATTTAAGGTCTGCAAAATATGTCTCCAAAACAATCATATGTCAGATCATATTACTCCCTGCTCACAAGCTTTTGGTGACTTTTCAAACACCTTTCTTTGGCTTCCATGACCTTCCCTCTCCCTCCCCTGCCTTTTGCAGGAGCTGCCCATCACTTGGTTTCTCTCGCTTTCATTGTGACTTCTCCTCTTGCTTGTTGCTCCCTAGTTACCTTGGATCCTTAAAGGTGACAGAGGTTCTAATCATTCTATCCCAGCAGAGCTGTAACACTCACTGGCCCTCTGTTCCAGGGTTCTTCCCAAGACACCCAAGCTGGCATGCTTTCTGTCTTTTAAATCTCAGTTCAGATGCCATCTCAACGAGTCTACCCTGAGGACCATGTTTAAAATGGAACCCACTCACCCAAGCTACCTCATCCTGTTCTATGTTTTTCTCTGTAGCATCACTTTCAACATACTCATTGATGCTCACGAGCATTTGCTCTGCTTTTCTTTTTCTTTCACGTCTTCTGGAACCATCCTTACACACATTAGAATCAAAGCACAAAGGAAGTGGGAACAAATTTGTTTCATTCCCTGGACTTCCCTGAGTGTCTCAAAGAGCTCTCCTGCTGCCACACAGAATTCTCCAGAAATACTTGCTGAATGAGTAAATGAACCATTGGCAAGCTGGTAAAGACAGGACCTGATGCAAAGGCTGTGGAGCCTTTCTGTGACTGTGGAAGGGAGGAGAATGTCAGTCCTTCACCTTTGACCTTATTTCCTTATTCCTATTGCCTTCCACCATGAGGCCATGTTTCCATTACGCCATTCAGACTTTATTCTGAAATCTACATTATTTTAATTAAAAAAAAAAAACCTTGATTTGCTAACTTTATAAGTAGTATACATAGCACCTTGATCACCTGGTACATTAAAATAATGAGACTATATCCAAAACAGCATAGGGGTGATTCACACACATCTTGAAGCAAATGGGGTTTGATGAATTTCGACCCTGGGTGATTTCTTCTCTCCAAACCTTTATTTGGTAGCTCCGTTTGCATTTGCCGTTGCTATCTAATTACAGTTTGCTGTCTTTTTGAAGAATAGTCAAGAATATGAGAGGTCAGGGTCAGGAAGATGGCTCAAAAAGTAGACTCTTGGCCTGAAAGCCTGAGTTCCATATTTGCATCTCTGGAACCACATGAAGGTAGAAGGAGAGAGATAAATCTACAAAGTTGTCCTCTCACCTTCACATAAATGCCATGGCTTGCATTCATATACAGTAATAAGTAGTTAATAGAAATAGTAGTAAGTGATGATGTTTTGCAAACAGTATTAGAGGTGATTACATGCATAATTCTTTTCTACACTTCTTCCTTCACACTACATCATAGAGCCTCTCATCTCAGGGGCTTCTTCACTGCACCATGAAATGCTTTGTGCCTTCCCAGGTAATTTGTGGAATAAAAGGTGTGAGCATATCCTAGCTGCAGGCAAGTGCTGCTTCCAAGACTGGAACACAAGCTGTAAAAGGTGGGCCAGAGGGGAGCTAATGAGCTCAGCAGGAAAGCACAATTACCAGTCCTGCCCTGCCAGGCTGTGTTTACATTCTGACTGCCAACTCTAATGCCTGAGCTGCTGTCTGTGTTTATTGTCGGCATTAATGCCTGTCAGGTCTTCATTTCTCAACTGGGACCCAAGCTCAGTCAGTCGACATTTTCACAGTAAGGTGGTGGAGGTGAACAGTGACAGATGTACATCAGAGGCTCAACCCTTGACTGTGTTCATACCTGCAAACTGTGGCATGGTTGTGACTCTCCAGTGGTGGTTGCGGGATCCAAAGTGGACCCTGCCTCCTCGCCACTCTTACCTGAATCAGGACTACATGACAGTGGTGTGTCTTTGCCCGTGGTTACAGCTGCAGAGATGAAAACTGCCATCTTGAATGCACCCTTTATTGTGCCCGTGTCAATTAGACCATCTGAGCCAGCAACCCATCAAAGGCTAAATGAGAAAGCTTGAAGGGAGGAAAGGGAAGAGGGAGATGGTGTACTTACGATCTCAGAAAAAAATATATATATATATGTTTTAAAAAGTATATTTTAAACCAGAGGAGTACTCATTCTCCTGTCTTGGCTGCACAGTCCCCTTGGGGCCCTGCAGCTCTTGGGTTCCAGCAGCTACCTAGCTATCTTTTGCTCCCCCAGTACATCTCTTAGTGGATTTTTCCAAAACGACAGTGACTTCGGCTCATCATTTCAACACTCCTCACTTAGTCTCATGCCTTTCAAGGTCGCTGAACCGCAAGATGGATAAACAGACAAGGGATGCTGTTATATTATTCTTCATCTCCACTTAAGTTCACTTCTCGTTTAATGGTTCTGTCCTGGTAAAGGTTTTTCCTCCTTGAGCATATAGAAATTTAAAGGATAATTCTAATGTTTCAAGTACTGTGATACTAAAATTGTTTTAACTTTGTAAAATTAGGGTACAAACAATCAGGTTTCTCCATGGTACTTTCACACTTAATTTTGCCTGATTCCCCTCCCTCTTCCTCCCGCCCCTTCCCTGCTTGGACACCCACCACCCCTTTCCTTTTCTCCTTTCATGGCACATGTTTTATTATCCTCCCCATTCGCCTTCTTTAAAACCTGTTTCCTCTCTTGTAACCATTTTTTGTATGCTCTCTATAGCCATCCCTAAGTAACTATACACACAAAATTAGAAGCTAGGATGAGAGAGAACACGCAGTGTCTTATCTTTCTCCTGATGGCCTACTGTTGCTTAAACTGGCTCAGAAGTTTGCAACACGCGGAGCTGGTGCTAACAGTTAAGAGCTACATTTACAGCTAAGGACGGTATGCTGCCTTAAAAAAAAAAAAATTAAGAATGGGGTGTGGTGTCATGTGACTGTAGACCCAGACACTCTAGATGCTGAGGCAGAAGGATTAGTTGGACCCAGGGGTGCTAAGACAGCCTAGATAACTGTGAGAATAGTATCTTTGAGAGAGAGGGTTAGAAGAGGACCTTAATTAACTCAGGTACTCACTATTTTTCTATGGATCATTTAATAGTCCTAAGGCTCAGGATTCTGACTGCTTTGGCCTCACAACTGGCTCCAGGCCCCTGCTGCCTATCTTCTCATGCAGCCCGTCCTGTTTCCACCCTAAGATCACAGTTTATCAATTTATCTCCTAGATGTAAAAAAAAAAAAAAAAAAAAAAAAAAAAAAAAAGGACAAATCCAGTTATCTTTAAAATTAGATCAATGGCTGGGGACACACCTCAGCCACAGGGCACACGCAGGGCCCTGGGTTCGGTCTTCAGCAAGCACACACATACATTCACACACGTGGGAGTGTAATTAAAAATACAAAGGTCCACTTTCTCATTTGACTTCATCACCCCATGACCATTAGCCTCATTCCTCCCTCAGATCCCTGAAGAGTTCCTCACAAAACCCGCCCACATGCACAATGGGCATCTCTGAGCCCCTGTAAAGCTCAGGTCCTGGCGCGAAGCCACTGTGGCTATACTAACCAGCACAGCCGCTTCTAGCCACATGCTGCGGCTTACCCTGGAATGAGGTAAAACTGAGTAAAGTGAGAGGTCCACCCCCTCAGTCACGTGTCCAGCAGGAGAGTCGCGCGATGCAGATGGGTACACATCGCTCAGCCCAAGCGCTGTAGAAGGGTTTCTGGAAGCCTCTTGGTGGTAGTGTGCTTTGTCCTGCCCATTGCTTTCTCACTTTCGCATTCCTCCTTGTCCTTCAGGTTCCAATAGGAAGTGACACATGCTTTTCCACATGAATGTCTCACTGTTCGTTTCTTCTTTCCTCAGTCTTAAGCACCAGGGCTCAGGATCCTGCCTGGCAGTCTCTGATGCAATGAGTAAGGCAAAATGCTTGATGCATCAATTCTTAGTGATTTACTGATGGCAAATGCAGCTGGTAATGTGTTGGGGGGTTTTAATTTGCTAAAAATAAAAAATAAAAAAAAATTTTTTTGTAAGGCTTTTTAGATGTTTCTCACCACAAAGCAGTTTATGGACCATTAGATAATGATGATATGTTCATTGGTTTCACTTAACCATTCCATGATGTTTGCATACATCATAACATCACAGGGTATCCCTTAAATATATACAATTACTTGTCAGGAAGGTAATACAGTTTTAAGTCCCTGGTCTCATAGAGCTGTCTGTATCTCCCCTTCTCCCCTCTCCTGCTTTCCCCCCTTCCTGCTTTCCCCTCTTCCTCCCCTCTCTCCCTCTTTCCTTCCTCTCTCCCTTCTGCCTTGCTGTGAATATTTGCCAAGCACCTACTACGTGCCAGATCTTGTTCCAGGTGCTATAAATATGCTTATGAACAAAATAGTCCACCACAAACTCACATGCTAATGAGAGAATCAAAGAGCCGGTGAATTATACAATAGTGCAGTGAGTAATAGCCTAATCACCGAAGATGATCAAAGCCCACGAATGAAGCAGAATGAAAGACAGGTTTGCTACCAGGGTAGAACAACACTGTTAGCAGAGCCCCAGGGGTGGATATAGATCTGAAACATAACAACAGTGCTTCTTAATGTGGTCATGAGTAGGACCCAATGAGGTTGCAAAAACCCAAAAACCCTCTCAGGGCATCTCCAAATGGTCGAAGTCTTTTTTTTTTTTTTTTTTTTTTTAATGTGTATACAGTTCTTTACCTGCAGGCCAGAAGAGGGCATCAGATCACATTACAGATGGCTGTGAGACACCATGTGGCTGCTTGGAATTGAACTCAGGACCTTTGGAAGAGCAGTCAGTGCTCTTAACCTCTGAGCCATCTCTCCAGCCCCTGAAGTCTTTCTTGATAATGCTGAACTGTCAGTTGCCTTTTTAACCCTCATTCTCTCACAAGAATACAGTGGAGCTGTCCCATAGGTCATGTGACATGGTATCAAAATCAGGATATCTAAAAGGATGCACTTGGACATTAATTATTTTTAATTCCTCAATTTCCTTTTTAAATTTTTCTTAAAATTGTTTTTATTTTTATCATATGAATATTTTTGCCTGTGTCTGTGTCTGTTCACCTTATGCTCTCCAGCCAGCAGTTTCCATTTTCAGTGAGGTAGGTCTTGTTACATATTATCCACAGAAGCAAACCCTCACTGTGTAAAGCACAAGCTCAGAATGTAGGTCAAGGTAGAGCACTAGCCTAGCATGCTGGAGACCCTGAGTGCGATGCCCAACACTAAAAACTCGAACAGAAACTTCCGACTGAGTCTGCCAGACACCCTGTGGCTCTAGCATACTGAGGAAGCTGAGGCAAAAAGATCATTAGCTCAGGGCCAGCCTTAGCTACATAACAAGATTCTCAAAACCAAAGGCTGGGGAAGCTACTAGAAAGTATTAGAAAATCTCAGGAAGAATTAACATTTAAATTTAAAATCATGTCTTTGGTTCCTTATTGAGAATTATCTCTGGAAGTAGAATGATGAAACAACTAACTCTAGTGGATGGTAAGAGGAGGTGAGCTGTGGAGATGCCAATAGCTCGTCTTATTGGGAAAAAAGGAAATGACACATAGGAGTGTGTGTGTGTGTGTGTGTGTGTGTGTGTGTGTGTGTGTGT
>OU015747.1:26390622-26418169 GCA_907169655.1 Acomys percivali | reverse complement strand
TGTGTGTGTGTGTGTGTGTGTGTGTGTGTGTGTGTGTGTGTGTGTGTCCTGAGGAGCTGAAGAGCTGAGGAGCTGGCTTATTGGATAAAGCCTTTATTACACACCTATGAGTGCCTAAACTTAGACTTCGCAACACCCACTTAAGCACTTGGTAAATACATACATGCCAAGTGGATGAGAGACCCCATCTGTAATTTCAGCACTCAGAAGGAAGAGAGCAGTGATCCTGGAGCCAGGACCAGCTGTAGGATAAGCTCAAGGTTCAACAGAGTATCCTTGCCTCAATGAATAAGGTGGAGAGGAATTCAGAAAGATGCCTGTTGTAAGCCTTAGGCTTGCACATTCATGCACACACACATACACATGTACACACATATATACACATATATGTGCTAATGCACATATAAACATGTATTCATACCAACAAAGACACATGAAAACCCAACAGAAAATAAAGAAATTTAAATCCTAGTTCTGTACCACCACCAGTGACTAATCTTAAATTCAAATCAATCAAAATAAAATAAATTAAGTTCTAGATCTTCCATCACTGGCCACATTTCAAGTGCTCAGCACAAAGTGGCTTGTGCCTGCCACATCATATTCCACAGAAGTCCTATGGATGTTCTTGCTCTGTGTTACTATGATGACTGTATGTACCATCAACAAATGTCACCGAATCCCACTTATGACTTGTGATTACCATTGCATTTTATCTGGACAAGGCCTAAATTGTCCCCAAGCTCTATGAAAGGCTCAGCCTGGTGTCGCTGGTGTTCCCTGCATCTAAACTATGTCCTCTCAGCTGTAAGACAGTCTGCAACGTGTGTTCTGCATGGTATTCAGTGATATTTGGGCACTTCTTTGAGAGGCTGTGTGCTCTAGGTTACAAGCAGGCTCTATGGCCTCCCCCCACCCCCGCCTGGAGAAGCTAGGTCACATCCTCCTTGTAGACCAGTCAAATGTTAGATAATGTACCACACTCACCAACCCTTTCCACACCCAGCTACTTGAAATAAACTATGCACCTTCATTTCTTTCCCATTGAGGAACAGTTAGTTCTGCAAGTAGGAGGGGAGGAGGTAGTACTTAAACAAGAAGATGCTATTTATAGAATGATGTTAAGTATATATAATGACCCTCTGTGTCTGTGGATTTCACATTCATGGATTGAAAATATTTTTTAAAATGTGTTATATTGAACAAACATTAACAATTTTCCTGTCAGCATTCCCTTGACAATACAGTACAACAACCACTTACATAGCGTTTTAAATGCTCTGGGCATTACAAGTAACCTAAAGATGATTTAAAGTCTGCAGAAGGTTGTGTGGGTTCTATGCAAACACTACACCATTTTATGTAAGTAACCTGAGCATCCATGGACTTTGGTGTCTGCAGGAAGTCCTGGACCTAATCTCCATGGATACCAAGGGACAGCTATATCCACTAAGGGGAGAAAACAAACTAGTAATTGTAGTCCTGCACATGCAGTGGGGCTCAGTTGTTCAATGAGTATCTGTTGGGTAGTTTCTAGGTGCCAAGCTGAGTTGTATCCTGAGGACAGCAATAAACACAGTAGGCAACTATGGGGAAGGGACACAGTAGGCAACCTCAGTGGGAGGGAAGGACAGCAAAAGCAAGACAGTCCATAGTATGTCTGCCATGCTGAGTGCCAAGAGAGGCATGATGCAGAAGGGGAGAGGGCCAGCTGCAAAGACATGTGTGGGAGACGCTGGAAACAGAGTGAGGAGCACTAGGATAACATTGGAAGGCTAGGCTGAAGGAGCTGAGGAACAACCAAAGCCATAGAGATGCAGATTCCTCATTTGCTCTACAGTCTTCCCCCCCTATCATCTGAGCATCAACACCCACCAAGGATTTGTTGAGCATTATATTCAGTAAGTCACTCTGAAAAAAACAATTACCTGAATTAGCTTCTTTAGTGTTAAATGTATGTGTGTTCCAACTATAAAACTATGCCATAACACTAAGTATTGTCTTTCAGGTAAGATAGCTAGTGTCCAGAAATGTACATAGGTTCTCTGTCTCCAAATATTTGCCTTGTCTGTCTAAAGCAAGCCCACAGCAAAGCCTGCTTCAGGAGTTAGGTCTTCTGGAAAGAATGGCTTTCCACATTCTCCTTCACTTTACAGAGTGTTTGCCTATGCACAGCTTTAATGGCTGCAGGCAGGCATTATCTGAAAAGTATACCCTGGGTATTTCAAACACAAAAGAAGGATGACATAGATGGTGTTGAAATATCTGGAGTGACAGGAGGGAGCTGAGAGTGCCCTCCCTCCCCCCACCCCATGCCTTCCCCACCACGTTAGGTTCACCAGCAGCAGTGAGTCAGGCCACTGGAGGATAGCACCTGCTGGCTACTTCATAGCCTCACACTCAGAAAATGCTCCTCCAACAACCACCACTACTCAGTGCTGCAAGCAGAAAAATGGTGGCAATAACCATCTCTGAGAACCTTCTAAATTGCAACTAATTTGCTTGTTACTGAAGAAACATGATTAGGAAATGTGACTCAAAGAATTCTGGGAAATATCATCTCTGGGCTCCAGCCCCTGGGATTTAGGAAAGATCAGGAGTGAAGACCCAAGTGGGTGCAAAGTGCTGACACATATAGTCAACTCTCTGGCACAATCAGGTTGCTCTGATTTCCCAAATGCTACTTAATAGTGGAATCCTTTCCCTCCACTCCAGCTCAGGGTAGGTCTCCCTAGATGGAAGGGTCAGTGCGCCACATCAGGTAACGCAGCTATTCTTCCTAGGTAGTCACAAGTCCTTAGACTCATACAGCTGTGCCAAGAGAAAACATGTCAAATTCTACCAATTGGGCTTGCCTTAAGTTCCTGGAGGGTGGTCACCTGGTAGGCTATTCACCCAGTGCCGTTTGTCCTCAAGACAAGGCAGCTGACCTGCCTCAGAGGTAAACTTCTCCTCACTTTCTGTCATTCTTGTAGCTCCACGCCATCCCATTTGGCCTCCCTGATAGAATTCCTAGATGTTAAGATCCTTCCCAACAGACTCTAAGAGGTCACAAGAGTCCTGGTGGAACATGAAGAAACTTTGAAATTAGTTTCAACGAAAGCTAATTGAATTAGCTTCCTTCTCCTCTCAGTGAAAGCTCCATTTGCACAAAATGTTCTCCAGTCTCCTTCTCCCAGGGAGATAATGGTCCATGAGTCTCAGGAAGGGTTACTCCTCCCTTTAGAACGTGGCAACATGTCACATCATTTAATTCCAAAGGGGAGAGAAAACAAGTGAAGCATCCCTGTAATTCTGGAAAGTTTCCAACCCAGGTTGCCTCCTTGCTACAGTAGCACTTCCAGGCACTGGGAGTGAAGCAAAGGGTGTCAGCACCTCTCTGCATATTGGCCTGTCCTGACATCTAGGTGATGAGACCATGACAGTCACTCAGAGGTGTGTGCATTCACAGAATGGAAGCTATAATAGAACCTTTTCACAGAGTAAGGGCTGGTTTTGTTTGTCCCAAGTAGCTTGACAGCATCCCTACCAGTAGACTCTGGAATCACAAAAAAATATTTATATTGCAGAATGAATACTCAAGGCATGCTAACTGGACAAAACAACAACAACAACAAAACAAAACAAAACGTGCTCCTGTGAGAAAACAAAGCACTCTCTTTTGAGATAGACAGCAGTATCTAGTAGGGGACCAAAGTGTAGCCCATACTGCTCAGAATATCTTGCCTAATAATATTGTGCTCATAGAACCTTTGAAGATGTGGTGAACCCCCACTGCATCCTGACTGTTCCAGTTTTGTCTGCCCTGCAAGCCTTCTGTCTTTGGGTACCTCTTGCTCCTCTACTTCACATTTTTCTGCAATATTGTTACTCTTACCATTTAGGGATCGGGGCAGAGGTGCTCTGATTTGCCAAGCATGCTGGCTACATCGTCTAATCTCAGTGAATGGTGAACACTATGTGTTCCACGGAGGGGATGGGAAGTTATCTTCTTACCACTAATAGGTACTAAGCTGCAAGGTCCCAGTTTAGACGCAAAAGAACCACAAACCAAAATTGAGTCAGAGACAAGCTGAGTTGAGAAATAGAGAGACCAACCATCCACTATAGAAGTATCTATGGTTGGGCTGGAGCGATGGCTCAGAGGTTAAGGGCACCGCCTGCTCTTCCAAAGGTCCTGAGTTCAATTCCCAGCAACCACATAGTGGCTCACAACCATCTATAGTGAGATCTGGTGCCCTCTTCTGGCATGTGGGCACATATGAAGGTGAAATACTGTATACTTAAATAAATAAATATTTTATTAAAAAAGTATCCATGGTCCTGATAAGAACTTCTAGAGGATCAATCAATAAATTACTATTATTCTCAAGGTTTGTCTCATCCAATCAGGAATTGGAGACTAACCTTTCTTAATCAAGACCCGCTTCTTAAGGAAAATCCATAGATTTGTCATGCATGAAATAATTCCTATAACTTTAAGAACTGACACTTATAATATTGAAAGCTGAAACCTTACTGGGTTAACAATGCTCTGTCCACCACGTTTCTTAAGCTGTGTCAGGTCTGAACTAATTTCACCATGAAAACCTTCTTTTTCCAATGTGGCAGAGTCCAGCTATGTGGTGAAATGCTAGACCCTGGAAAAGTAAACACCATGAGCCATTACTAGGCAGTAACAACCATCAATGGAAAGTGTAGGGAGAGCTGCGATTCAGAATTAGCTGTAGAGAATTATTTGGCCACAGAATGACGAAGAAGTGGCACTTGGCTCCTATGATCTGAGCTTGAACAAGGCATTTTCCCCATCTGAGAAGTCCCCTCTATTTATATAATGAAAAGGCTGGATGGATTTCTAAGGGTTCTTTCACTAATGGATCTGTTAAATTAGCCATAAGTGCTTCTCCCATTTTTTATTATAATACAAGTTGAAGCCAAGTCAAAGAAGGAAATATTTCTTCCATGAGCACAGCACTTTTCCCATCCCCCACCTGCAAGTGTTAATGCTGTAAAAATGAGCTCTGGTTTCTTCTCCACCCAAGGAGTTTGTTAGAATACCATGTGGAGACTCTAGAATAACGCATGTATCTAGTGACCCTTTAGTAGCTGTTCTTTTAGCTTTTCCAAAAAGATGCCAAACTCTGTTAAATTCCTTAGGTTCAGTTGCAAGGGTTGGGAAATGGGAAATGATTGATGGATAAATAGAAAGATAAAATGCCAAAACGTTCTGGGCATAGTGGCACACACCTACAACCTCAGCACTTGGGAAATGGAAGCATGAGAACCTGTAGTTCAAGGCCATCCTCAGCTTTATGGGGCATTTGATATCAGCCTGGGCTACATCACAATGAGACCATGCATTAAGAAAATACCAAAATGCACTTTTATCATCATCATTTTCATAAAAGACACAGCATGGAAATATGCCTGAGACAGGTCCAACCCAAGAGAAAAATGTGTTGATGGGTGACTGAATCTGAAGCTCAGTGCTATTCCTGCAGAGCAATGTGGCAAGATCCTGTGCTCTGACAATGTTTTCACAACTGCCAATGATGGAAAGACAGTGGGGCCCTAAAGGGTGCATTTACTCAGGGAAACAACAATAGCTCGGTTGGGGAAACTCAGCCTAAAGAGTGTACGCTGCTTTTCATAAGCATGGCCAGAGGAAAAGCCGAGGACTGCTCATCACAGGGGAAGGGTGAATCTGGGGACTGTTGATACATTCTGTTTAAGCGTGTTCCTGAGCTCCATGCAGAGTTCCCATCTGATATGTGATGAAGCTGTTGTTATCACAAGCGAACACAAGTTAGAACAGGATAGGAGATGCAAGGTTTCCACACAATAGCAGAAGAATATGTCCCTAGAAAAGACAAAAATGAAAGACAAAACTTCTAGAGATTCTCAGAAGCATTTGGAAAACTCTAAGGGGAATAAAGGAGACCTGTGTTCCTCTGGAAAAGCAGATCTGTGGTGTTTTCCATCCGCATGACCTATGTGCAAAAGGACAGCCTGTGTTCCTTCAAGGTGAAGAAATGCCAGTAAGGTAGGCTCCACCCAACAGAGGTTGGAAGATAACTAGAACATGGGACTTTCTGCCCTACCCTTTCCAGCCCTCTGCCCAAACAGAGGCTACCTGCCAGATTTCCACCTCTCCTCCCTTGGAATTCAAACTGTCTATGTACGTGCCTGTTTGCAGACACATCTTTAAGCTGAACACCCATAAGTGGTCAAAATGATGAAATGAGATCAGAATAAGTCCAAACACAAATGTATAAGCCTTGGATTGAGATGAAGGGAGGTAGGAAGGTCTCTTTATCAGTGATAGTCTGCTTTAAAATCTTGCCTCCCTACAACTTGGCTTGTGATCGAGTATTTGTTTTTTCTTTTTCTTTTTTCTTGTCTTCTTACTTTTTAAAAAAGATTTATTTATTTATGAGTGCTTTATCTGCATGTACACTGCATGCCAGAAGAGGCATCAGGCCCCAGTATAGATGGTTGTGAGCCACCATGTGGGGGCTGGGAATTGAACTCAGTATCTCAGAAAGAACAGCCAGTACTCTTACCTGCTGAGCCATCTTTCCAGTTTCTTCAATTCAAAGGAAACAACCTCATTTTAAAAATGGGCAAAAGGAGTTGGAGAATTGATCAGTGTTTAAGAGTACTTGTTTCTCTAACAGAGGACCCAGGTTTGATGCCCAGTACCCACATGGTGGCTAACAACAGTCTGTGAACATCAATCTCAGAGCTTCTGACACCCTCCTGGCCTCTGCAGGTATTGAACACACATGGTTCACCTATGCATGGGCAGACAAAATGGCTATACACATAAAAATGATTTTAAAAGTCTTATTTAATCTTTTTAAGTGGGCAAAAAAAATTATATTTCACCAAAGATGTACACATTACCAATAGTGGCAAGAAAAGCAGTTCAATATCAAACATTAGGAAAGTGCAAATAAAATCTCTCAATGATCAGCAACCCCACTCCTGGATATACATCCAAAGAAGATGAATTAGTGTGCTGAACTCTGCATAGTCAACTCATCATAGTTCAAGAAAGTAGCACCTAAGTGTCTATCAACTAACAAGTAAATAAAATAATGTGAAATACTATTCATCCACAAAAATTAATTGAATCCTGTCATTTGCAATGATGTGGATTAACTGAAAGGACATATAATATATATTTAACCTACAGATCTTATAGGTGTATAAATAGAATTGTGGTTACCAGAGGTAGGTGGTAAAGCACAGGTAAGGAAGGACACATGTTACCCAAAGAAATGTATAATTACAGTTAAGTGGGAAGGATAAATTAGAGAGATGTATTGTACAGCATGATTCTGGTTACTGGCAAGGCATTATACTCTTCAACATAAATGAAATCAAATTTAAGTGTACCAGCCACAAAAACTATAATGATATGAGCAAGCGCATTTGATAACTAGCTAGATTTAACTACTCCACATGGCCTAGAAACTGAGTCCCCTGGATGGGGAGGCCTGGTGGCACTCAGAGGAAGAATAGCAGGCTACCAAGAGACTTGATACCCTATGAGCATATACAGGGGGAGAAGGTCCCCCTTAGTCACAGTCATAGGGGAGGGGAGTAAGGGGAAAATGGGAGGGAGGGAGGAATGGGAGGATACAAGGGATGGGATAACAATTGAGATGTAACATAAATAAATCAATAAAATATATTTTAAAAAAGAAACTGCAAATCCTACTGCTATATTAGATTCATGAAATTTAATCTAAATTTTAATAAAAATAAAAGGAAAGATAGAAAAATAAAAAATGGGATACTAATTGATAACTGATGTGTGGATAAACTAAACATGGTAAATGTATACAATGGAATAGCATAAGGCCAGGAAAATAATAGAAATCGGACTTGCTTAGTGATAGGTTTGTTTATTTGTTTGTTTGTTTGGTGGTTTGTTTGTTTGGTGGTGGTGGTGGTGGGTTTTAGCTTTGGCTTCTCAAGACAGGATTTCTCTGTGTAGGCTCACTAGACTCACTTTGTAGACCAGGCTGGCCTTGAACTCAGAGACCTGCCTACTTCTGCCTCCTGAGTGCTGGGATTACAGGTGTGCACCATCATGCCTGGCATGATGTTTATCTATACATAAAAGTTTGTAAAATAAAAGTAGTCAATACTGAGGAATAAAGGGAGGAAGTAAATATATAAACTACAAAACTGACATAATGCTAACCCCAAACATCCAAAGTGACACATGCATGCTACTCCACTCTGTGAGAAAAAGCCGTGGCCTAATTCTCCCTGCTGAACCATTGGTTACTGAAAGATTCTAGGTGAGGGAAAGCTAGTATCTTCATCTGCATAGGAGATGGCCAGGCTCCAAGGGATTGCTCTATCCCATAGTAATGCAAACAGTCATGGTTAAACCCATTGAGTCACAAAACAAAGCAAAAGGCCATGAACATGGAATGGGACCCTAGAAAGTTTGGGTATAGCAAGGGTGACAGGGAGATTAAACGGGGTGGATGAAAGTAATCAAAATGTATTGCATGCAGGCTTGAAATTATTTCATTAATCCACTAAAAGGAGCCTGTAACATTCTGTAGCAAACAAAGCTCTTATGGGTAAACAATTCTGAAGATCCTCACTTTATAAAAGAGACATCAAATGAATGGGAGATATTGTCAATATCTTCATGAAATACGAAAAAAATTCACAAGCGTTGATGTTGTTCCAATTCTACTTCTTATCTGTTGTCTGAGACACAAGACCATTTTCATCTTGAGTTCTACTTTCCTTATGGTGACCAACTTGGAAATAATGCATTCCAAACTTTATATGTGATATTTCCTGCCACATGGAAAAAAATTCATCACCCATGGCAAGACCCATGGCAACTATTTTGGTTATCTGCACCATGAGGCCTTCCTCCTCAGTGGGTACCTCTGCTCTCTAAGTCAGTGGACCTGTCTAATGCCTGTGGCCAGTCAAACTCTTACTCACCACACTCTGCTACCACAACACCTAACCATAGAAGACCAGACGGAAGAGATAGAAGGGACACTTTTTTTGACATGATTAACTGTGGGTTTGGAGGACAGCTATGCATTCTCCCATCAGTGGAAATGATGGATGGCATCTCACTGCCCTATACCAGACAGCAAGGTGAGGACAGACTATGTGCCAAACACAGGCTTGCAAACTTGAGATAAACCCAGGGAGTGGGAGGAGCGAGCTGAGGTGGCACAGAAGAATGAGTGAGCAATGACTGTAACAAAGTGTTCTACTTTCCTTTCTATTGCTGTGATTAAAAAAAAAAAAAAAAAAAAAACACTTGTTCAAAAGCAACTTAGAGAAGGAGAGGATTTATTCAGCTCACACTTCTCAGAGTCCATCATTGAGCGAAAGTCAGGCAGAAAGTCACACAGCTACTTCTATCACGCCCATAGTCAAGAAGGGGGAACAGGAAGATACTCCATACCTCTGGTCAGAGAACTTACTCCACAGCCGAGGAACATAGCACAGACCATAGAAGAAGGCTGCATGCTGGCTCGCACATGCTGGTACTTAGCTAGGTTGCTTATATACTCAGGACAACCTGGCCAAGGAATGTTCCTCCAGGAATGGGCTGGGTCCTATGTCGATGAAGAATCAAGACAATTCCCCACAGACAGAACTATAGGTCAATTTGACCTAAGGAATTCAATTGAGACTGTCCTCTCAGACAATTTCTAGGTAGAGCCAAGGTGACAGTTAAAGTTAACAAGGACACATAATAAGTGTACCCATTACCAATATAAAATAGCATGTCTCAAAATTCCATTACTGTGTTTAACAAGCTATGAAGTATTGATCCACCTGGGCATTTATTTCCCAGTGTGTAGATAACCCCACTGCTGTTTCTCTCTTCTGCTATCTTATGTACACTTCCTGTATGTTCCAAAATCTAAAACTTGATTGTTCAGCCTTCCATGTAACCAAGGCTGTCCTGTCCTGGCTTAGCTCCAGTCATGAATCCCACAATGGTTCCCATCCATGGAAGTCATGAATATTTCTTCTTCCTTGGCAAAAGAGATTTGCAGAAGGGAATGACTAGTGGTTTAGAGATGGGGAGACTTCACTGCATTACCTCAGTATGATTACCTCTGTATGGTGGCCTTGGTATGATCACCGGGACCCATAGAAGGAAGATATGGCAGTGAGGCAGAGATGCAGTGATGGCACAGAGACTTGACCAATCCCTGTGGCCTGTAAAGCTGCAAGAGTTTCCAAGACAAGAATGCAAGTAGCCCTCTGCCTCAACACATCTCTTCCAAGGAGCACAGCCCTGCAACACTTGAACCTTGGTTTAGGGAGAATGAGTTTGGACTGCAGCTCTCCAGAACTGTTGGTTGATAAAAGTATATTCTTTGCAGCTACTGTTGTTTCTTGAAGGAATACTATTACAGCACCCAGAAGAAGACAATCCAGCAGCCTTCACCAAATGAACAGGTCAGTCTTTTCTTTATCCCCTTCCTGCTTGGGATGCTGACATGAAGGCAGAGAACAGCCATATTGCAATACAGAGGATGGGGGAGGCTTCATGCACAGGAAGCCAGTCTGAAGCCCTGATGGCTTTACAGAGCACTGGCCTAAACTGACCATTGCTAGCTTTTTGTCACATGAGATAAATGGTATGCATTATTTTTTTTTAGTTTTTAAAAAATTCACTGTATATAATCACAGTGATTATATAAGAACAGGCTATACATAAGAGCACTTACACAAGTGTGTATTGCACCCTCATCTTCACTCTACCTTTGCATTTATTTCACTATATAAGGACTTTGTAGAAAGGTGAGTTGGACCTCCCATATCCACTGCTTGTAAGAAATTACAAGTTTAGAAACTTTATGGGTCATTTATTAAATACAGAAGTATTTACACTTAAGTCACATAATCATACAATTAAGCAAATCATATTTAAAACAATGGAAGCAACCACCCATCACTTCCTAAATGTTTACAAGAGAAACCACTCTCCATGGTTGGGGTCTATAGTACGTGCTCTCTTTTGTCTGAGCACAGGAGACCCTGCATATTGCCAGCGCGACATCATCACTCTCTGTCGTATACACCACACTGGTCTCTGCATCTTTCCCAATGCTACACACAAGGACATCACTTTGGTAGTGCCAAATCAGTCGAGAGAAAACTAAAAGTACACTGTGAATATAGCAAGCACTATTAATGAAGGCTTTATTTTTCCCTAAAGCATCTATTATGACAGCCAAACAGGTTTAAGAAAGTTTTAGTTGACACAAAGTCAATGCATAAGAATGATATTTTAATACATTGTGCTGAGACACTCCTCACATCTGCCCTTTCTCTGTGATGAAAAGATTAAAACCCTTTCCTTGTAGTTTTTTGAACTGTATATGGTTATCTATGGCCACCCCACTGTGCTATATAGCACACTGGTCCATTAACTGTAACTTAGCAACTCCCCGCCTCTCCATTCTACTCTCCTCCATCTCTGGTAAGTGCTAGTCTATTCTCAACTTCTACAAAAAACAACTTTTTTAAATTCCCCATGTGTGTGAAGTCATGAAGTTCTGTCTAGAAAGGCACAGAAGAAGCTGGGTTATTTCACAACATAATGGCCTCTGTCACACCTATGCTGTGCCACATGGTACACTCTCATCTTTTGTGACTGGGTACTACTCCACTGTATAGATGCACCACAGTTTCTTTATCCATTCATCTGCTGATGGCCATTATGAACAGAACTGCAATGAACATAGAAGGGTAGACATGTTTTAAACATAGCAGTTTCATTCCCCTTCTATATACACCCAGTAGCTGATTATTGAATTAGACGGTAGTTCTATTTTTCAGACAAGTCCATTTGCAGTTGGTTTGACAGTTCCTTACCTGTGTATAGAGCACTTATAGTAAGATGCAGAGCATGGTTGCTTACAACTCAGATTATATTTACAGAGAACCAAATACTCTTTGCAGTTCCCTTGAATAGACATCTAGGTACTGAGAGTTACACAAGACATGCTCTTTTTTACTGTTTCTCTCAAAATTCTCACTATCTTTGTTAAGGGTAAATAGCACAACCCTACTTCTCAGGTAAAAAAGAAACTATGACATATGCTATGACTTGTGTCCAGCAGGGAACTAAGATAGGACATGAACACCCACTCCTCTCACCTGGAAATTCATGTTTACACCCATGTAGCCCAAGTGTTTTGAACATGGTAGGCATTAATTAAGTATTTGTCAAATTATTTATGCCATGGTGACTCTTTCAGAGACTCAGGGACCCTGCTATTCTGCTTATATGCAAGGCAACCCCTGCTCCAAAATCTACAAAACACACTGGCATCACGCTGCTTTCCCTAAATATCAAAGCCAGCCCTAAAACACTTATGGTTGGAAGATTAGATTTCATAAACGTATTAAATTTATGTGTTTTTGAACAGCATCACTGGGGGAGGCACCGTGGTTACAACTCTCTCATCTTGAAATAGACAGAGAGCAATTTCCTCCTTTGCTGGCTGTCAGCCTGACTTCTAAATCATTCCCCCCAGAGTTGGCAGAATTTCAATGACTCTAAAATTAATCTGTTGGGCAGGGAGAATGTCCAGTGCCTTGAAATTCTGGGAGCTTTGCTGTGGTCTTAGAGTTTGTGCCAGGGATAAGAGGTCAGAGGTGAAATTCCAATACTTTGTCCAATTGGAGAACCCTGCAAACACATTTCTCCACTGGCTTTCTAATAGGAAACCCTACAAAATATCCTGAGTTGGAGTAGACAACTATGCGAGAATGGTAAGCCATATGGGTGGTGTTTTTATTAATTTATTCAACATTTATTTGAATTCCTAAAGCAAACAGACATGTGAACAGATAAACAATGGTTCTTGGCTAGGTTAAAATATATGTCCCAGCTGCTAGGATCCCCAATAACATGGGCAACGTTTTTTATAATGGGTGAGAGTTGATGTTAGGTTTAAAGGCAAATGGACACAGGTAAGAAAGTAAGGTGAGGGGCTACAGACAAGGAAAGGATGAGAGACTACATTTCAAGTGGTCCAGTTATGAAACTTAAGTTATAAGTCCAGAGAGGCAGAAAAATATCAAAGTAAGCAAGGGCAAGGGACCGAGTGTGTGTGGGGGGCCCATCATACATGATGCCACATACAATAGGAGCCATCACAAGTCTTATCCAGGAGATAATATGGGCATGCTTGTGGTTACAAGCCATCCTAAGGCCTGGAGACCCATGGAGAGCTTTCTGGAAAAGCATATGCAGGAGGATGAAGAGCGGGGAGGAAGGGCATTTTCTGGGTATATTCCAAGGAGTGGGATAGCTGGGTCTTGAGGAAGCCCTATTCCCATTTTTCTGAGAAAGCGCCAGATAGATTTCCAAAGTGGTTGTACTAGTTTGCATTCCCACCAGCAATGAAGGAGTGTTCCTCTCTCTCCACATCCTCATCAACATGTGGTGTCACTTAAGTTTTTGATCTTAGCCATTCTGATGGGTGTAAGTCAACCATGTTCATAGCTGCGTTATTCATAATAGCCCGAACATAGAAACAGCCTAAGTGTCCCTCTGGAGAAGAATGGACTAAGAAACTGTGGTACATTTACACTATGGAATACTACTCAGCTATTAAAAACAAGCAATTCCCGAAATTTGGGGACAAATGGATTGATCTAGAAATTATCATAATGAGTGAGTTCACCCAGAAGCAAAAAGAGACAAATGGTATATACTCACTTATATCAAAACACTAGTCCAAGGGATACGTCCCATGAAAAACTTTACTTACCAGGAAAGTGGGTCAGAGGAGAGGACATCCTATTGAGACTTTAGGTGATAGTAGCATGGAAGAATGGGGAAATAGAAGGATCCACAGGGTCCTGGAAACCTACAAGAAGAACTTTATGACAGGCAGATCTGGGTCCTGGGGTCCTCCTCAAACTAAGGCACCAGCCAAGGAGAATATAGGCAGTAAACTTCGAACCTCTACCCAGACCTAGTCGATGAACATGATATTCTCCACCCTTGAGTGGAGAGTGAGATCTGACTCTCACATGAACTCTGGTGCCCCTTTTCTGACCACCTCCCCTGGATGGGGAGGCCTGGCGGCACTCAGAGGAGGGATAGCAAGTTACCAAGAAGAGACTCAATATCCTAAGAGCATATATAGGGGGAGGAGGTCTCCCTCAATCACAGACATAGGGGAGGGGAGAAGGGGGGAAGTGGGAGGGAGGGAGGAATAGGAGGATATAAGGGAAGGGCTAACAATTGAGATGTAATATGAATAAATTAATAAAAAATGGGAAAAAAAAAGAGCGGGGAGGAATTAATACCCAGAGCCAGAAACACTGTGGACAGGGGCTAGGAGGTTATGCGTTGGTCTTACAAACCAAAGAATCTGAGTTTGTTCTCCAAAATCCATGTCTTTGACACCTACTGTGGTCTTTATTATCACAGTGCAGGGAGTTGTGGGGGAGCAGAAACAGGTAGCTCCCTGGGGCTCATCAGCAAGACACTCCACCACACTTATATAAAATAAGTTTTTGATGTATATTTATAGAATGGAAGCATAGGAGCATGACTAAATCTCATCAGAAGGTAAGTGACAAAAATACAGGTTTGTTTGGGTTGGTAGTGATCTGAGTATGGTGGGATAATGCTGTATATCAACATGAATAGGCTAAGACATGTCCAGAATGCTGGTAAAACCCCACTTCTGAATATTTCTGTAAAAACGTTTCCAGAAGAGATTTAAAGTTTGAACCACCACCCTCCTCACCAATGGGGGTGGGCATCAGCTATGGGTTGAAGAAGGACAGATACCTGGTTTTGTTGTTGTTGTTGTTGTCTGTTTTTTTGTTTTGTTTTGTTTGAAGCTGGGACATCCAATGTTTTCTATCCATAGACATTAGAGTCCCTGGTATTTGGACCTTGGGGCTTTATGACTTACATTATCAATTGCTCAGGCCTTCAGCCCCGCGCTGAATTTTACAACTCACTTGCCTGACTTTTCAGCTTTAAAGCTAAATTGATGTGGAACTCCTCCGTCTCCAATACTACATGAGTGCAGTTCCCCTAAGTGTCTGTCTTTTTATCCCTCCATCCAGGCTTTGCTATCTAAAAACCCTGGCTAACATACCTGTGAGGGTAGCTAAACCTAGAATAAAAAAAAAAGAAAAGAAAGAAAGAAACAGAGACTATCTCAAGGGTGAGAAGAAAGACAAAAGCATCCTTTTGACAGCCAACATGAGAGGAATGGGTGAGAGAGACAGGCACAAGGAGATAGAGGCTAAAGAAACCAATATCATGGATGAAAGGACAGAGACCATGAACACAGGTCCACCATAAAATGGAGATAACAAGTCATAACACACATACACCAAGGTTCCTCAAGAGCTGCTTCGAGGAGTCAGAGGAGATGGAAACCAGAATTCCCTGAGATCTAACATAGAAGTAAAGCATGAGAGTCAGGATAGAGAAAAGCTAGGAACACTCAAAGCAAAGGGCTTCAGAGAACAGAATGCATAAAAGTTGCCGTGTTCAAGACTGAAAAACACAAGGGAGGTGGGATTGTCCCCTCTGTATAAGATCCCATAGGAGGTCCATAGGCAGAAGACAGAAACCACAGTAGAGTGAATGGTGAGCGATGAACAGCTGTCTGAGACTATTGGCACAGCAGGCATGCAGACTGAGTTGTCAAGGCTGACAGTGGACCCTGAACCATTTAACACAGAGCTAGGAAAACTACCTACGTGGGAAAATATCAGTATGTAATTATGACATGTTTACCAAAGGAAACAGTCACACTCACAAAAAAGACTTGATAAAGTCATCAAATGAAAAGGATGAAACGTGACAAAGAGGAGAGCTACAATTATGTCTCAAGGAAACTTCAAGTAAGTTTTACAACAAGTTTTCGAGGTCTTGGTAGAGGGATTTTGTTGTTGCTTCCAGCATAGTTTAATTTACTACTTTTTAACTGGATTTGTTTTTAAAAGATTCTAAAAACTAAAGGTAAAAAAAGGATGGACTTGACAGTCACCATGTTTTCCATAGACAATTATTTTTTTCGTATATGTTAACTTTGCCAAGAATCTGAGATTCTGATAGCCTTTTCCCTCCCCAGAAACCTCTCTCCCATCCATCAAATTAACATTTGGTGGGATGTCCCATGTCATAATTTGATCAGGTGTTGACCTGAGGACCCATGGAAATAAGACAACTCTATAGCAATGTATTAGCATCAAGGACTAAGGGCAAGGTAGGACAATGAGGTGGCATTTGAGATACTGGTGAGGACAGAACAGTATGAATGAATTAAATGGCATTTTACCAATCATCTCCCAACAGTGTCCTGGTATGTCTTCACACCCACTCACTCTCTCTTGTTCTCTGAGCATGTTAAAGCTGGAGGCTCTCTGCACTTCTGTGAAATCTCTGTCCCCACTCCCACCCCAAAGGCAGCACAGAGTTGATGTCAGGTGGTGTCATATGAGTTGGAAAGGGTAGGAGTGGGTTGAACTCAATGGAGAGGTCATCTGGACAAGCAGTGTGGATTGTGGGCAGATACCAGGACAGGTGGTGGGTGCCATTCATTTTTCTTGGGTTGTATATGCTATAAGGAGCTTATCAAGGAGTGTTTACAAATCCAGGGACCTCGCTGTTTTAACAGATTAACCATAACATATTGGTTCAGTAACCTGACAGCCCATTTACATGAATGGTTAGTTTACACTTGACTCTTTTCCTAGACAGTAGGCAGATAAAGAAGCCATCAGGTTGAGGAGGAGGAGGCTGGCCATGCCCAAACTTCCATTAAGCAGTTAAGAATGGGCTTTGGGTGCTCAGTCTACCCTGGAATCTACACAGAACTCACAACTCACTCTGTCCTAAGTAGAAATAAAAAATCTCCTACCCAATCTTGCCTAGGCACATTTCCAAACACTGAGGAATTTCAACACTGTGAGAATATATCACAGCCACCCCATGACAGGCCAATTACATTTTCATATCTGAATTTGAAGTATCTGTCCTCCAGTAAAATTAACTAAGTGTGTTGTACCTTCATCTGTGTCAGCTGCTTTTACCTCCATGATCTCATCTATGTTGGACCTGAAGTGTTCTAGACAGGCTCATGTGGTAAGTGCTAGGCTTCTACTTGCCGGCAAAGGATGGGACTAAAGTAGAGAGAGTGGGTCAGTAGGAGCATGTCCTGGGCCCGTCCTGGATCTTCTCTTCTATATTTTTCACCTACCATGAGGCAAACAGCATGGTCAGTAAGTAGCTAGCCTGTAGTTACCCTGAGAGCTATATACAACTCATCAAGACATATAGCGAGCACTCGCCGCTTACCAGGAACTTTGTAGAATGCTACAGAATGTCTTCTCATCCTATTCTTAAAATTATTAGACATAGTGATGCCCACATCTTACATATTAGGAAACTGAAGCCTGGAGAAGCTGAGAAATCTGACCAAGAGTGCTGTAGCCCCTAAGTTGTGGAGCCAGATGTTACTCCCACTTTGTTGAGCTTTCAAGCTATTTCCAAAAGACCATGTTGTTTCATTTCCTTGTGACTTATGAAGCTCTGCATATTCACACGTTCACCCAAGTGCTTAACGAAGCGAATAAAAGGCATTTGTCATGGTAATCCCTAATGGAGATAACAGAAATATTAGCAAAGGCCCAAGTGAAAACAGTTCAAGTGAGGCCTAATTTTTTACAAGGCCAAAGAATGATTTACTTTATCACAGTAAAGAATTTTATTTGACAAACACATACTTTATCATCTCTGGTCTGCTGAAAATGTAAGTTTACATTTTTCCCAGCCATAAAATTAAAATAATTTTGGCTCCAAAAACTTACAAGAAATCCCATTCTAGCTTCATTTCCCTGGAAATATAAATGCTAAATATGGAACCTAAATAAGCATGAATACTGTCAGGGAGGGCAGCTCCTGTGTCAGAGAAGGCAAGTTCAAATCCTAGTCTTGCCTCTTGCTGGTGAGATGATCTTGGACAAGATTATTTCTCTCCTCTACTTCATAGCTTCCTGGTCTATTAAGGATAAGAATCTAAAATCTCACAGTGGTCTAAGGCCAGGACCACAACTGAGGTGAACTGTGGGGCAGAAAAGGTGAAGAAGTTGGCCATTATCAAACTGTATATACCTAGCTCGGCACCTGGTGTGTTAATAGTTACTTGGTACATTTTCAGTTCCTTGCTTCTGCCTTCCCACCTCTTCAGCTGTCTGAGGGGTGTTCTGTATAGAGGCAAAATCAAAGTGGGTTCTACCAATTGTTTGTGAAAGATGTAAGGAAAGAGCTCACTTTGCTCAACTTTTTACACTATCATTATCTGCCTCCAGCCCAGCACACAGAACCAAATACATCATTGGCCAATTTGGAAGACACATTTAGGAAAGTCAGGGTATAGGAAAGAGAGCAGGAGGCAGGGCCAGTGTGAGAGGAAATGGCTAACTCAAGAGCCATGGCCTCTGGGAAACTGAGCAAGCCTGAGGAAGAAAGACTTCCTTGCCCAAGTCAGACTAGATTTGGAGAATGTTACAACAAATGAGGGGACATCAAGGGAACCTGGACTGCTGGTGAAGGATGAAAATGACAGAACCTCACAGGGGATTAAGTTTCTATAACAAAGGGGAACCTTAGTTTTATAGCAGTGTATGGTCTCCAAACCTGCACTTCCAGTCTCTCTAAGACAAGCAGACCTGCAGCTCACCTACTGGTCTGGAATTCAGATTTTTTTGGATCCTGACTTCCACCCCCTCTCTCAGCCTAAAGAAACTTAAGAAATGCCATCAGGTTGGTGTCTCCTTTTATAGATTTGCAAACTGAAGCTCACCATTGAAAACATGAGTGTGCATATAAGGGAAAGGAAGACATGGAGACTGTGCCCCATGATCCCCAGGCAGAACCCAGGGCCCTGTGTCTAGGCTGAGCCCAATGCTTAGTGGTATTTCCAGCTTCCCTGGTAATTGGGCTCAAGCAGGTTTGGGACCCTGTGATAACACCCAAAAAATTTACTGAAGGTAAAGAGGAAGCTGGCAGAAGAGGAGAGTTTGGTTTGTAACTAGGACAAAATGTGTCCCTCTACTTAGCTTCTACACAGAGTTGGCTCAGTTCACTCCCAAGCTGTGTACAGTCGACGACAGTTTACAACACAGATTGCTTTCATTCATTCAACAAACTTTCAGTAAGTATATTCTGGCATGAGGCCCAGGTTCTTGGCCTTAAGAGGAGCAATAGGCTAAGAAGCCTCCTGAAAGCAGTGTACCTTGATGGTACTTCAAGGGGAGAAGGCTTGGTACACAGGTGCCAGGGAAAGAAGATAGTAACCTCTATGTAGGAGGAAAGATGACTCAGAAGAAAGATGAATCCAAACAGCAAAAGCTTCTTACATGCAACAGTAGCTACTTCTGTTTTAAAAGCTACATATGTGTATGACTTTATGCAATACAAATTAAACAATCTCCAGTGAAAGATTTCTAAGGGTATTTACTTGGTGTGTAAGAAAATGTTAGAGACTGAAATAATTTGATACAACAACCTGATGAAAAGAATGTACGGTCAAAATAGAGGCAGTAGATAAATGTCCTTGTAGTGCTAATTGAGGGGGATTAGGAGGTGTGGCTTTGTTGGAGAAAATTTGTCACTAGGGGTGGACTTTGGGATTTTCAAAAGTTCAAGGCAGGCCCAGCGACTTTCTCTTCCTGCTGCCTTCCTGCTACCGTTCTGTGTGCCACTATGCTCCCCACATGAGAGTGGACTGAGCCTCTGAAACTGTAAGTAAGCCCAAATGAAATGCTTTCTTTATAAAAGTTGTCATGATCATGGTGTCTCTTCACAGCAAAAGAACATTGACTAAGACTGGATTCTTCCCTGAGCATGAACTCAAATAGGAAGCCAAGGCTGCAATTACCTTAAGGCCTGACTGGTGCAGAGAATGCCTCTAAGCTGCTTGCAATAAAGGACTCTCAGGTAGAATGTCGTTTTTTATGTCTGCCTGATGCTAGATTTCTTTACACAACATGGTGCCTGTCTTCTCCCAGAAGGAATCCAAGAGGCCGAGGTGAAAGTGGCAATATCTTCAGTGGCCTGCCCTTGGAGATCACACACCACCATTTCTTCATTCATGATTATGAGGTTACATGTCATGAAAAGATGACACCAAGATGAGAATGCCAGGAGGCGAGAATCCTAGAGGTCACCTGGAAGACAGACTATGCCAGACATTAAGTTGGGAATATGCTTACACATAATACAGAATATCCACTGTCCTAAATGAACCACCAGGGTAACTAACCCAGCTAAAGGGTCTCTACCACTGTTCTGGTTCAGTCCCTGTTTCTTCTGATGAGGAATCCAAGCTGGAGGGGTTAGGTGGTCTGACTGATTAGGAAGACAGTAGTCCTTCAGACAGGTGGTTTCCTAACTGCCTTCTGCAGTCTCCCCTCTCTCCCTCTCCCTCTCCTCCCCTCCCCTCTCCTCCCCTCTTCTCTCTCTCTCCTCCCTCTCCCCCTCCCTCCCTCCCCCCCTCACACACACACACCCTCTCACTCTCCCGTCCCCCTCTTCTCTCCGCCCCTCTCTTTTCTCTTCTGTCCTCTCCCTCCCTCCCTCCCTCCTTCTCTCCCTCTCTCTCCTCCTCTCTGAAATCCCATTGATGGTAAGAGTGTGGGGCCCACCTGTTACAACAAAGTGCTCACCAGATTGAAGAGCAGGTGCTTCAGCAGGAAGGGTGGGAGAGCTGTTAAAGAATTCTGAATGTCACACCGAGGAAACCACTTGCCTTTGATTGAAAAGGCCATATGGGACTTTAGAAAAGTTCTGAAAGAGTGACTTGAACTCATGGGAAAACTCATTCCCAGGGGTATGTGTGGACCAGTGCTGGAGTCCTCTGAGTAATCCAGGTAGGCGTCAGGGGCTGAGGGCTGCATTGGTGGGAAAGGGGAGGATTGAGAGACATGGAGCTAGCAAGTCCTATCACATACAATCTGTGGATGCCACTAAGGATTAAAGGAGGCAGTCAAGAGGTAGGGCCAAGGGTAGCTAAATGTGTTGTTGTATGGGCAGTATGGTGGCATGACCCCCCCCCACACACACACACTATGCACCGATGGCTCTACTTCCATGTGCACTGTTGAGTGTAATGAAAACAACCTGGAATGAGGGAGGAATGCTCTCATTCCTAACTCGATGCCCAGAAATCTGGACCATTGCAGGGCTAGAAAGAACTCAAGTAGAGAATCTGAGCTAAATACACAGACAAGTTAATTTCCAATGAGAAGCATGTGGCGAAGGGCTGTCACTCAAAAGCAGTGATCACTTTTCTCCCTTCCTCCTGCCCCAACTCAGGTGAACTAACTTGCTATACATGGTTCATGTATTGCATTTCCCATGGATGGAGTCTCAGAAAACCCAGGATGACACGAGGCCACATGTCATCAGCTTTATAACCAAAGGCTGAGGTTCACAGGCATAAGGCTGCATATGGTCTGCAGAAGTCTGGTCCAGGCTACCCACCAGGTCACCATTCACAGTACCAGTGTTTTAGATATTTCATTGGCCCTCCAGGACAGAGAAATAAATGTCTTGTTCCTACAAAACAGTAAAAAGGTTCTCCAAAGAGGGAAATGGAAGTAAAGTGGCCTGGAAAAGAATGAGTATTTTCTGCCTTGCACGTGTGCCAGGAAAGGTCTTATTCACACATAAGTTTTAGTTGGCAAAAAGAACTTTTAAAACTGCTTTAGAAGGCCTTTATTAATTCCTAATCACTACCACTCTTCACTGCCTTCTACTCTGAGTAGTTCTCATTTGTTTGTTGGCTGTGCAGACCTTTGAAGCAGAAGCTCACAACCCTGCAATAGCAGGTAACAAGGCATAAAGTGAAACACCCATCTGTGGGGAGCAAGAATTTGATGGTTCCTTCCTAGGCTAGACTGAATCTTCTCCGCTCCATCCCACTCGTCCTACTTCTGGCCGCCTATTACTCTTCTCCTAGAGGCCATTCTCGTCTAGCTGAGTACCACTATCTTGGCCATCTCACCCTGCCCTTCTCCCTTCCACTTGAACTAAATACAAGCTTCTTTTACCTATTTAATATGGTATCAAATCCCCTCACCTTACTTGGAATGTGCTATTCTTCTCTTAAAATCAGCATCCATGATGGGCAATGCAGGCACAGTACTGTCTCTCACAAACCAGATTACAATTTTAAAAGGACAGCAGCATAAGCACCATTTAAAAGCCTAATATAAATGCAGAACCTCAAGCCCTGCTGCCCTGCTAACTTGACTACTCAGGTGCTCACATAGTGAATGCAGCCTAAGATTACACTAATTCTTGATGGCAGCTGTGTTACGCTATTGGTACTTGTTCTATCTAGAATCTGTTTTTAACTAAACTGTGTCCTTGAGGGATGTTTTATCATGACAAAGGATTTTGCACTTTGATGTGCTTAGGTCTAAAGGGCAAAATAAAGATCTAGCTTGGTATCTGTCTGGGAACCTAAGACCTCTAGTACAGACCATTTGCTTATATAAGAATATGGTTTTAAAAGAATTAAAAATTAGAGCAAATGACAAAGGAAAATTGACATACTACTAAACAGCTCAAGGCACAGCTTGATACAGAAATGCATTATGGCTGACCCTCCCCATCCTGCTTCTATCATGAGCCCCACTCCTTTCCTTGTGCAGGCTTTCCTTTTATGACTTCAGGATGGCTGCAATGTCCCTCAGAGCTACATCCTTTTTCATCCTTCTCCAATAGGTAAATAGTCTTGGATATTTTTTGTTGATGTTCTTCATTTGGTTGACTGGGTCATTTTGGGTTTTTGTTCTTACTGCTGTTGGTTTTTCTTCTACTTCAGAAAGCTCAGCACACATCCTCTTGTTTCATCATTAGCCCTGATGGACTTAACTGCTTCTAAACAGAGTTTATATCCTAATGGACTTAAGCTAACGCAGATTCTAGAACTAAGTGGCTAGAAAGGGGGGACTCTATCAAGAATGAAAAAAACTGTGTCTGCTGATAGACAACTACCATAACAGACCTGCATTTCTCCTGAATCTTGAAACTGTTTAGGACATCCAGCGTTACAGCCCACACTAGCATAGTTTATGGGAAAGCCTTTTTCTATTTTAAACATCACAAACATTTAAGCATTCTATTTTATTTTATCATGCTCGATCACTGTTTCAGTTATTGACTTTAAATCCTGGGTTTACCTCCTCCCAGAATAATATAGCAGTCACAGGAGTTCTTTGAGCCACTCCAAAAAACCACTCCAGAGTGGTTTGCCACATGTAAGAGAGGGTGCACTTGAGATGCAGCATCCAATGACCAGTTCAGGCTAAAGACTTTTGTGTTTTTCAAAAGCTCAGTAAGCAGCAGAAGTGACCACAGTATGTTTGAAACATTACAGCATGTGCCTTCAAGAGACAAAGTGTCTAAAAGTAGATGGAAAAAACCTTACAATTTCTTAAATTAAAAACTGTAGGCAAGAGAGATAACAGTCAAAGTAAAATTATTCTACATTTTTGTTTCAAAAATAAACCTTTAGGTATAGGAAAACTTGGTAATGCAGAACTCAGAAGCCTGCTTCCCCTGTGCTATTCTGCATGCAGCTTGTGTTTGCTTTACCTAAACTGAGATTCTCAATACCTGGTCACACCTAACTGACATACAGAAAACCAATGGAGATGAAAAAAAAAAAAAAAAGGCGGGGGGCAGTGTCAAGAAAGTGGATGGAGCCTCACAAGCCAACCAGCACTTCTTAAAAGAACCACTCACACCCTGACCTGTTTAGTTCCCAGGAAATCAGCTGAGTGACACAAATGTAAAGCAAGCATCATTATCAGGCAGTTCTGGTCTCAATCAGAAGCATTTTGTATGGCTCTTGACTCTGCCACTTACCAAAGGTATTTTCTCTCAGCTCCATTCTCCCTTCATGACAAGGGATGATTCTTCTCTCATCAGCTGTTATAAAAATGACAAGTCGTAGAATCCTCTATGACTGAACAAACCTACAAAGGCCATTGTCTTCCCTCCCCTGCTCAGTTGCAGCCAGTTCAAACTTCAAAGACACACCAGCACAGAATCTTCACTGTCACCACAGACCTTTCTGATTGTTGCCCCTGAACACTCACAGTGCTCAGCTTGTACCATCACACGCACATGAGAGAGATATAAACTTCTGAATTCCTCATGTTTCCATCCGCGTGTAAAAACCATCACGAAAGGGCCAAGGAGGAATGGCCTCCCTTTAACTGAAGTAAAGCCTCAGCTAATTTAGTTCAGCCATTGGCTTCAGTCAACAACAGTATTTAAAGCCAACAAATCTCTCTCCTAGAAGCCCAGAAAAAAGCCTCAAGGCTTTACTTAGCTTCCTGGGGTCTGTGAATTGTAGTATAGTTACCTGCAATATGGCTAATATTGCTTCTAAGTAAGTACATACCATGTGTGTCTTTCTGGGTCTGGGTTACCTCACTCAGGATGATCTTTTCTAGTTCCATCCATTTGCCTGCAAATGTCATGATTTCCTTGTTTTTAATAGCTGAGAAGGTTCAGACCTCGCTTATTCAGCTTCATCTTCTCCTGAATGCCCTTGCCTGCAAACATTAGGCACATGCTGACAGGAGCAGCAGGCTGGACAAGGATAAAGGGCTTATCACCTGGAAGGGCTTAATGGTGCTAAATTATTAGAAAATTTAAACTAGTAATAAAATTAAAGGCTACCCTACAACCTACTGAGTACAGTCACAATTTTTAATCTTAACCTTTAGCTCCTTGAAGCAAAAACAGATGTTCCACCAGATCTAGCTCTCACATTCCATGATCTCAGACAAATATGTTTCTTTCCTCAGTTGAGTTTCCTTAGATGTACATGATAATAACTTTTATAAAATCTCTAACAGCTCTAAACACAGGTTTCCAATTTTCTGCACACACTTGCAGCAAGTCTCCAGAGACGCGAAACTTGCTTACACTAAAGAACATGAGAAAGAAGATACTCAGCTTATAAAAATAATACAAGACTCACAGAGTTACAGAAGTTGTATCTTGTGTATCAGGACAGGAAAGGGAAGGGACCATCCTAGAGGTACTGATATTAAGTTCTTAGCAATGGAGCTGAGAATAACTTCATGTGTGTGTGCAGGGGGATGGAAACTCATTCCTACTTTAGTAGCGAATATGTGCTGAGCACCAGGCCTTTGCACAAAACACAGCATACACAGCACAACTATGACCAAGATAGAGCAGAAGGCAGACACTGTAGGAGAAGAAGGGAGAAGAAAGGAAAGGGGTACGGAAATGGGGAGGTCAAGAGGGGAGGGGAGGATTCCTAGCAATGGGATTTGTACAGCTGGAACAGAGAGTAGAGTACCAGCCAACAGATAGGAACAAATCCAATTTTATGTACACAGAGGCAGGAGTGGTATGAGCTAGGTAGAAAATGAGCTGGGACTAATGGAGGCCCAGAAATGGCAGGCTGTAGAAACAGGTCTAGAAACAATCCAACGACATTACCAGGAGCTCTTAAGTAACTGACTACACACTAGACGTCATATGATTGCTAGCCATTTGATCAAATCTACTTTGGTTTTCTGTAACAAAAAAGAAGATGAATGAATGAAAATTCCAGAAAATGTAATTTAAATAAATTTATTTATGTGAGAAGAACATCTGAACATCAGGTACAGTGTGATCGATCCACAATGATCCAAGGATGTCATGACTCATCTGGAAGCACTCTCATGCAGTCTGTAGAGAAATTCCATGTGAAGGATCAGCTGAACCATTTATCAAAATTCATAAAGCCATCTAAAGCCAAATAGGATAAAATATGCAATGACCATGATACAGTTGTAAAAATACAATATCAAATACTCACTACTTGTGAGTTATAAACTACAATATAAACAAGTTAGGCTCCTTTTAAAAATGAAAAAATATTTCTATTACAGCCTCATTTGAAGCACTTGCAATTAGATGCAGCTTTGTACATTTTACTCTCAATAGCCAGCAATGAAACACCTTCTTGAGTAACTGTTTCTCCATCAGTGCTCTGAAGTACATATTCACATATACAACTTCAGATAGAAAGTGATGATCAAAGCTTGGAGCATCTTCCTATCTGGTTAGATTTTGGTATATCTGAGAAAAAAGAAGTGAGGACATAAAGAAGCAACATGGTTCTTCTAGAGCAAGGAGGCGGTCTCAGTCCAGAGAATGGACTCTCCATTCAGATTTCAAAATTCATGGTCCGGAAGCTGAGTTCCTTCCAGTCCAGGGAGCTGCCAAGGATGAAGGAGCTGAGTGGGAGGAAAGTGTGAACTGACTACAGAGATGGTCACTGACAAAACACGTTCCTAGACAGCCTGGGCCCAATCCAGGGCCAGGGCTATCAATATGGTGTGTGCTCACTGAACTGCACACATGGAGCTCCGAGGTGGGTTAACAGTTCTTGACATGGGCTCTTGGTTGTAGTTTACAATATCTGCCTTCACCACTCTCTGCCATAAAAGAAAAGAGTTATTATAAGGATATCAGAAAAAGTACCTGAGCATCTATTGTTTTCTGAGCCCTGGTGAACATCTAATAACAAAGATGATAGATAAAACAGGTATTTAAAATAATCAGTCAGAATAATAAACAGTGAGATTTGGAGTTCTCTTGTCTTTTTTTTTTAAGGTAGCAATTTGGTCATGAATTTTAATAGTAACTGAGGCTATCACAAGTTTTATTAAAAACACAATTCAATAATAAGACTTAAAACCTGGTTATAATTTTAGTAAAAGTTAAAATCATTCATATATATTTAGTCGACAGCTAAGATATCACCATTTCTTTTTTTTTTTTTACGATTTATTTATTTATTATATATACAGGGTTCTGTCTGCACATAACACCTGCACACCAGAAGAGGGCACCAGATCTCATTATAGATTGTTGTGAGCCACCATGTGGTTGCTGGGAATTGAACTTAGGACCTTTGGAAGAGTAGCCAGTGCTCTTAACCTGAGAGCCATCTCTCCAGCCTGACGAAGATTTTCATTATTTTTTTAGTCCTTTCATGATCATTACATTTGGCCATAACTTTGTGAATTAGAAGAGGTGTCTGTAAAGGACTCACACATAAAGAGGAAGAGTTCTGAGAAATCCCACTGTGAAAAATCTTTCCAGTTTTCAAGACATTCCTCTCAAAACACTTACTTCCAAATAGTTCACTAGGGGTTATGCATAGTGATTCTAATAAAACATGACATAATGAGGAATTTTTTTAAAAAATCACCTCATATCCATGCCTATAAATAATTTAAACCAAAAGATACTTTCACACATCCTTCTCTCTCATGCTCAGTCTGAAACAAATTTAGCAAAATGTCTAATATTCTACCACTAAGCAAAGCACGTGCGCGCGCGCGCGCACACACACACACACACACACACACACACACACACACACAGAGAGAGAGAGAGAGAGAGAGAGAGAGAGAGAGAGAGAGAGAGAGA
>OU015747.1:26380162-26390612 GCA_907169655.1 Acomys percivali | reverse complement strand
AGAGAGAGAGAGAGAGAGAGAGAGAGAGAGAGAGAGAGAGAGAGAGAGAAGAACAATTCAAGCCTTTCTTTACGGAGTTTATAATAACCTTTCAATTACCATCTATTTCAGGAGGACAATGGTAAGAAATTACTAATGAAATAACTGCTTCAATCCTCTGCACTGTGTAATAAACACCCATAAAGATAAACACATTTGAAAGTAACTGAAATGATATTTTAATTTGTTTTCAATTTCTTGTTTAATTTGTAAGTTTCCTGGCAAAGAACCAATTTTTTAAAAGGATTTATTTATTTATTAAGTATACAGTGTTTTGCCTGCATGTATACATGCCCATCAGAAGAGGGCACGAGATCTCATTTTAGATGGTTGTGAGCCACCATGTGGTTGCTGGGAATCCAACTCAGAACCTTTGGAAGAAGAGGCAGCGCTGTTAACCTCTGATCCATCTCTCCAGCCCACCATGATATCATTTTAACTTAAAATGTTCCTTCATAAAGAAAAACAAGATAATATAACTAGCCCCCATTGCCCCCCTCCCAATTGGCAGTAATTCACCCACAAGTACCTGCACTATTGTACAGAACAGACTCTACTCTGAGAAGAGCTGGGGTGTTGATTTTCTTCTTCCGGGTACTTGACTATTTCTGCCCTGACAATATGCTGTCAATTCCGTACAACATAAACAAGATGAAGGACAAAGAAAAAGAGAAAGAGAAAGACAAAATGAAAAGTATGTTTAATGACTAACAATAGAAGGGAACACCAAAGCAGAAAAAAATTAACATATGAATTTAAACATATCACAAAAGAATCAGCAGGATGTTCATACATAAAAGGAAAGCAAAGAGAGGCCCAATAAACATCACTTTATCATTCTGTTTAGCCAATGAAATAAATGCCTTTAACTTCTCAGCATCACAGAGGGCTATGAAGAATTACTGGACTTGTCTATGCTATAGTGAAATAAAAGTGTTTGTTTCCCTTGACAAACAGTACTGGTGATCTACTATGTCAGTCACTCTGTGTTAGGCAAGCATGACTAAATCACCTGAAAGATTTAGTCACATGTTGCTCTAGACCTAATGGGCCAAGAACACGCAACCAATGGTCACACAAGTTAAGAGCTTTGCTAGTGAGTGTGATGCTATGGGGACACAAGGGTGGAGGAAAATTCTGCTGTTTCAGAATTCAGAGGTAGCCATGTACCCTTTACTGCTCTCATATTTATAATTTTTAGTTTCCCAGGGTTTCCTTTGTTGTGTACTTCCTGCTTCTCCTAACCCCAACCTCCACATTTCCAACATTCACATAGAAATCACTTCAAATGCAGTTGTCATGTAAAATAAAAAATCATGAACTACATTATTAAAGCATAACAGCTGTTTGCTCTCAAGGATTTTGCTAAATAAACGAAACCACAGTACTACATGTTAGTGATCATCTCCTTGGGAATAGGGCGCCGTGAAGTAACAAGCTTCTTGCATCTGTAGATCTGAAGCAGGAGCACTCTCTGCATGACTGCGCAGACCTGATTTCAGAAATCTCTTCCTAAAAGCTTATATTTGTTTATTAAAATGAATTCACCTTAACACGAGTAGCTGTCTATGAAGATATTTCTTAATAAAGATTTGATAAACACAGAGAGTAAATGACAGGACTCTGTACTACACGAATGTGTGTGGTTATTTGGGTTCTGAATAGGTTCTCTAGTGGGAAGTGTTAACTTCTAGACAAAATTCTTCACTTACTAGGCACCTGGCCTGATGCCAGCAACAGAAGCATTGCCAACTGACAAACGAGATGCAAGCAGGTCACATCAATAAAAGGTATGCCATAATGTAACTCCCTCAACATAATTGTTTCATACCAAACTATGGGTTACAACAAAGAAAAGGGATTTTCACCACCAATAAATAAGTCATTCATCAAACAAAACACTGTTTAAGCTCTATTTATAAACATGGCCAAGTTATGGACCTGTGTGTAAGACACTGGGGTCAAAGTACTAAGTAATGTAAATGACCAACTTTTATCATTCATTTCATCAACAAAATTTTCCTTGGGGTCCTGACTGTTGTACATGACGTTTCCACACCTGAAGCTGCAGCAAAGGCTTTGAAGATTCAAAGCTTTGTGTATTGTGAATAGAAAAATGCAACTTCCATATCATAAACTTCATGGTAGGTGGAGTCACAATAGTTGGCTTATTTACAAGACCTTTAATATTTTTAAGTGAAATATTACCCACAAAACACCAACCTTTATCTTTGAAGCCATAACATACATCCAGTTTCTCTATGTTTTGTGTCAATGGAGGAAAATAATGAAGTGGCCCAAAGAGGAAAGGAGCCACATGGGTGAACAACACCAGCTTCACTCTGACACACACCCCAAATAGCACTTGCTGAGACTCCTAGCAGCAGAGGATATGGAGACTGGAATAGCCACTTCCTGTAGCCAGTCATGGCTTCCAGTGGAGGGAGGGCAACAACAATCCACCCATAAAGCTTCGATCCCAAGTTTGTTTTGCCTACAAGTGTAGGGATAGAGATGGAGCAGAGATTGAGGGAAAGGCCAACCAATGACTGGCCCAACTTGAGACCCACCTCTTGAGAGAGAGCCAACTCCTAACACTATTAATGATACTCTGTTATGCCTGCAGACAGAATGCTAGCAGCTGATGGAAACAGATGAAGAGACCCACAGCTGAACAATAGGCCAAGCTTGTGGAGTTTTGTGGAAGAGTGGGAAGAAGGATTGAGGGTACCAGAGAGGTCAAGGCCACCACAAGAAGACCTACAGAGTAAACAAATCTGGGCCCATGGAGGCACACAGAGACTGAACTACCAACCAAAAAGCATGCCCGGGCTGGATCTAGGTCCCTTACATATACATAAAAGATGTGCAGCTTGGTCATCATATGGGTCCCATAACAATTGGAGTAGAGGCTATCTGTGATTCTGTTGCCTGCTTTTGGATCCCTTTGCCCTGTCTGGCCTCAGTGGGAAAAGATGTGCTTAGTTCTGCTGCGATTTGAGATGGTAGGGTGGGTTGGTGCCCCGTGGAGGCCTCCCCTTCTCTGAAAAGGAGAGAGTGAATGGGGTGAAGGGGCATGAGGGTGGGACTAGGAGAGGAGGGAGGGGCCTGAGATCAGGCTATAATGTGATTAAATAAATAAATGGAAGGAAAAAATAAGAAAACAAAAGACAACAAATACTGGTATCCATGGGGGAGTGAACCCATACACTGCTCATTGGAATAGAAGTTATTCCACATAGTGTCAACATCAGTATGGATAGCCTTTAAAGAACTAAGATAGACTATCACATGATCTAGCTATTTTTCAGTTCCTAAGGCAACATATCATAAAGATCTCTGCACATCTATGTTTACTGCAGCACTATTCATAACATTCCACCTATGGAATTAGAAGTATATCGAGAAGTACAAATGACCAGTAAACACTTAAAAACACTTTCAACATCCTTAGCCATCAGGAGAAAGCAAATCAAAACTACACTGAAATTCCCTCTCACCGCAGTAAAAATGGCTATTGGTTAAAAAAATAATGCCGTCAAGGATGGAATCGATAGCTGTATAAATTGCTGGTAGAAATGTAAGCTAGGAAAGTCATTATCAAAATCAATCCAAGAACTGAAACTTAACTTACTATACAATTCAGCTTATCACTCTTTGAAATAAAAGCAAAAGGAATCTAAGTCAGCATACTACACAGATATGTGCACACCCATGTTTACAGAAGAACCACTCACTATAGGCATGACTTGGGACCAGCCTGGGGATCAAGCAACAGGTGAACATATAAAGAGATGGGATGCACATACACTGTGTAGATCAGTTCAGACAAAGAGAAGGAGAGTATTCCATTTTCAGGAAAGCAAATAGCAATGGAGATGGGTGCGTTAAAAGGAATATGCCAGAATCACAAAGATAAATACTACATTTCCTCTCATATGCCTTTATACATTAAGTTACCTTGCATGAAATATAAATACATGTATATGCATGTGTATATGTGCGTGCATGTATGTGTGTATACACACACATATGATACAAAAGTAAAAGTGGGTTATTGGGTAAGAAAGGGGATCCGATTCTAACTACTTTCACATAGGCATCACAATAAGAGTATATCGCAGAACTAATTTATAAAATTATCAAGTAAATACTGAATGATGTGAAAAGATAATAATTGTTTTCAGCTGTGTAGAATGGTGTAAGGAGGTATTTAGGAATGTTAGTTTGTTGCTTCAAACCAGACTACTCTTGCTCCAAGTTTTCATTCTATTAAATGTGTGACATACAGAGCAGATATAATGGCATTTTTAAGCTGTTGACTGCTGATACTTTATCATATACTTATAAAACTGTATAGGAATAGTGAAAGAGAACAGATATCTTCAATAACTGATGTTATTAAATTAACAAAATAATATCAAGAAATAATATTATTGAATTATTTTAAAGATGAACAGATAACCCTAGAGAAGTTAAAGTACAAGCAGGGCCTATAATCCCTGCACTTGGGAGAAGAAGGCAGGAGGAAGCCAACAGGCTACAGAGTGAGGTCCTCGCTCGAACAAGAAGAAATACAAAACAAGTTTCTCTGAACCTTAAAATCCATTAAGTAACAACGGATAAAAACTGTATTCATTTTTTTCCACGAAAAGGGACAAAATTATAAGATTATCATTAATTTGTAAAAATTAATTTTCAAAAAAAATGCAATTAGACCCATATTTGTCACCAGGCACAAAACTCAACTCCAAGTGGATTAAAGACCTCAACATAAAACCAGAGACACTAAATTGGCTAGAAGAAAAAGTAGAGAAGAGCCTGGAACACATTGGCACAGGAGACAACTTCCTGAACAGAACACCAACAGCCCAGGCCTTAAGGTCAACAATTAACAAATGGGACCTCATGAGGCTGAGAAGCTTCTATAAAATAGAAAACACTGTCAACAGAACAAAGCGACAGCCTACAGACTGGGAAAAGATCTTCACCAACCCTACATCTGACAAAGGTCTAATATCCAAAATATATAAAGAAATCAAGAAATTAAACACTACCAAACCAAATAACCCAATTGAGAAATGGGGCTGAGAACTAAACAGAGAATTCTCAACAGAGGAATATCAAATGGCTGAGAAACACTTAAAGAAATGCTCAACCTCCTTAGTCATCAGGGAAATGCAAATCAAAACAACTCTGAGATTCCATCTTACACCCATCAGAATGGCTAAGATCAAAAACTCAAGCGACTCCACATGCTGGAGAGGATGTGGGGAGAGAGGAATACTCCTTCATTGCTGGTGGGAATGCAAACTAGTACAGCCACTTTGGAAATCTATCTGGCGCTTTCTCAGAAAACTGGGAATCAGGCTTCTTCAAGACCCAGCTATTCCACTCCTTGGAATATACCCAGAAGATGCTCCAGCATACAACAAGAAAATTTGCTCAACCATGTTCATAGCAGCCTTATTCATAATAGCCAGATCATGGAAACAGCCTAAGTGTCCCTCAGTAGAAGAATGGATAAAGAAACTGTGGTACACATATACTATGGAATACTACTCAGCTATTAAAAACAAGGAATTCCTGAAATTTGTGGACAAATGGATTTAACTAGAAATGATCATACTGAGTGAGTTAACCCAGAAGCAGAAAGAGTCAAATGGTATATACTCACTTATATCTGGACACTATCTCAAGGAGCATGTCCCATGAAAGTCTTCACTTACCAGGAAAGTGGGACAGAGGGGAGGACATCCTGTTGGGACTCTAGGTGAGAGAAGCATGGGAGAATGGAGAAATAGAAGGATCCAGAAAGTCCTGGAAACCTACAAGAACATTATGACGGGTGGATCTGGGCCCAGGGGTCCTGCTCAAACTGGCACCATCCAAGGACAATACGTGCAGTAAAGTTTGAATCCCTACCCAGATCTAGCCAATGGACAGGACATTCTCCACAGTTGAGTGAAGAGTGGGGTCTGACTTTCACACGAACTCTGGTGCCCCATATTTGACCATGTCCCCTAGATGGGGAGACCTGGTGGCACTCAGAGGAAGGATAGCAGGCTACCAAGAAGAGGCTTGATACCCTATGAGCATATACAGGGGGAGGAGGACCCCCTCAGTCACAGTCATAGGGGAGGCTAGGAGGGGAAAATAGGAGGGAGGGAGGAATGGGAGGATACAGGGGATGGGATAACAATTGAGATGTAATATGAATAAATTAATAAAATATATTTTTAAAAAATTAATTTCCAATTTCTGCAATAAACATTCATTTATACATGTAATCTATTTCCAAGCTTTTAGATAATATGTAAACAGAAAATGGGAACGAATTCATGCATAAAAATTGTTACAAGAAATCTGTTACTTTTTAAAATATAAACTTTAAGATAATCACCTGTGACTGTTCTATCTCTGCTTTGTTTAATTTGATTCCCAGGATTTCTGCCGCAACTTTCTGAAAACACAGGAAGACCTACATAACAAAAATAAGCTTAAATGATTTAAAACAGGCATGCTTAAGTTACCTTCAAATACACTAAACTTTCTAAAGAAGCATAAACAGCAAGTATTCCAAAAATGACCCCATTTGTCAAATATGGAAACACATAAAATGAAATTGTCTTTAAAGAATTAAACCACAATTTAAAAATCTAAGCAGTTTGCTAAATTAAACACGCATTTATTACTGAAAACATATTTTTAAAGATTTGTTTAAAGACTTATTTTTATTGTATGTGTTTGACAGTGTTCATATGTAGAGCATATGTGTACCTGGTACCTAAGGAGATCAAAAGCAAGTGTTAGATCCCATAGAAATGGAGTTTACAGATCGTTTACAGCATCCATTATGTGGGAATCAAACTTGGGTCCTCTGCAGGAGCAACAAGTGTCCTTAACAACTGACCCATTTCTCTCCAGACCCATTTTTAAGGATTTAACATAACAATTACCATGACAAATGTAAAGAACACACTAGCACATCTGATAGCACACTGAACTCCCATAATTCCTGAAGAAAATTAAAATAAGTTAACATAGTATTTACTGTTCTGGTATAGACTGACAGCTCTATGCTGGTCTCCTGAGCCGACTTTCATTTGTTTAACAGGTCTTGCTTTCCAGACCATTAACTCTCCTTTGTCTCTCTTATCACTGTCAAAACTCTCCATTATTCCCTGAGTAAAGCAACTTGGTAATATTTATTGTATTTTATCAGTTTGGGGTAAAGGAATGGTGGAGTCCATTACAGCTATACATTATGAACATTCCTATAAACATCACTTAATATGTGGTTGGCTTTTGCCAGGTCCTCTACAATCTCTGGAGCTTCAGGCCTGACCATTTCTGCTATATAACTTTCCTCTGCTGCATAACTGTCCTAGCAGGTTTCTAGCCCAGTTCACCTCAGATCACTTACGGAACATAAGTTGCAAGTATAGTAACGTAACCCTTTCCAGGAGACTGCAGTGATGGCTCAGAAGATAAGCACACCTACTGGTCAAGAGGACCCAGGCGCACTCCCCAGCACCCACATGGTGGCTCACAATCACCTGTAACTACAGTTCCAGAGGATCCCATGCCTTCTAGCTTTCATAGGGTCCTGCATACATGTGAGACACAGAAAAAAATTTCAACCAGGCAAGTACATACATGAAAATAAAAACAAATAAATCTTTAAATAATTGTTATTTTTTAAAAAATTAATAGTCGTAAAGAAGGTGCTAGATTTGACCCCAGCACCAAAAGAAAAGAAAGACTAAGTCAAACGAGACACTAGACGGTAGCCAGGCATGGTGACTCATGTCTTTAATCCTAGCATTTGGGAGGCAAAGGCAGGTGCATCTCTGACTTCAAGGCTATCCTGATCTACAGAGCAAATTCCAGGTCAACCAGAGCCACATAAAGAAATCGTGTCTCAAAAAAAAAAAAAAAAAAGCTAGTCTTGAAAAACATAAGCAAACAAACAAAAAACTGAACATAAACAAATATTTGCAAGACCTGTAACAATCGTTTATTATCTGTAATATAAATGTGGATTATAGTGTTGTCTAAAAACAATAAAAATATAAGTGGCTAAATAGAAATTGAGTATTTAATAAAACTATAAATTTCAACCTAAACTCTCATGAAAGAAATTCAAAATTAGTGAGGTTTTTATTGTTATTTGTTGTCTGGCCTACCACTGGGGCAAAAGTTTAAAAATAATTAAATCTTTAGTATTTCAAGGTCCAGTAGTAGAGCAGTCTTACAATAGTAGGTAAATTTAGTCTTTCTGGTAAGCATCTGGCAACATGTTTCAATCCCCTGTCAAAGAATCTATCTAAAAGAAATAATCAAAGCATCAAAAGTTATTAACAAAATTCCATAATAAAACTCACATTTGAAACTTAAGAAAAAATCCTACACACCCAGCAACAATAGTACATGATTAAATATGTATTTTAAATGTTCAATAAATGAATAAATTTATTTTTTATAACATTGAATGACATGGAATATAGTTTACAGATAAAAAGGCTAAATAAAGGAAGCACTATATAAAACTATTTCTAGGCCATGATCTTAATTTTTATCAACGTTTGCTTTGGTTAAAAAGGTAGGCCTGCAATGTCATTACTTGGGGCCACAAACTATATCTCTACCACTTAATGTCTATGTGGAGTGAGCCCTGTGACATGAACTCTAGAAGACACGTCTACACAATAGAGATAATCAGACTAATAAAACACCCATTACAAAATAAGCACGGAATGTGCACAGTGAGTCCAGCCTTCAGAGAAAGCATGGAAGAGCCCTCTGAGGATCTGAATGGTCTCTGAAGGTCAGCATTATGGGTGACTTGACTATTTTATAATTCTTGTTAAGTCAACTATAAAATTAATCTAACCAAAATAAGCATTCTCATCTATTCTACTTATGTCTTCCTTCCAAATGCATCAATGTGTTCCTTGTTAAGAAGCAGAAATGAACGTCCCAAGAACATTAGAGAGACAAAGCATCACTTACAACACACTCTACTGTTTTACTTACAGAGTCTCCAGTCTTGGCTGAAACGAAGTGGCTACTAAAACCATTTTCCTGGCAAAATCGTAAGTGTTTATCAGGTTTTACTGTTCGCATATGCTCCAAGTCAACTAGAAAATATTAAAGAGAGAACAAAACTCAATATTAGAAATTTTTAAAAGTATTTTAACATGTTTAAAACTTACATTCCAATATCATTTCCAACTGTGTAATATTGGGCAATTTTTAAACTTCTCTGTGCCTCAGTTTCCACATTTATAAACTGTAAATAATAAATATACCTATTT
Source organism: Acomys percivali (assembly GCA_907169655.1). Lineage (NCBI taxonomy): Eukaryota > Metazoa > Chordata > Mammalia > Rodentia > Muridae > Acomys > Acomys percivali. The sequence continues at coordinate 26,381,253 of OU015747.1, read as the reverse complement.
AATACAGCATCAATTCAGAATTAGCAAGAATTAAAATAGTAAAAAAAGACTGGCAACTAAGTGCTCAAAAATATGACCTGTTACCATACTGTAGCATCACTCAGCACGACAAAGTTCAAAGCACATCTGCTCAATGTACTGCATTTAAGCAGTTATTAATTGAAGAAAGGATTTACAAACACACGCATATTTGGCTAGAAATAGCTTAATTACTTATAAGATTATTTAATAATTAAAACAGTTTTGAAATCCTTTATACTACAGTTATATTAATTTATTCACACTACAGTTTATGTTCACATAGACGCAGCTGCTTTCCAAATTGTTAAGTATCAACTTTGAGAACAGTCAACAGATATAATGTAGAGTATAGAATTCATATCTAATACTACTATTATCTAGCACAGTTTTTTCATATGTAATCCTTTACTGAATAGTTTCTTGTGTACAATACTATAAGCCTCTGAGGGTGTTTATTTAATGACATTAAACTGGACAACAACTATAGTCACAAGACTTAAAAGAGAACTAGGCTCTTTGAGCCAAGAGAGAAAACTATTTTAGAAATGCAAACTGATTTCCTGAGGAAGAGACCTACCCAACTTGTAAAAGTCTAGCATGCTTACATAATACCACCAATTATCAGCTGAAAATGCTCTGTCATTTCATAAAATGCTTTATTTAAAATCTTATTGAGTTATTGGGTTGAAGGCTAAAGTTTCTCTAGGAGAGTTCTGAACTAACATAGGAATCCTGCACCCCATTTACTTGGAAATAGGGAATTGGATTTTGTTTTGCTTTTATCTCTTCTTGTAAATAAATAAATAAATAAATAAATAAATAAATAAATGGAGGGCATTACTGCTTCACTCCTAGGCATGGAAGAGAAGATGGTTTATTGTAGATATGAGGGAGAGCATAGCCAGAGGCAGAGACACCTGGGAAAGTCCAGGGAAACACGACCCTGAAGCAGACCATGTGAGGAGAGTAGAGATGAGAGAAAAGGAGAACTGGAAGACCAGAAGACCAAAGGGAAAAACGGTCAAAGAAAAAGAAAAAGAAAAAGAAAAAGAAAAAGAAAAAGAAAAAGA
>OU015747.1:26327810-26380152 GCA_907169655.1 Acomys percivali | reverse complement strand
GAAAAAGAAAAAGAAAAAGAAAAAGAAAAAGAAAAAGAAAAAGAAAAGAAAGAAAAAAAAGAAAATAAAAAATACACAGAAAGTCTGGTGATGGGGGGATAAACAGACAGACATAACTAGGTAACCAAAATGGCTGGATTATATAAGGACCTTAGGTATTTGTCCTGGGTTTGAGACCTAATACTGGCCACAGTTGCTGTTGCTTAAACAGCACTGAGCCCTAATTTACAAAAAGGCTAAAAAATGTCCAGATGCCACAATCATCAATTGTGAAAAACCAAAATACTAAACTATAGCACAGACAAAAATCTGGTTTATAATAATATTGAAACTAATTTTTTTTTTTGGTCTTTTCTCCTTCCAACCAAACCCCTCAACTACCACATAAATTTATCTATAATTTCGGAAACAAGAGCTTTTTCCCTAATAAAGATAACTATGGGGAAATAAGTACTAATTTATTCTATGGGAAAGCCTCTTCATCGAGCTTTTACTGGGCACCTATTACACAGCAGGCACTGTAGTAGGTGGTTAGTAACCAACACACCATTTAGTCTCTCAAAAAGCTACCACCAATACTATGAACATAAGAAGTCATTAAGAAATAAATTAAGACCATATACCCTGTGCCCCATTTTCTGCCTACTTTCCAGGAGACCTGCCAGACCCAATGTAAATGGGGAAGCCCTTCCCTCGCCAAGCTCCAGCCCACCAACTCCCCTGAAAGTACCTCTAACAGCACTAAAAATAAATAAATAAATAAACTGCACCCCATAGCTTGTGTCCCCTTTCTTGCCCCACAACTCTGCCTGCTTTCCTGGAAGCCAGCAGGTACAAAGGACACCAGGTAAGCCCCTCCTTCCCCAAGTCCCTACTCACCAACTTACCTGAAAGCATCTCCAACAGCAATAAATTGCACCCTATATACTCTGTATTCCATGTCCTGCCTTACAACTCTGTCTGCTGTCCTGGAGGCCTGCCAGACTCAGGGACAAAATGTAAGGCCCTCCCCTGCCCTTGAATTCTCCTAAAAGTACCTCCAGCAGTAGTAAACTGCACCTCATACACTGAGCCAGATTTCCCAACCCACAACTCTGTGTGCTTTCACTGAGGCCTGCTTGAGCCAGGGACACCAGGTAAGCGCTTCTCCCAATGCCCTACCAGCCAACTTGCCTGAAACCAAACCAAACAGCAGTAAAGTGCACCCCATACTCTGTGCTCAATTTTCCACTGAACAACTCTGTCTGCTTTCTGGAGGTCTGCCAGAAACAGGGACATCAGATAAGCCCATCCACTCCCCAAGCCTTTATCTGCCAACCCCATGCCAAAAAAGCATCCTGAATAGTGGTATATTGCAACCCATACCCTGGGCTCCATTTCCCACCAAACAACTCTGCCTGCACTGTTAGAGGCCTGCAGCCACCAAGGACAAACAGGTAAGAGCCTGCCCAAAGCTCTTGTCCACCACATTCCCCTAAAACACCCCCATCAGCCTTAAACTGCAGCCATCCCCTGGACCCTATTTTCCAGCCCACAACCCAGCCTGCTTTCCTGGAGGCCTGCCAGCACCAGGCACTCCAGGTCAGGATGGTACAGGGTTTGTAGAAGCAAAGGTAGTACTCAAAATCCCAGGGGCCACAGAGACCACAAAAACCTTGGCATAGATCCCCTACTTGACCTGAAGACAATAATATAGGTTAACTCCCAGCAACACCCAGCCTACCTCAAAAATGATGAGCATCAATGAACCTCCCTATGGGGATGGCTTCAAATGTGGCAAACCAGCCACTTGGTAAAATGTCCTCATTTCTGCCAGAGACAGAATTCTGCCTAAAAATGGGGAAGCTTGGATGCAGGCAGGGTCAATAGCCAAACTCTGCCAAGACAGGATAAGCAAGCCCTCAATAGTTCTGCCTCACAAATATGTCTGTCAGATATATTGAGCCAGAAGGCTGAAGATGATGCTCTACCATTATAGAGAGTTTTGCATGACTGTTCAGGCAGCAAACAGTCTCTGTCATTTTCTCATTTTGGAAGTTGCTAACCTGCACTTCCTGTCTACTCAGATAAATATTTTTATTCCCTCTCAAATCTCTGATGGAGTTGAAGACCAGATAGTTTAGTTTTACAATTAAGCTTAGCTGTTTTGGAGTTAAGATGTTTTTAGGTCTAGATAGATGTTTTAAGTTGATAAAGATGAGATATGATAGAAAATGATTTTCATTCAGAATTTTAGATGCACCAAATAGGAAAGATATCTTCTTCAAGGTTGCCAAAAACAAACAGCCAAAACACTATGAATATAACATTTATATAATTTCTGACTGTTTCATGGTTCTTGATGTGGTACTTTATTTTATATATGTGTAACAATATAAATATATATGTAAAAAGATAAAAACTGAAAAAAGAAAAAATTTTAATAAAATAAAAAATTGAGTTACAGAGATAAACAGAATTCTCAACGGAGGAACACCAAATGAACATGATAAACCTAAAGAGATGCTCAACGCCCTTCGTCATCAGGGAAATGAAAATCAAAAGGACTCTGAGATTCCGTCTTACACATACCAGAATACCTAAGTTCGAAATTCAAGTAACAGTACATCTAGGGAAGATGTGGAGAAAGGGGAATGCTCCTTCATTGCTGGTGGGAGTGCAATAAAAACTACTTTAGAAATCAATCTGGCACTTTCTCAGAAAATTGGGATAGTGCTATCTCAAGACCCAACTATACCATTCCTGGGCATAGAGTCGAAAGATACTCAACCATATAACAAGGACATTTGCTCAACTATGTTCAAAGCACCTTTATTCTTTTTATTATTATTATTAATTTATTCTTGTTACATCTAAATGGTTATCACATCCCATGTATCCTCCCATTCTTCCCTCCCTCCCAGTTTCCCCTTATTCCCCTCCCCTATGACTGTTCCTGAGGGGGATTACCATCCCCTGTATATGCTCATAGGGTATCAAGTCTCTTCTTGGTAACCTGCTGTCCTTCCTCTGAGTGCCACCAGGTCTCCCCCTCCAGGGGGCATGGTCAAATGTGAGGCACCAGAGTACGTGAGAAAGTCATATCCCACTCTCCCTCCACTCAAGTGTGGAGACTGTTCTGACCATTGGCTAGATCTGGGTAGGGGTTTAAAATTTACCGCCTGTATTGTCCTTGGCTGGTGCCTTAGTTTCAGCAGGACCCCCGGGCCCAAATCTGCCTATCATAATGTTCTACTTCTAGGTTTCTAGGACCCACTGGATCCTTCTACTTTACTATTCTCCCATGCTTCTCTAATCTAGAGTCTCAATAGGATGTGTTCCCCTCTGTCCCAGTTTCCTGACACGTGAAGACTTTCATGGGACATGCCCCTTGGGCTAGTATGCAAATATAAGTGAGTATATACCATTTGACTCTTTCTGCTTCTGGGTTAACACACTCATTATGATCATTTCTAGCTAAATCCATTTATCCACAAATTTAGGGAATTCCTTGTTTTTAATAGCTGAGTAGTATTCCATAGTATATGTGTACCACAGTTTCTTTATCCATTCTTCTACTGAGGGACACCTAGGCTGTTTCCATGATCTGCCTATTATGAATAAGGCTGCTATGAACATGGTTGCACAAATTTTCTTGTTGTGTGCTGGAGCATCTTCTCGGTATACTCGAAGGAGTGGAATAGCTGGGTCTTGAGGAAGCCCTATTCCCAGTTTTCTGAGATAGCACCAGATAGATTTCCAAAGTGGCTATATAAGTTTGCATTCCCACCAGCAATGAAGGAGTATTCCTCTCTCCCCACATCCACGCCATCATGTGGTGTCGCTTGAATTTTTGATCTTAGCCATTCTGATGGGTGTAAGATGGAATCTCAGAGTTGTTTTGATTTGCATTTCCCTGATGACTAAGGAGGTTGAGCATTTCTTTAAGTGTTTCTCAGCCATTTGATATTCCTCTGTTGAGAATTCTCTGTTTAGTTCTCAGCCTCATTTCTCAATTGGGTTATTTGGTTTGGTGGTGTTTAATTTCTTGATTTCTTTATATATTTTGGATATTAGACCTTTGTCAGATGTAGGGTTGGTGAAGATCTTTTCCCAGTCTGTAGGCTGTCGCTTTGTTCTGTTGACAGTGTTTTCTATTTTATAGAAGCTTCTCAGCCTCATGAGGTCCCATTTGTTAATTGTTGACCTTAAGGCCTGGGCTGTTGGTGTTCTGTTCAGGAAGTTGTCTCTTGTGCCAATATGTTCCAGGCTCTTCCCCACTTTTTCTTCTAAGTGACTTAGTGTCTCTGGTTTTATGTTGAGGTCTTTAATCCACTTGGATTTGAGTCTTGTGCAAGGTGACAAATATGGGTCCAGTTGTATTTTTTCACACATAGACCTTCAGTTAGACCAGCACCATTTGTTGAAGATGCTATCCTTTTTCCATTGAATGGATTAGGCTTCTTTGTCAAAAATCAAGTGACCATATGTGTGTGGATTCATATCTGGGTCTTCAATTCGATTCCACTGATCAACCAGCCTGTTGCTGTGCCAGTACCATGCTGTTTTAATTACTATTGCTTTATAGTACAGTTTGAGATCAGGTATGGAGATTCCTCCACAGCACCTTTTATTGTACAAGATTGTTTTAGCTATTCTGGGTTTTTTGGTTTTCCATAAGTTCAAAATTGAAATTTCAATGTCTTTAAAAAATTGTGTAGGTATTTTGATAGGGATTGCATTAAATCTGTAGATTGCTTTTGGTAGGATGGCCATTTTTACTATGTTAATTCTTCTGATCCATGAGCAAGGAAGATCATTCCATTTTCTCATGTCATCTTCAATCTCCTTCTTCAGAGTTTTGAAATTTTTTTCAAACAAGTCCTTCACTTGCTTAGTTAGAGTAACTCCTAAATATTTTATATTGCTTGTGGCTAATGTGAAGGGTGCAGTTTTCCTAATATCTTCCTCTGCAAGCTTGTCATTTGTATATAGGAAGGCTACTGACTTTTTTGAGTTAATTTTGTATCCAGCCAATTTGGTGAAGGTGTTTATCAGCTGTAAGAGTTCTCTGGTGGAATTTTGAGGGTCACTTATGTACACTATCATATCATCTGCAAGTAGGGATAATTTGACTTCCTCCTTTCCCATTTGGATACCCTTGATCTCCTTTTGTTGTCTTATTGCTCTGGCTAGAATTTCGAGTACTATATTGAAGAGATATGGAGAGAGAGTGGGCAGCCTTGCCTTGTTCCCGATTTTAGAGGAATTTCCTTGAGTATCTCACCATTTACTTTGATTTTGGCTATTGGCTTGCTGTAGATAGCCTTTATTATGTTGAGGAAAGTGCCTTGTATCCCTGATCTCTCTAAAACTTTAAACATGAATGGGTGTTGGATTTTATCAAATGCTTTCTCTGCATCTAAAGAGATGATCATGTGGTTTTTTATTTTCAGTTTGCTTATATGGTAGATTACATTGATGGATTTCCATATATTAAACCATCCCTGCATGCCTGGAATGAAGCCTACTTGGTCATGATGAATGATATCTTTGATGTGTTCTTGTATTCATTTTGCAAGCATTTTTATTTAGTATTTTTGCATCTTTGTTGAGTCTTTGTGAGGTTTAGGTATCAATGTGACTATGGCCTCATAGAATGAATTTGGTAATGTTCCATCCATTTCTATCTTTTGGAATACCTTGAAGAGTATCGGTATTAGCTCGCCCTTGAAGGTCTGACAGAATTCTGCACTGAAACCATCTGGCCCTGGGCTTTTTTTGGTTGCGAGACTATCAATGATTGCTTCTATTTCTGTAGGGGAAATGGGACTATTTAGCTTGTTTATCTGTTCTTCACTCAACTTTGGCAAGTGAAATTGATCAAGAAAATCGTCCATTTCCCTTAGATTTTCAAATTTTGTGGCATATATGCCTTCAAAGTAGGATCTTATGATTGTTTGTATTTCTTCAGTGTCTGTTGTTATGTCTCCCTTTTCATTTCTGATTTTTTTTATTTCAATACTGTCTCTCTGCCTTTTAGTTAGTTTGGCTAATGGTCTGTCTATCTTGTTGATTTTTTCAAAGAACCAGCTCTTGGTTTTGTTGATTCTTTAGACTGTTTTCTTAGTTTCTAATTTGTTAATTTCAGCCCTGAGTTTGATTATTTCCAGACGTCTACTTCTTTTGGGTGTTTCTGCTTCTTTTTTTCTAGGGCTTCTAGTTGTGTCGATCAGGTGCTTATGTGCAATGTTTCCAATTTCTTTTTAAAGGCACTTAGTGCTATGAATTTTTCTCTTAGCACTGCTTTCAACGTATCCCACGAATTTCGGTACGTTCTTCCTTCATTTTCATTGAATTTCAGAAACTCCTTGTCATTTAGCAGAGAGTTGTTTAGTTTCCAAGTACGTGTAGGCTTTTTGTTATTTCTGTTGTTGAATTGCAGCTTAAGAACAAGGTGATCTGATAGGATACAAGTTATTATTTCAATCCTCTTCTATCTGTTGAGGCCTGCTTTGTGACCTACGATGTGATAAATTTTGGAGAAGGTTCCATGGGGTGCAGAGAAGAAGGTATATTCTTTCTTGTTTGGGTGAAAGGTTCTATAGATATCTGTTAGATCCATTTGACCCATGGCATTGGTTAATGATGTTATTTCTCGGCTTAGTTTCTGTTTCAATGACTATCCTTCAGTGAGAGTGGGGTGTTGAAGTCTCCCACTATTATTGTGTGGGGATCAATGTGTGGTTTAAGCTCTTTTAGCAGATCTTTTACAAATGTGAGTGCCCTTATATTGGGAGCATAGATGTTCAGAATTGTGATGTCATCTTGGTTGACTTTACCTTTGATGAGTATGAAGTTTCCTTCTGCATCCCTTTTGATTAATTTTGGTTGAAAGTCTATTTTGTTCAATATTAAAATGGCTAAGCCTCCTTGCTTCTTGTGACCATTTGCTTGGAATATTTTTTTCCAACCTTTTACCTGAGGTAATGCCTATCGTTATAGGTGAGATGTGTTTCTTGAATGCAGAAGAATATTGGATCTTGTTTATGCACCCATTCAGTTAGTCTGTGTCTTTTTATTGGAGAATTGAGACCATTGATGTTGAGAGATATTAATGACCAGTGACTGTTAAGAGTCTTAATTTTGATGTTGTTTCCAGTCAAGCGTTTGTGTAGTTGTGTTTTTGCCATGGTATTGTTATCTGTTTCCTGAGTAGTTTTGGTTGTAGCTTGACCCTTTGGGCTAGAGTTTTCCTTCTAGTACCTTCTGTAAAGCTGGATTTGTGGATAGGTACTGTTTGAGTTTGTTTTTGTCATGGAATATTTTGTTTTCTCCATCAATGGTTATTGATAGTTTTGCTGGGTAAAGTAGTCTGGCCTGGCATCTGTGGTCTCTTAGGGTTTGCAGGAACTCTGTCCAGGCTCTTCTGGCTTTTATGGTCTCTGCTGAGAAATCGGGTGTAATTCTGATAGGTTTGCCATTGAATGTTATTTGGCCCTTTTCCCTTGCAGCTTTTAATATTTTTTCTTTGTTCTGTATGTTTTGTGTTTTGATTATTATGTGACGGGCAGTTTTCCTTTTCTGGTCAATTCTATTTGATGTTCTGTAGGCCTCTTGTATGTTTATAGGTATCTCTTTCTTTAGATTGTGGAAATTTTCTTCTATGATTTTGTTGAGAATAGTTTCTGGGCCTTGGAGTCTGATATCTTCTCTTTCTTCAATGCCTATTATCCTCAGATTTCTTCTTCTCATGGTGTCCTTAATTTCTTGGATGTTTTGTGTCAGTTTTCCAGATTTGGCATTTTCTTTAATGGTTGCTTCAAGATCTGTGATTGTATCTTCTAGACTCGAGATTCGTTCTTCCATCTCTTGGATTCTGTTAGAAAAGCTCACCTCTGTGTTGCTCGCCTTCTTCTCTGAGGTCTCACGTTCCCGTTTTTCTTCTGTCTGTGTGTTTATCATTGAATCCATTTTTGTCTTCAGATCTTGAACTGATTTTTTTATTTCTTTCATATGATTGTTTGTATATTCCTGAGTTTCTTCCATTGCCTCTTTATAGGTCTTCAGAGCTTGAACCGTTTTATTGATTTCTTTCATCTGGTTGTTTGCATTTTCCTGAAATTTTTCCAGTTCCACTCTATGTGCTTCTTTTATGTCTCTCACCTGTTTGGCTGCATCTTCCTGCATTTGATTACGAATTTTATTTGTTTCCTCCATTAATATCCTCATTACTAAAGATTTGAGGTCATTTTCTTGTATTTCCGTTGTATTTGAGTTCTCTGGGTTGTTTTCTTTGGGATAGCTGGAAACTGGAGACGTCATGTTTTGGGGTTTTTTGCGTATGCTTTTACGCTCTCCTTTAGACATCTTGCTGGCTTTGTTTTTGTTGGGTAGCTTCCAGAGTTGGATGGAGGGAGTCTGATGATAGACTCACTTGTTTTCTCACAATTTCCGTAGGCTGGAAGCTCTGATACTTCACTGGTGTGGATGGCAGGAGGTTAGCCCTGTCGTTGTGGACTCTCACAGCCAGTGATCCTCAGCTCCCCTGTGCTGTGGGTCCTACAATCGTTCTGTGTCTCTGAATGAGCATTGAGTCAGGCCAAGGTATCCGCAGCCTTCTGGGTTCTCTGCCAAGTCCAGCCAGGGACTCTGGGCCCGAACCACGTGCCAAGCTCAGCTAGATTCTCAGGGCCTGAACCGTCTGCCGAGCTCAGCGAGGGATTCTGGGCCCAAAATGCACACAGGGTCCAGCCAGAAATTTTGGGCTGGGACTGCGCACCAAGCTTAGCTACGGGCTTTTGGCCCAAAGTGCGTGCTGTGGTCAGTTATTGACTCAGGGCCCGAACTGTCCGCCCAGCTCAGCCAGGAATTCTGGATTCAAACTGCACACTGTGTCCACCAGAGTCTTAGAGCCGGGACTGTGCCAAAAGCTCCACTAGAGTCTCTAGGCCCAGTCTGTCTGCCAAGCACAGTTAGGGACTCTGGCCCTAAACTGCACGCCGAGCTCCACCCGAGTCTCCAGGGCGGAATTGTGCACCGAGCTCAGCCAGGGACTATGGACCCACACTGCACACTGAATTCAGCCCGGGACTCCGGGCCTATACTGCGTGGATAGTCCAGCCAGAGTCTTGGGGCTGCCGAGGCTGTGCGCCCAGCTCAGCTAGTGTCTTTAGGCCCAATCTGCCCGGCAAGTCCAGCTAGGGTCTCTGGGCTGAATCTGCGTGCTGACCTCAGCCTGCGTCAGCGCCCCAGAACTGCCCGCTGAGCTGAGCTAGTGTCTGGGGCAGAACTGCTCATTGAGGTGAGCTAGCGCCTCCGGTGGAACTGAGCGCTCTGCCCAGCCTGCGTCACAGCAGGAGAACTATGGCCATGCTGAGCTGGTGTCTAGGGTGGAACTGAGCGGCCCGACCAGCCTGTGTCACAGCAGGAGAACTGCCCCTGAGCTGAGCTGTTGCCTAGGGTAGAACTGAGCGCTCCACCCAGCCTGTATCGCAGCAGGGAGCTGTGGCTGCGCTGAGCTAGTGCCTGGGGCAGAATTGCTTGCTGAGCCGAGCCAGTGTCTCCACAGCACTGCGCACTGAGCTGCACTGGGACTCTGGGGCTGAACTGTCCGCCGAGTCCAGTTTAGGTCACAAGGCACCACACGACTCAAATTCTGTCCAGAGTCCCCTCTCCCGCAGCAACTCCCACCGGCCACCACACCAATCACCTCCACCAGAAGGCTCTGAGCTGCAAACCTCAGCCACTGCCGCTGCTGACGCTGGTACCACTGGTGCCACCGCCACTGCTGCTGTCTCTGCCGCTGCTGCTCCGATCCGAGAAAATCCGCGCTCCTCCCGTGTGCAAGGGCATGCAGGTCCTCCGCAAGCTGGTCGCTCCAAACCGTGGAGCACTCCTGCTGCTGTGGTATGAGGACCTTGGTGTTCCTGGCTCAGAAATCTGTGCAATTCCCTGAATTGTTCACTGGAGCTTCCAAACACAGTCCACACTGCTCGCCGCCATCTTGGATCCTCCCAGCTTTATTCTTAATAGCCAGAATGTAGAAACAACTTAGATGTCCCTCAACCGAAGAATGGATAAAGAAACTGTGGTACGTTTGCACAATAGAATATTCGTCTGCTGTTAAAAACAAGGAAATCTTGAAATTTGTGTTCAAATGGATGGAATTAGAAACTATCATCCTGAGTAAGTTAATCTAGGCTCAGTAATTCATGCATGGTACATATTCACTTATAAGTTGACATTAGCCCAACATGGATGTCCTCTGAGAGACTCCACCAAGTGGGGGATCAAGACAGATGTTGGGATTCCTCCTGGACTCTGGGTGGAGCACTGAGAATTGGCATGGATGAATAGGAAGATAGAAGGACCCAGAGGGTTCCTGAGCCCACAGGAGACCATCAAGGCCAGCAGATCTGGACCCAGTATGGCCTGCACAAACTGTTGTACCAACCAAGGACAATGAATTCAGTAACCTAGACTCCCTGTTCAGATATAGTCAAAAGACAGCTCATTCTACAAGGTTGTGGAGTTAGCAGGTACTGCCTCTGACATGAACTCTGGTGCCCCCAATTTGATCAGTGTCCCTTGGTAAGTGGGCCTGGTGGGCACACAAAGAAAAGGGAAGCAGGTATCATATAAGACCTGATATGTTGTGGTTATATGGTGGAGGAGGAGGTCCCCTTCTGTCAGAGGCCTATGGGAGGGAAATAGGGAAAAAGAGGGTCGGAGAGTGGTAACAGGAAGATCAAAGTGAGTATATTAAAATTCAGGATGTAATATTAATAAATTATAGTAAATTCCAAAAAAAGACAGGTTGGTCAATGGAAATGAAGACCCAGAAGTAAACCCCCACACTTATAGATACTTGGTTTCCGAAAAAGAGTCCAAAATTATACAATGGAAAAGAGAAAGCATCCTCAACAAACGGTGCTGCTCTAACTGGATATCTTCATGTAGAAGAATGCAAATAGATCTATATCACTCTGTACAAAACTCAAATCCAAGTGGATCAAAGATTTCAACATAAAACTAGATACACTAAATCTGATAGAAGAAAAAGTGGGGAATAATCTTGAACATATTGGCACAGGAGGCAACTTCCTGAACAGAACACCAATAGCTCAGGCACTAAGAGTGACAATAAAGGTGCCTCATAAAACTGAAAAGTTTCTGTAAAGCAAATTATACCATCAATAGCATAAAACAGCAGCCTATAGGCAGGGAAAAGATCTTCACCAACCCTACATCTGACAAAGGGCTAATATCCAAAATATATAAAGAACTCAAGAAATTAAACACCAACAAACCAAATAACCCAATTTAAAAGTGGGGTACAGAGCTAAACAGAAAATTCTCAACTGAGAACACCTAAAAAATGGTCAGTACTCTTAGTCATCAGGGAAATGCAAATTAAAATGACTCTGAGATTCCATATTATACCTGTCAGAATGACTAAGATCAAAAACTCTAGTGATAGCAAATGCTGGTGAGGATATGGAGAAAGGGGAACACTCTTCCACTGTTGGTGGGAGTGGAAACTTGTACAACCACTTTGGAAATCAATCTGGTAGTTTCTCAGTAAACTAGGATTAGTTCTACCAGCTATGCTACTCCTAGGTATATACCCAAAAGATGTTCCACATACCACAAGGACATTTGCTCAACTATGTTCATAGAAGCTTTATTCATAATAGATAGAAACTAGAAATAACCTAGATGCCCCTCAACTGAAGAATGTGATGTTCCATTTACACAATGGAATACTACTCAGCTATTAAAACAAGGACATCATGAAATTTGTAGGCAAATGGGTGGAACTATAAAATATCATCCTGAATGAAGTAACCCAGCCTCAGAAAGACAAATATGGCATGTACTCATGTAGAGTGGACATTAGGCATAAAGGATAACCATGCTACAATACAGACTCAAAGAAGGTGGCAGGGGACTTGAATTTCACTGAGAGGGGCAAATAGAATAAATAGAAAAGGCATCAGGGATGTGAATGGATGGAGTGAACCGGGTGGGGAGGAGGGTCGGAAAAGAGCAGGAGGGATCAAGTTGGGGGAAGACAGAGGGTGAGAGTATGGGGAGAGAAAGGTGGAATTGGCAAGGAAGGCAACTCTGTGACAAGGTAGAGACCTAAGACAATGGAAACTCTCGAGAACCTATGAGCATGACCCTAGCTAAGACTCCTAGCAATGGGAGATAGGGAGCCTGAAATAGCCATCACCTGTAACCATAAAAGACTTCCAATGGAGGGACAGGAATACAACCCAGCCAGAAAAACCTTCAACCCACAGTTTCTTCTGCCAACAAGATATATAGGGGTTAAAGATGGAGCAGAAATTGAGGGAATGACCAAGCAATGACAGGCCCAGCTTGATAGTTATGCCATGAGAGAGAGCCTACCCCTGATACTATTAATGATATTCTGCTATACTTCCAGACGGGTGCCTCACATAACTGTTATCCGAGAGACTTCACCCAGCAACTGATAGAAACACATGCAGAAACCTTCACCAAACATTAGGCTAACCTTAGAGAATTGTATGGAAGATGGGGAAGAAGTACTAAAGGAGCCAGAGAGGTCAAGGACACCACAAGAAAACATATGGAACCAACTAACTTGGGCCCATAGTAGCCCACAGAGATTGACCCACCAAACAAAAAGCACACTTGGGAAGAATGTAGGCCCGCTGCACATATGTAACAGTGGTCCAGCTCTGTCCTCATGAGGGGTACTAATATCAGGAGTTGTATCCTACTCTGCTGTCCACCTTGGGATCCCTCTCCCCTAACTGGGGTGCTTTGCCTAGCCACAATAGGAAAAGATGCACCTAGTCAGTCATACCACAACTTGATAGGCCAAGGTGGATTGGTATGTATGGGAGGCCTCCCTTTTTCAGAGCCTTTTCTGAGAAGAAAGTGAGGATGGGGGAATGGCAGGGAGGTGAGTTAAGAGAGAAGGACTGGGAGGAGAAAAGGGAGGAAAAACTGTGATCAAGATGTAAAATAAATAAGTAATTAGAAAAAGAAATTAATTTAAGCACCTGGCATTCTCACATATTAAGGTAACACACATTATAAAAAAAAAAAAAAAAAAAAAAAAAAACTCTCATAAAACTTCCCTGCAGAATTTTCTTCTGATGTGTTAGAATTCAGTAGACAACATTAAAAGGCCTCAGCTACAAAATGGTATGGTATGGTATGAACTTGCACAACCCAAATTCTTATGCTGAAACCTAGTTGCTAATGTAATCTCTAAACAATTAAATCTCAAGAGCCCTTCTAGGTAATATTAGAATTAAAAAGGCTGGAAGGAGTAGGACTGCCCTCTTCTGCCATGAGAAGACACAAAGTAGAAGCTCCAGGTTATTTTGTCTTCCGCATATAAGGACATGGTTTTTCAAGTACTAACAAGGAGGAAATCTGAAAGAAACCTTCCAGATAGCATTTGCTGCAAACACAGGGTTATGCTTAGCAGATTCAAATTACAACCTGGAGACTAGACGGTCAAAGGGGGAGAAACAGTGAGAAATGAGGTTACAGGCTTGAGCAAGAACTCCTGAAAAATTGTGTCTACAGAGACTCACTGGCTGATTATAACTGCAACATGCTCTGGAGATTGGAATACTGAAGGCCCAAAGGCTAATTACCCTCAAAGCCATTTCTTACCTCTGCATCAGAATAAACATCTACAACTTAAAAAACAAAACAAAAGAAAACAAAACAAAACAAAAAAACTGGAATCTACTGACTTAGATTCACTCGTTTTCACCAACTCCAAAGCTAAGACTGTCGTCAAATAGCATCTTAGGCCTATAGAAAAGCCTCCCTCATCTTGCTGTGATCTCCTCCGTGATGTACCCATCAATGTATTTTAAACTTGCTTTGATTTATATTTTCTTTGTTCTGTAAAACTACGATCATGGCCTGATCACTGAGAACAGCTCCAGAATAAACTCTCTTTTTCCCTTTAAAAGGAGAGCTGTGGTTTTCATGATCATGAATGACATACAGGCCACTGTAAAAAAAATGGAAGTTATTAGAAAGTTATGTTCAAAAACATAGAAACAAACTAATTGTTGTTAAATTATTTCTGCTACTTTGCTGCAGATGAACTACAAAGAGCCACTGAAAGCTAGACAGTCATGTGTAGAAGCTTCTGTAGCTTAAGAATGTCGAATTATTTTTAATATTTAATATTGATTCATACTACTAGTAATGTAGGAGTTACTCTTTAACCAGCTATTTACCCAAATAACCAAACAGAAAACTAAGATTTATTTAATTAGCCTAAAGCACAATACTGAGCAATAATTACTCCATCCTAAACCTCCAAGCTAGTCTAGCTTCCTCCCATTCAAATTTCCCAGACTACACTTGCTTTTAGTCATCCCCTAGGTCCAGTTCATTTCCCCTGATGCTTCCTAGTCCTCTCCTTGTGACTCCATCTCCTACTTCCTCTTTTTTTCTCCTCATGCTGGATCTAGAAATCCTACCCTATTCTCTGTATTGCTCAGCATTGATTGGATGGCTTTTTATTGGTACAAAAGAGAAAAAAATGGCGGGCATGTTTACACACACATGAGACAGGAGATACTTAGAATAGACATCACAATGCAATGTCCAGATTGAAACTAAATAGTGGGATAGAGAAATCAGCATTTGAGTGAACAAGAGTAAACCACACCCAGTCTACAAAAAACATTATGCCAACATAAGAGAGACATGAGGAGTGGTCTGGACTTATCTAGTATCAGTGGTTAATAATGAAAACTGGGCCTCCACCAATACAAATTTATATGTAGGCAAAACATACATACATATACATAAAATATTAATTTAAAAATATCTTAAAGCTTATTGGAGTAAAATAACTCTGACATGATAGGCCAATTTTTATCTTTATTATGATTTTTATATTTATTTTATTATATATGTCTGAGTGTCTTGCCTCAAAGTATCTACATGTGCCATGTACATGCCTGGTGCCCATGACGGTCAGCAGAAGGCACTGGATCACCTGCAGCTAGAGTTCTAGATAGATATCAGCCACCATGTGGGTGCTGGGAACTGAACCTGGGTTTTCTACAATAGCAACTAAATGTTTAGCCATCTCCCAGCCCTAACTTTAGCTGGAGGACCTTCCACACCTTAAGTGATCTTATGTCAAGTAGGCATCCATAAATAAATACACATAACCTAAATTTATTTAGAGGAAACACTAAATCAACTTATCAAGTTATATTTATAAATGTATATGTATATATGAGTAACAAAGAATGAATTTGAAAGCCATGAATTTGAAGTAAGGGGGAGGGGGCTCTGGGAAGAGGTGGAAAAGGAAAATTATGTAAATTCATTTTTATTCAATCTGAAACTCCAGCCATGGACATCAACTGCCATCCACAGTGAACATCTCAAATCAGACTAAATAATCCCACACAGGCATGTCCAGAGGCTTGTCTCCTAGGTGGTAATTTTAGATCACATCAACATGGCAATCAAGAATAACCACTACATATGCTATTAGAACTAATTATGCAGCATGCTAAGTTTTTTATTTAGACTAAGTAGATATAGTTTGAACACGTCAGCTTTGGTACTTCCTAGAATCTCTTTCAATGTTGAAATCAAGGAAAATGACATTCTGTGGAGAACTAAAGAAAAAAAAAGATGTATAAATTATTTAATGATGTTAAAAAAAGATGTTAAAATGAATTATTTGTTTACTTTGATTAGGATGAAAATGTAATTTTGAAAGACAGCACTGCTATCCTATGAATGCCAGAAAGCATCACACTTTTAACGATACTGTCATCGCAACATAAATTATTAAAGAAGCTGCTCATTGCCCCTCCCTTTTTCCCAAGTCAAATTATGAACTTAACCCAAGAACTACCCACAGCAGTTTTACCCATTACAATCTTTTGTAAGGTCAATTAACAGTGTAGTGCTACCAAGAGTCTGCTTCGCCATAGCAAGAATTAGCTCAAGAATCAGACAAGCCTTCAAATAAATGCAGAAAGCACCATCCCATTTGCTAAACAAGAAGGCTTCCAAAGACGATACAGAACGCCCAGAGAAACCTCACATAAATGCAAAGACACTCTCACAATAATATAAATATTACATTTTGTGTTGCCATGTTGTATACACAAATGATTGTGTATCTTTAAATATGTATCATCTTTAAATATGAGAGTAGGAGATAGTACATGTATACATCTTCCTCCTTCAAGAAATAATCCTATACACAGGTGCACGCCTTTAATCCCAGCACTCAGGAGGCAGAGGCAGGTGGATCTCTGTGAGTTCGAGGCCAGCCTGGTCTACAAAGTGAGTCTATGACAGCCAGTGCTACATAGAGAAACTCTGTCTCGGAAAACAAAACAACAACAACAAAAAGAATTCATATTAACTGAAGGCTATGAAAAGTCACATAGAACAAACAAAAATATAAAAGGTATTTCAATTACTTATTTAAAATGGGTAACACGTGGCTGGAGAGGTGGCTCAATGTATAAGCGTATACTGCTCTTACCGAGAAAGCAGATTCAGTTCCCAGCATCCAGTTCGCAACTGTCTATAATTCTAGTTGTAGAGGATCTGATACCTTCCTCTGTTGTCCATGGACATCAGGCAAGCACATGGTGCACACGCATGCATAAGGAAAGACACTCATACAAATAAATCAATAAATAAATCTTTAAAACAAAGCAATAACTTAAATTTAGGAAATCAACAGGAGCATCTACTTTGCCACACACTATGCTAATGAGCACAAACATGAAATCAGTGAGCACATTACCCTTCATGACTGTGAGAGAAAAAAGAATGAGAAACAAGATGACATGAAAATAAATGGAAGAATTTTCTGCCTGTGGTGGTGCACACCTGAGATCCCAGTACTCAGAAGGATTAAGCAGGAAGATGAGTTTAAGGCCAGCCTGAGCTATACAGTGTTAAGTAGGTACCCTAGGCTTCATATAGAGATCCTCCCCTCAAAACCTACCTAAATAAATATATCATAGCAATTATAATAACCCAAAATAGAAAGGCAAAAACATGACCAGATAAAGAGCATGATAATGAAGAGAAGAGTGAGGTGAACAACTACAATAATATACAGGAGAACCATGGAGCTGTGGCAGACCTTCCTCCTTGATCTGACAGCTAATGTGTTAAAATATATAAAATAAGGCAAGTTAGGACATTGGAAGAAAACTGTATTTCATTCATCTTATTCAAGATTTCCACAGCAACTACCTACATAGTTACTGATCATTGTGGTCAATGGCAAAAGTATTCAATATAATATATTTTTTAACTTAATTATATAAAATTTAATTAGAGCTACTGATGAGATTAAATGACACACAAGTTTAAAGTCTGAAACAGTTTATAACAAACCTGCTTTATTTTTATGCTACCCTTAAACTCTGATTTCCCACATACTTCTTGTCCAACATCTCATAACGCAGTCGTAATTAATATGACTTTTTCGCTCAAATCAGTTACTTCATGCTTTGAAGAAAGGGGAAAGTACTCTACAATGCTAATTAGTTACACTATTAATGTCCAGTGCTTGTTAAAGAACAGCATTCAAAATATCAACTGTTTTTGCTCCTCACTCCAGACATAAAAGCAACAACAGAATATTTGCTGTGAAATTATAAAGGCTGCCACAACTGAACTTAAAGAAGTAACAGCAAAATATAAATACAGCACTTGTGCAGATTTTCACAGTAATTTTTAGGTTATCAAGGAAACATCTAGAGTGTTGATCTGGTTATACTCAATTCAAACAAACTACTTGTCACATTAACTACCTCCAGGAAGTTACTCCAAACACAAAATAAACTGTTTATGCCCCTACTCAGATAGATAACATGACAGACTGTTATTAGTTGAAGACAGATGAGATACATTAATTTGATTGTGAGCATGTGTTTAATTTTACCCTGCCATGTACACTCTCTAATGCTGTCTTTCTATGATGCCATAGTAAATCATGCAGTATTCGAAGAATTGCTAATGCAAGAAAATAAAAAAAATAACCAGAAGTTGACTTTTAACTTTGCTGCTTCTTAAATTAATGTTTTTACCAAAGTAACTGCCTGGAATATTATTGAGTTTTATAGAGGGATAAAAAAGAACACTGCACCACTGAAGAAGCTACTTTTGTTTCTAATATCAGTTTAAGATGTGAAGGCAATTTAACATTTTCCTATACACTACCTTTTTTTTTTTTTTTTTTTTTTTTTTTAATGAGATGTCTCTTCTTTCCAATTTCTACTGGCCTGCTTATCCACTGCTTTAAGCACATCTTTTAACGATGATACTTTCCATATTTGTTGGAAGAATTCTGCTCAGGTTAGGATCCTCCTTTCAGATCTTTCATGATATTTTTAAGTAACAAAATTAAGATTTTATAAAGTTCAAAATCACTGATATAATAATGCTGTAAGTATTTCTGCCACACTTACTGTGTTATTATATGCAGCTGAAAACAAAACAAACAAGTAAACAAAATTTCCAAATACAGTAGTTACTCACAAAGTATTGACTGGCTGGAAAAAATAGTTGTTAGATTCTTAAAATAACGGAAGGCAGCTAAGATAAGTCAACTGCAGATCTTCACCTAAGCCTCCTTTCCTCCAAATCCAATTCCCT
The DNA here is from genome assembly GCA_907169655.1 of Acomys percivali. Lineage (NCBI taxonomy): Eukaryota > Metazoa > Chordata > Mammalia > Rodentia > Muridae > Acomys > Acomys percivali. The sequence goes on along the minus strand of OU015747.1, from coordinate 26,361,486 downwards.
AGTGTTCCTTTCAGCACTATGGGAAACCACCCTCTGCAGCCTCCCTTTTCTCAACCCCACCCCATCTCCAGTGGATCAAACAGATCTTCCCCTCCAACTCTCCTTTCCCCACACTCATTACTTTATCCCAGCCTTCGACTTCAATAGGCATTCCCTGAGAACCCAAAGGCCAGTTCAGCCAGAGAAAGAGGTAGTCTAACTGCAGGTCTTCACCTTTCCTTCCATTCCTCCAAATCTAATCTCCAACTCTCATCCCCATTTCTTAGCTATAGCCTCGCTTTCAACTCTGATGCCTCATCCCCAGCTCAGTAGCAGGATGCCTGCTATGGTTTCTACTTCTTCTCTGATCCCTATCACCAAATGATTACATACAACTTTTATAACCTTCCTTACCCCCCCCCCCCCACTCATTATATGATCCCAGCCTTCAAATCCAGCAGACATTCCCTAGGAACATGCCAGCCAGGCCTGCCAAAGAAGCAAGTAGGCAGGTGAAGCAGGCAAGCAACCTTTTTAGCTTCACTAACTTCCTCTCCTCCATATCCAATCCCTTAGTCATATCCCCAGGTCTGTAGCAGACTACCTGTCCTTGGCCTCTCTCATTCTCTGTCCCCATCCCCAGGTTACCTAAGTGGATCCTAGTAGAATGACCTGCTTTTCTCCCTCCTGTGGACCCCCTTGGTGTCCACTAGCCCATCCTTATATCCTAAGTGTCAGCTCCCAATACCTAGACACATTTTACCTAGAATCCCCAGTGGCCACACCAACAAGGGTTCCAGAAAAATTTCTACCAGGCAACACACACTCCTAAGAATCAGAGAAACCAAGAAACAAATCACCCACCCAAAAGAGAGAAGACCAGATAACACCTAAAATTCCAATGTTCCCAAACCCAGGTGCCTACATGGTAGCTTAAAAACACAATCAGTATCAGCCAGGAAAATATATGTCCAATAGAACCCAGCAATCCTATGACAGTAGGCTCTGGGGATTGTAACACAGCCAAAGTGCAAGACAATGACCTCAAAATAGCCTTCATGAAGAGGTGCTTAAAGAGGAAATGAATAAATTCCTTAAGGAACTCTATGAAAATACTAACAGTGGAAGGAAATGAAAAAATTAGTTCATGATCTAAAAGTGGAAAGATTATCACTAAATAAGAAACAAACAAACAAACAAACAAACAACCCTGGAGGGGAAAAATTTAAGAATTCCAGGAAGAATGTCACAGGCAAGACTCACCAACAAAATACAAGAAAAGGAAGAAAGAATCTTAGGCATTGAAGACATAATAGAACAAACATATACCTCAGTCAAAGAAAACATTAAACCTAAAAGAATCTTGGCACAAAACATCTACATAATATACAAGACTACTAAAAGACCAAATCTAAGAATAATAGTAATAGAAGAAAGAAAAGAAACCCAGGTCAGGGAGACAGAAAGTACTTTCAACACACAATCACAGAAGAAAATTTCCCTAGATAGGAGTAGATGCCTATTTTAGGTACAAGGAGCATACAAAACACCAAATAGACTGGGCCAGAAAAGACTGTCTTCTCAACACATAATAAAACACCAAATATACAGAGGGGGAAGGAATATTAAATGCTGCAAGGGGGAAAAAAACAAGTAACATCTAAAGACAGACCCTACTAGAATTATACCTGACTTCGCAATATTGATTCTAAAAGTCAGAGGAGCCTGGACAGTTGTTATACACAAGAGAACATGGATGACAGACCAGACTTTTATATCTAGCAAAACTTTCCAACACAATAAATGGAGAAAATATGACATTGCCTGATAAAACCAAATTTAAGCAATATCTGTCTACAAATTCAGCCCGACACAAGTTACTAAAAGGAAAATCTCAACTTAAGGAGGTTTACCATACCAAGAAAACACAAGGACTAAGTAATCCCAGACCAGCAAATAAAAAGAGGGGAAACACACACACACACACACACAAACACACACACCACCACCACCACCACCACCACAACAACAACAACAACAATAACAACAGCAAAATTAAAATATCAACAAACATTGCTAATTAATATTCAACATCAGTGGTCTCAATTCCCCAATAAGAAGACGAACTGTTAACAGAGTGGACTGCTGCTACATTTAGGAAATAAACCTCAACATCAAGGACTGACATCAGCCAAAGGTAAAAGGAAGGATAAAGATGCTCCAAGCAAACTGGTGTAGCCAAAATATACATGAAACCAAAGCTTATCAAAAGAGATAAGGAAGGATACTACATACTAAAAGGAAAAATCCATGAGAACATTGAATTCTTAACATCTATAGCCCATCACAAAGGTATCCAAGTTTGTAAAAGAAATATTACTATATTGATCCTCATACATGAATAATAGGAGACTTCAATAGGAGACTTTTTAGCACTAGACAGTTTATCCAGACAAAAACTACAAAGAGAAATGATGGAGCTAAATGATATTATAAACCAAATATACCTAACATATTTACAGAACATTTCCCTCAAATACAAAATATACCCTCCTCTCTGCAGTCCATGGAACATTGCTTCAAATTAACCACATCCTTAGACACAAAGCACGTCTCAACAGATACAAGAAAGCTGAAGTAACTCCTTCTATGCTATAAAACCACCAGTGATTAAAGCTAGATAGCAACAGCAAGAGAAATCTTACAAACTCGTGGAAACTGAGCAACTCACTACTGAATGAAAAATGAGTTAAGACAGAATTAACTCTAGAACTGAATGAAAATGAATATAGAACATACCCAAACTTATGGGACACGCCGGGTGTGGTGGCGCACGCCTTTAATCCCAGCACTCGGGAGGCAGAGGCAGGTGGATGGATGTGAGTTCGAGGCAGGCCTGGTCTACAAAGCGAGTCCAGGACAGCCAAGGCTAACACAGAGAGACTCTGTCTCGAAAAAAAAAACAAAAAACAAAAACAAACTTATGGGACACAATGGAGATAGCTCCAACAGGCAAGTTCATAGTTCTGGTTTAAGTTTTGGATTAGAGTTAGCAAAAACTAGTTTGGGACAATGTCGTACCATGTTTGACTCTCTACAAGCAGTTGGTATTATTTTTCCTAACACATCTTGTAGAACTGACCAGAAAAGCCATCTGGACCTGTAGTTTTCTTTGTGGAAAGATTTTGAATGATAAAAAAATTCATTAATATGGCAGATATTACCATGCATATCTGCTTCAGCAGATTCCAGTAGTCTGTGTCTAAGTAGAACCTGTCAATTTAACATAAACTGTTGAATGATGAAAGTAAGCCTTTCATATCAGTTCCTTATACACTTCTTAATATGTGAAGAATTTGTAATGACTTCCATTTTTCATTCTTGACACCTGTAACTCTAATCTTCTTTTTAATAGCTAGTTTAGATAGGGTTTATCATCTTATTGATTATCTTAATGGACCATGAGATCTGAGATAAAACTTAATTCACCATGGTTGTTGCAGTAAGAGCTTTACCGCCCTAAGCTTTCTCATCAGCCAGTCCTTCCTTTCCCTTTTTCCTTTTCTGTTCCCTTCCACTCCATTCCCTTCCCTTCCCTCCCCTCCTCTTCTCCTCCTTTCTTCCGTTTAATCCAGCATCATAGCTACTCTGGCAGGGGATCACTCCAAAGACCTAAGTCTGTGATCTAGCTCAAATACAGACATGCCCTTAGTACAGACCCTTAATCCCTCTGCTGGAATTTAGTACACACTTTTAATCCCAAACAATGCCTTAAATACACACCTTTAATCCTTTTGGCTAGAATACACACCCTTAATCCATCTGGCTGGGATTTAGTACACACCTTTAATCCCAAACAATGTTGTCTCATGGAAGGGCAAAGTGACAAATTAAAGGTTTGACCTACTGAGTTAGAGATAGGATACACTCAACTCTTACAAGAACAGACAGGAAAAAGAATCCACTTTAAAAGCAGCACAGAGAGAGAACAGAAAGCTTGTGGGGACAGTACAGTAGAATTCAGGAGTGCAGTTCAGTTTAGTACAATTCAGTTAAGTGAAGTTAAGCTTGTGCAGTTCAATTCATGGAGTTCAGAGGCAGTTTTTTTCAAGTAGAACAATTCAGTGAGCATGCCAGAGAAGCCAGTTTGAATCAGTTAGCTTCCAAAGAGATATTTTGAGCCAGAACAGCTTAGTTGAATCAGCCAGCCAGAGTTCAGAAAGAACTAGAACAGGTGAGCTTATTCATCAGTAAGTCTCTAAGGATGAAAACACTCTAGATGTAGGTTAGCATATGGAGGCTGGAAGCGAAAGCCTTCAATGCTCAGTCTTACAGATTAGATTGTACAGAGGCTAGAAGCTTCCAGGCATAGGCCAAGGGATAGTTAGACAGAAATGCTCTGGGCTCAGCCCAAGCCATGTATTTATAAAGCTTGGGTATGGCTCTCATCTCATCCCTTCTTCTGAGGAAATAAAAACATTTATTCTTTCTTTTCTCTTATTTTTAACTTCTGCTCTTAATCTTCACTTTTTCCTTCCTTATGCTTGCTTTGTCTTTGTCTTTCTTTTCCTTTTCTTAAGGAGAAAACACATCATTGATTTGCAAAGGCTTTATCTCCTTAAAATAGAAGCACTTAATAATGCTACTAACATTTCTCCAAATACTGCTTTAGTGGCACACACCAAAACTTGGTACAATGTTTTCATTTTTGGTCAATTCAAAGTATATTTTGTGATTTCTCTATTCCTTGGTAGCCTGTGTCAATTTCTGAGTGTTTTGGCACAGTTTAGATATTTTTCTAGCACTGCTTTCTACTTTAATTCCATTATTGTCACAGAACAAATACAGCATTTTCCATATTTGAAACTTTTACTATAATTACTTATTCAATTTTTTGCAAATAAGAATCATTTTAGTGGGCTAGAGAGATGGCTCAATGGTTAAGAGCACCGCTTGCTCTTCCAGAGGTCCTGAGTTCAATTCCCAGCAACCACATGGTGGCTCACAACCATCTGTAATGTGATCTGATGCCCTCTTCTGGCCTGCAGGTGTGCATGCAGGCAGAACACTGTATACAAAATAATTTTTAAAAATTTTTAAAGAATCATTTTAGTAAATTTATATAAAATATGGATGTTAATTAAAATGATTTGTGGAGTACCAAAAAGGGGATTACCTTTCCAATTCTTTATAGGTGAGAATGTCTCCTATCATGATAAACACCTTGTGTGAATTTGAAAAGAACATCTATTCAGTTGTTACACATGAGGTTCTTTTTGTTTCATTCATTGTTTTACTTTTTTTCCTTTTTCTTTTTTTCTTTTTGAAGGGTCTTGTTCTGTAGCCCAGGGTGAACTCAAACTCTTGCCAAAACTTTTGCCTCAGCCTCTCAAGTATAGAGATTATAGGAGTCAGTCAATTTAGAATGTTCTATTAAAAACTAGGTCCAGATGGCTGGTATTATTTAGGCCATCTCCACCTCTACAAACTGTCTGAGTTCTGTTAGTTCATGTAAAGATAGAGGAGACTGGGAGGAGATCCAAGATGGCGGCGAGCAGTGTGGACCGTGTTTGGAAGCTCCCGTGAACAGTTCGGGGAATTGCACAGATTTCTGATCCAGGAACACCAGGATCCCGACACCACGGCAGCAGGAGTGCTCCACGGTTCGGAAGGACCAGGGTGCGGAGGACCTGCGTGCCCCTACACACGGGAGGAGTGCGGATTTTCTCGGATCAGAGCAGCAGCGGCACAGGCGGCGTCAGCAACACCAGCAGCAGCGACTGAGGTTTGCAGCTCAGAGCCATCCAGTGGAGGCGGTTAGTGTGGTGGCCGGTGGGAGTTGCTGCGGGAGAGGGGACACTGGACAGGATTTGGGTCGCGTGGTGCTTTGTGACCCAAGCTAGACACGGTGGACAGTTCAGCCCCAGAGTCCCGGGTACAGCTCAGGGCGCAGTGCTGTGGAGACACTGATTCAGCGAAGCGGGCAATTCTGCCCAAGACAATAGCTTAGCGGAGCCACGGCTCCCCTGCTGTGACACAGGCTAGGCGGAGAACTCAGTTCCGCCCCAGGCCCGTCTCTGTACAGCAGCAATTCACCTGCTGTGACACAGGCTGGGCGGAGCACTCAGTTCCGCCCCAGGCCCGTCTCTGCACAGCAGCAGTTCACCTGCTGTGACGCAGGCTGGGCGGAGCACTCAGTTCTACCCCAGGCCCATCTCTGCACAGCAGCAGTTCACCGGCTGTGACACAGGCTGGGCGGAGCACTCAGTTCCACCCCAGGCCCGTCTCTGCACAGCCACAGTTCACCTGCTATGACGCAGGCTGGACGGTAGCGCTCAGGTCCACCGAAGGACCACCTCAGTGCAGCCAGTTCACCGGCTGTGACGCAGGCTGGGCGGAGTGCTCAGTCCCATCTGAGGCGCTAGCACACATCAACGAGCAGTTCTGCTCAAGACATTAGCTCTCCTCAGAGGGCAGTTTTAGGGCGCTGACGCAGGCTGAGGTCAGCACGCAGATTCAGCCCAGAGGCCCTAGCTGGACTTGCCGGGCGGATTAGGCCCAGGGATTCTTCCTGAGCTGTGCACACGGGCTCGGCGGCCCCAAGACTCTGGCTGGACTATGCACGCAGTATAGGCCTGGAGGCCCGGGCTGAATTCAGCGTGCAGTGTGGGTCCATAGTGTCTGGCTGAGCTCGGAGCACAATTCTGCCCCAGAGACTCGGGTGGAGCTCGGCGTGCAGCTTAGGGCCACAGTCCCTAACCGTGCTTGGCAGACAGATTGGGCCCAGAGTCTCTAGTAGAGCCTTTAGCACAGTCCCGGCTCTAAGACTCTGGTTGGACACAGTGTGCAGTTTGAATCCAGAATTCCTGGCTGAGCTGCGCGGATGTTTTGGGCATGAGTCAATAACTGACCACAGCAAGCAGTTTGGCCAAACACCCCTAGCTGAGCTTGGTGCGCAGTCCTAGCCCAAAAATTCTGGCTGGACCCTGTGTGCATTTTGAGCCCAGATTTCCTAGCTAAGCTCGGCAGACGGTTCAGGCCCTGAGATACTAGCTGAGCTCGGACGGTGGTTTGGGACTAGTTTCCCTGGCTGGACCTGGCAGGGAACCCAGAAGGCTGTGGATAACTTGGCCTGACCTAACGCTCATCCAGAGACCCAGAGCGATTACAGGACCCACAGCACAGGAGAGCTGAGGATCACTGGCTGTGAGAGCCCAAAACGCCAGGGCTAACCTCCTGCCATCCACAACAGTGAAACATAAGAGCTTCCAACCTACGGAAACCGTGAGAAAACAAGTGAATCTATCATCAGACTCCCTCCATCCAACTCGGGAATCTACCCAACGAAAACAAAGCCGGCAAGATGTCTAAAGGACAGCGTAAAAGCATATGCAAAAAACCTCAAAACAACATGGCGTCTCCAGTTTCCAGCTATCCCAAAGAAAACAACCCAGAGAGCTCAAATACAACGGAAATACAAGAAAATGACCTCAAATCCTTAATAAGGAGCATATTAATGGAGGAAACAAATAAAATTCGTAATCAAATACAGGAAGATGCAGCAAAACAGGTGAGAGACATAAAAGAAGCACATAGAGTGGAACTGGAAAAATTTCAGGAAAATGCAAATAACCAGATGGAAGAAATAATTAAAACGGTTCAAGCTCTGAAGACCTATAAAGAGGCAATAGAAGAAACTCAGGAATATACAAAAAATGAGGTGAAAGAAATAAAAAAATCAGTTCAAGATCTGAAGACAAAAATGGATTCAATGATAAACACACAGACAGAAGAAAAACGAGAACGTGAAACCTCAGAGAAGAAGACGAGCAACACAGAGGTGAGCCTTTCTAACAGAATCCAAGAGACGGAAGAACGAATTTCAGGTCTAGAAGATACAATCACAGATCTTGAAGCAACCATTAAAGATAATGCCAAGTCTGGAAAACTCCTGACACAAAACATCCAAGAAATTCAGGACACCATGAAAAGAAAAAATCTGAGGATAATAGGCATTGAAGAAAGAGAAGATATCAGACTCCAAGGCCCAGAAACTATTCTCAAAAAAATTATAGAAGAAAATTTCCCCAACCTAAAGAAAGAGATACCTATAAACATACAAGAGGCCTACAGAACACCAAATAGAATTGACCAGAAAAGGAAAACTGCCCGTCACATAATAATCAAAACACAAAACATACAGAACAAAGAAAAAATATTAAAAGCTGCAAGGGAAAAGGGCCAAATAACATTCAATGGCAAACCTATCAGAATTACACCAGACTTCTCAGCAGAGACCATAAAAGCCAGAAGAGCCTGGACAGAGATCCTGCAAACCCTGAGAGACCACAGATGCCAGGCCAGACTACTTTACCCAGCAAAGCTATCAATAAATATTGATGGAGAAAACAAAATATTCCATGACAAAAACAAATTCAAACAGTACCTATCCACAAATCCAGCTTTACAGAAGGTACTAGAAGGAAAACTCCATCCCAAAGGGTCAAGCTACAACCAAAACTACTCAGGAAATAGGTAATTATACCATGGCAAAAACACAACTACACAAACACTCGATTGGAAACAACATCAAAATTAAGACTCTTAACAGTCACTGGTCGTTAATATCTCTCAACATCAATGGTCTTAATTCTCCAATAAAAAGACATAGACTATCTGAATGGATGCATAAACAAGATCCAACATTCTTCTGCATTCAAGAAACACATCTCACCTATAATGATAGGCATTACCTCAGGGTAAAAGGTTGGAAAAAAATATTCCAAGCAAATGGTCACAAGAAGCAAGCAGGCGTAGCCATTTTAATATCAAACAAGATAGACTTTCAACCAAAATTAATCAAAAGGGATGCAGAAGGACACTTCATACTCATCAAAGGTAAAGTCAACCAAGACGACATCACAATTCTGAACATCTATGCTCCCAATACAAGGGCACCCACATTTGTAAAAGATCTGCTAAAAAAACTTAAACCACACATCGATCACCACACAATAATAGTGGGAGACTTCAACACCCCACTCTCACTGAAGGATAAGTCATTGAAACAGAAACTTAGCCGTGAAATAACATCATTAACCAATGCCATGGGTCAAATGGATCTAACAGATATCTATAGAACCTTTCACCCAAACAAGAAAGAATATACCTTCTTCTCTGCACCCCATGGAACCTTCTCCAAAATTGATCACATCGTAGGTCACAAAGCAGGCCTCAACAGATACAAGAGGATTGAAATAATACCTTGTATCCTATCAGATCACCATGCTCTTAGGCTGCAATTCAACAACAACAGAAACAACAAAAAGCCTACACGTACGTGGAAACTAAACAACTCTCTGCTAAATGACACATGGGTCAGGGAAGAAATAAAGAAAGAAATCAAGGAGTTTCTGAAATTCAATGATAATGAGGGAACAACATACCCAAATTTGTGGGATACATTGAAAGCAGTGTTAAGAGGAAAACTCATAGCACTAAGTGCCTTTAAAAAGAAATTGGAAACATTGCACATAAGCAACTTAACAAAACAGCTGGAAGCCCTAGAAAAAAAGGAAGCAGAAACACCCAAAAGGAGTAGACGTCTGGAAATAATCAAACTCAGGGTTGAAATTAACAAATTAGAAACTAAGAAAACAGTCCAAAGAATCAACAAAACCAAGAGCTGGTTCTTTGAGAAAATCAATAAGATAGACAGACCGTTAGCCAAACTAACTAAAAGGCAGAGAGACAGTATTGAAATCAACAGAATCAGAAATGAAAAGGGAGACATAACAACAGACACTGAAGAAATACAAAGAATCATAAGATCTTACTTCGAAGGCATATATGCCACAAAATTTGAAAACCTAAGGGAAATGGATGACTTTCTTGATCAATTTCACTTGCCTAAGTTGAGTGAAGAACAGATAAACAAGCTAAATAGTCCCATTTCCCCTACAGAAATAGAAGCAATCATTGATAGTCTCCCAAGCAAAAAAAGCCCAGGGCCAGATGGTTTCAGTGCAGAATTCTACCAGACCTTCAAAGGCGAGCTAATACCGATACTCTTCAAGCTACTCCAAAACATAGAATTGGATGGAACATTACCAAATTCATTCTATGAGGCCATAGTCACGTTGATACCTAAGCCTCACAAAGACTCAACAAAGAAAGAGAATTTCAGACCAATTTCTCTTATGAACATCGATGCAAAAATACTAAATAAAATTCTTGCAAAACGAATACAAGAACACATAAAGGATATCATTCATCATGACCAAGTAGGCTTCATTCCAGGCATGCAGGGATGGTTTAATATACGGAAATCCATCAATGTCATCCACCATATAAACAAACTGAAAATAAAAAACCACATGATCATCTCTTTAGATGCAGAGAAAGCATTTGATAAAATCCAACACCCATTCATATTTAAAGTTTTAGAGAGATCGGGGATACAAGGCACTTTCCTCAACATAATAAAGGCTATCTACAGCAAGCCAATAGCCAAAATTAAAGTAAATGGGGAGATACTCAAGGAAATTCCTCTAAAAACGGGAACAAGGCAAGGCTGCCCACTCTCTCCATATCTCTTCAATATAGTACTCGAAGTTCTAGCCAGAGCAATAAGACAACAAAAGGAGATCAAGGGTATCCAAATGGGAAATGAGGAAGTCAAACTATCCCTATTTGCAGATGATATGATTGTGTACATAAGTGACCCTCAAAATTCCACCAGAGAACTCCTACAGCTGATAAATACTTTCAGCAATTTGGCTGGATACAAAATTAACTCCAAAAAGTCTGTAGCCTTCCTATACACAAATGACAAGCTTGCCGAGGAAGAAATTAGGAAATCCACACCCTTCACATTAGCCACAAGCAATATAAAATATCTAGGAGTTACTTTAACTAAGCAAGTGAAGGACTTGTTTGAAAAAAATTTCAAAACTCTGAAGAAGGAGATTGAAGATGACATGAGAAGATGGAAGGATCTTCCTTGCTCATGGATAGGGAGAATTAACATAGTAAAAATGGCCATCCTACCAAAAGCAATCTACAGATTCAATGCAATCCCTATCAAAATACCTACACAATTTTTTAAAGACATTGAAAGTTCAATTCTGAACTTCATATGGAAAAACAAAAAACCCAGAATAGCAAAAACGATCTTGTACAATAAAAGGTGCTGTGGAGGAATCTCCATACCTGATTTCAAATTGTACTATAAAGCAATTGTAATTAAAACAGCATGGTACTGGCACAGCAACAGGCTGGTTGATCAGTGGAATCGAATTGAAGACCCAGATATGAATCCACACACATATGGTCACTTGATTTTTGATAAAGAAGCCAAATCCATTCAATGGAAAAAGGATAGCATCTTCAACAAATGGTGCTGGTCTAACTGGATGTCTATGTGTAAAAAAATGCAACTGGACCCATATTTGTCACCTTGCACAAAACTCAAATCCAAGTGGATTAAAGACCTCAACATAAAACCAGAGACACTAAGTCAGTTAGAAGAAAAAGTGGGGAAGAGCCTGGAACATATTGGCACAGGAGACAACTTCCTGAACAGAACACCAACAGCCCAGGCCTTAATGTCAACAATTAATAAATGGGACCTCATGAGGCTAAGAAGCTTCTGTAAGGCTAGAGACACTGTCAAGAGAACAAAGCGACAGCCTACAGACTGGGAAAAGATCTTCACCAACCCTACATCTGACAAAGGTCTAATATCCAAAATATATAAAGAACTCAAGAAATTAAACACCACCAAACCAAATAACCCAATTGAGAAATGGGGCTTGGAACTAAACAGAGAATTCTCAACAGAAGAATATCAAATGGCTGAGAAACACTTAAAGAAATGCTCAACCTCCTTAGTCATCAGGGAAATGCAAATCAAAACGACTCTGAGATTCCATCTTACACCCATCAGAATGGCTAAGATCAAAAACTCAAGCGACACCACATGCTGGAGAGGATGTGGGGAGAGAGGAACACTCCTTCATTGCTGGTGGGAATGCAAACTAGTACAACCACTTTGGAAATCTATCTGGTGCTATCTCAGAAAACTGGGAATAGGGCTTCCTCAAGACCCAGCTATTCCACTCCTTGGAATATACCCAGAAGATGCACCAGCACACAGCAAGAAAATTTGCTCAACCATGTTCATAGCAGCCTTATTCATAATAGCCAGATCATGGAAACAGCCTAAATGTCCCTCAGTAGAAGAATGGTTAAAGAAACTGTGGTACATATACACTATGGAATACTACTCAGCTATTAAAAACAAGGAATTCCCGAAATTTGTGGACAAATGGATTGAGCTAGAGATGATCATAATGAGTGAGTTAACCCAGAAGCAGAAAGACTCAAATGGTATATACTCACTTATATCTGCATACTGGCCCAATGGACATGTCCCATGAAAGCCTTCCCTTACCAGGAAACTGGGACAGAGGGGAGGACATCCTATTGGGACTCTAGATGAGAGAACAATGGGTGAATAGCAATGTAGAAGGATCCAGTGGGTTCTAGAAACCTACAAGTAGAACATTATGATGGGCGGATTTGGGTCATGGGGTCCCGCTCAAACTAAGGCCCTAGCCAAGGACAATACAGGCCGAATAATTTAAACCCCTACCCTGATCTAGCCCATGGACAAGACAGTCTCCACACTTGAGTGGAGAGAGGGATTTGACTTTCTCAAGTACTCTGGTGCCTCACATCTGTCTATGTCCCCTGGCGGGGGAGACCTAGTGGCACTCAGAGGAAGGACAGCAGGTCACTGAGAAGAGACTTGATACCCTATGAGCATATACAGAGGGAGGTAATCCCTCTGAGGAACAGTCATAGGGGAGGGGAATAAGGGGAAAATGGGAGGGAGGGGAGAATGGGAGGATACAAGGGATGGGATAACCATAGAAATGTAACAAGAATAAATTAATTAAAAAAATAAATTTAAAAAAAAAAAAAAAAAAAAAAAAAAAAAAGATAGAGGAGACTAAGTAAACTGGTGAATTTGTTTTCTTCTTCCTGTATCATCCGTTTTTAATTTGTAATTTTCAGTTCTGTTTATGGGTTTATACATATTTAAGATTGTTGTACCTTTTTAAAAAAAAAAAATGTAGCCTTTGGCAAAGAACAGCTTCTCTGTTGCTTGAAAGATGCACTAACGTGGATATTATGAGAACCCAGGAGAAGTCAGCTTACTGCTATGTCCCATTAGCTTCCTCATAGCAGTAGGTTCTCCCATAAAGCCTATGGTTCTTGGCCTCAGTAACTAAGCCACATAATTGGTTCCTTCTTGTGAAGCCGACCTTAAGTCCAATGAGAAAGTGGTTGGTGATTCCCATTACATGTATGTCACTACTACATCACCGAGAATGTCTTCCCAGGCAAGTCATTAACATATCTCACAGGGTTCACAGCTGAGTGAGACTGATGATTACTTTTCTCCTCCATTAGTGTGCCTTCTAACACTATGAAATCGAATTAGTGGGGATAAAGGTTCCATGTCAATACCAGCTTGACTTTTTTCTATGTTCTATGACTCAGGTATGTGATGCCTTTAGCAATAGGTCTATTGACAACATACACACACAACATAGATAAAATGAAATAAATCTTTAAAAAGAAAGCTATAATTCAGCATCCCTCCAGAACATATAGGCTAGAAACAGCTTTTCCCTCCCCACAAAGTTTCTACATTTATTTTTTATTTATCACATGAACAGATTCTATTCCAATGCCAAACTAACACAGAGAGACACAACTGGTCACCATACAAAGAATAAGAAATCATGCAGTTCTCCTACCCAGATCTAGCCAATGGACAGAACATTTTCCACACTTGAGTGGAGAGTGGGATATGACTTTCTCACGTATTCTGGTGCCTCACATTTGACCATGTCCCCTGGAGGGGGAGACCTGGTGGCACTCAGAGGAAGGACAGCAGGTCACCAAGAAGAGACTTGATACCCTATGAGCATATACAGGGGGAGGTAATCCCTCTCAGGAACAGTCATAGGGGAGGGGAATAAGGGGAAACTGGGAGGGAGGGAAGAATGGGAAGATACAAGGGATGGAATAACCATTGAGATGTAACAAGAATAAACTAATTAACTAAAAAAAGAAAGAAATCATGCAGTTCTCAGCCTTGAGTGCTAGGATTAAAGGCATTTGCCACCACTGCCCAATTTATTCTTATGTGTATAAAGTTAATCCTCTTACCTCTATGTATATCTGTATACCACATGCATTCCTGCTAAGGTTAGAAGGTAGTATCAGATGCCCTGGAACTGCAGTTACCTGAGTTATGGATGGCTGTAAGCCAATCATGGTTGCTAGGAATTGAACTGCCTCTCTGCGAGAGCAGCCCGTGTTCATCACTGCTCAGCCACCTTTCTAGCCAACATTCCTTACTTTTTAAATCTATCTATATCTGCATTAATGTTTAAGTGGGTTCTTTAAGGACAGTAGAGAGTTGAGCTTGCTTTCTATCTGGTATGGGTATCTAAAATTTTATATTTAGATCAGGTCTCTGAAAACATTTTCTTACGAAAGGCCAGTTTACAAATAGGCTTCGTGAACCACATATTCTTTGAAGTAATTACTCAGCACTTTTAGTGAAAAAGCAATTCTGTGAGCAGATTAAATATGGTTCTGTTTCAATATCATTCTTTGCAGATATTAACATTTGATTTTTGTATTCTTCAGGTATCATAATTGGTATTCTTCATCTAAGATTTTCCTAACTACTTCAATATGCAAAAACATTCTTAGTGGCTCATTTAAAAATAAATTAAATAAAAGAGGCCATAGGTCATAATTTACTGATCTTTGCTTTACACTACTGCCCAAATTCCTCTGCTCAAACCCTTTAGTGGCTTTCTATAGTTCTTATAATAAAATACAAACTCGTCCTGCCCTATAGCCCATAATCTAGCTATGACAAAATTTTATAAATTCCACTTACACTCCACCCTGTTTTCTAAATCAGTAGCTTTCACATCCTATACTCCATCTCTATGTGTAGCAAGTACATCACTCTAAGAAAATTCTGTTTCACTGTCTCTTCTATCACTGTGCTATACATATGAGGCACTCATGAATGAGTAAATAAATGAGTGAAGGAGTAATTTAAACAAAAACAAGAGGAAACAATGTGAAAAGATGTCCATTACACAAAAACTAAATTTAGTATGCAATTATGTTTCTAAATTTAAAAAAAGCACTTTAATCAAGTAAATTTTAAATTCTAATAAAGCTGAGATCATTTGCACAATTTCCTTAGGTTGTAATGGTAACATGTGGTATAACACATTTTTGAAGGCACTGCTACATCAAAAATAAATAAAACAAATGTAAAAAAAATGACTCTTCTAAGGAAAATAATGCATCTATCTAAGGAAAAGGCAAAAAATCATTTTGGAAAAGAAAAATTAATTTCTGAATGAACTAAGACTAAGTACAAAACTTAATTTTTACCAATTTATATAAAAATATAGAATGCTGATGAGTGATTTTAGGGCTTAAAAAAGAATGAAGAAACAGGCAACTCAAATTCAAGCCATAAAAATATTCTCCTTTGCAAAACCTTTAGTTTATAGTCCCAGTATATTAGCATATCAAATTATAACTCTGGATATAAATGGCACTGTGGGGAAGAAGTTAGTATAAGGACAGAAGCAAAATTATACTATCCATCTTTGATGTGTTCAGTTTTAAATCAAAAAGTTTTTTTTAAGAAAATAAAATGGGAAGAGGCTTGACAGATGGTTCAGCACATAAGAGCATGTGTTGTTCTTGCAGAGGACCCAGGTTCAATGCCCATTACCATATAGTGGCTCACAACTATCCAGACCTCCAGAAAATGCAATGCCCTCTTCTGACCTCCACAGACACCAGGCATACACATGATACACAGACATACATGCAAGCAAAACACTGATGCACATAAAATAGCCCCAAAATTTTAAGAAAATAAAATATAAAATTTTACTTAATATTTTAACAATTTCAGCTTCTTTTTGCTCAGTCATCTGCCATACAATTATATTTTTCTTAAAATTAACTAACCTCTTTATTTCTTTCCTTATTCCCAAATTACAGATAATTCTAAAAATGCATTTGAGTCACTACCAAGTACTTTGTAAACTCCACATTCATGTATTCATTTTTTAAAGTTAGTGTTTTGTGTAGGACATTTTAAACTGGAGATGACAATTTGAACTCTTATTGAAAAGAAAAGATGTTTTGCTAAAATATTTTCAATGTCCTCACTTGAAAGACAAACAGGGTCAAAATCTCAGTCCAGGAATATCTGACTTAACATCAGTAGCCTCTCTCTTACTGAGATGTCTTCTAGGAAATTACATACTCTGAGAAACAGATTCAAATATAGCACACAATGTTCCTCGCTCAGCATGAAACCCCAGTGGTCAAGCTCATAAATGCAATATGCTCTCTGAAGCTGAAATAATAAACATGTGGGTTTGCACCAAAAAGAAGTTAAAGACAGCTGTCAGCTTGTTTGGGATAGACAGGAAGTTAAAGAAACTTCTGAAAACCACAGTTCTCTCGGTCAGTAGCTTTTTTAAATGTGTATTCATGTTCTGGCATTGTCATATAATATATGTCTTTTACTGATGTTCTGGCATTGTCATATAATATATGTCTTTTACTGAGTAGTATAAGAAAGATATTCAGAGAAGCTGACAAGCTTCTATTAAGTCAGAAATACAATCAGTATTTATGGACAGCATATACAAATTTAATAGGAAATGTTGTATCCATGGGGGAGCAATTAAAGGGGAGGTAGTCGATTTTAATTCACATTTTTTTTTTCCTAAGTAGTACCTATCCAAAGAATAGAGGAAGAATACACTACAGGAATTTATAGCAACTAAGTATGGTAGATTTCAGGTACCAACAGTAATGAGAATTTTTCACTAAATAGCCAATTTTCTCACTTCCTCAGTTTGCTGAAATCTAACACTCACTGAAGCTCTTAGTGAGTAAACTTTTTTCTTTATTTATGTCTACATTTTCTAGACTTTATAAACATGTACTAACTATTCTCTACTTTACAATCCACATACAATCCTCACAGCGCACCTTTAAGCTCCTGAGACTTGGATTCAGAGTGCAGACCCAGGGATCCCATAGTTGGTCCTAACTGCCTTTTATCCATTCCATTTGGTCTACCTCCAGATCTTTGTGTCTCACATCCAATCTATAGAACTGTTCTCTACCATGGCCCTCACAATGGCCACGCTTGGCTAGAACCCAGACTGAGCAACAGCAACCAAAGAACAGGACAACCACCCGACAAAGGCGAAAAGCACAAGGATTTCAAAATAGCAATTATGAATACGCCAAAAGATTTTTGTCATAGTTTATTTCCATTGCTGCGCTAAGACAACATGACCAAGGCAACTAAAAAAAGAGAGGAGTTAATTTGGCGTTCATAGGTTCAGATGGTTAGAGTCCATGACACTCCTAGCAGAATAACACGGCACCAGCCAGGCAAGCATGGCACTGGAGCAATAGCTGAGAGCTCTTATTAGGATGGCCTATTAGGAATCACTTAAAGCATTTAACTGCTTTCTCAGTCCAAAGTCTTGATGTCTTCCAGAAACACAGGGAGGTCAGGTCTGTTACAGGAATACTCCACTTCTTGGTATCAATTTCTATTTTAGTTACTTTTCTATTGTTTGTGATAAGACAATGTTATAAAGGCAACTTATCAGAAAAAGTTTTTAATTTAGGGCTTAAAGTTTCAGAGGGTTATTGCCCATGACCACACTAGTGAACATGGCAGCAAGCAGGTAAAAGCATGGTGCTGGAGCAGTAGCTAAAAGCTCACATCTTGAGACACAACCATGAGGCAAAGAGAGCTAACTGAGAATGGTGTCCTTTTTTTTTGAAATCTCAAAGCCCATTCCTAGTAACACATCTACTCTGACAAGGCCACACCTCCTAATCCTTCCCAAACAGTTTTACCAACTAGTGACCAAGTATAAAAATATATAAGCATATAGGAGCCATTTTCATTCAAGCCTCCATAGACTTTAAGAGGGATATGAATAAAAACCTTAATAAAGACTATAAACACACACACACACACACACACACAAAAGCTGAATGAAATAATGAAAACAGTTCAACATAGAAACAAAGAACAAAGAAACAGAATCATCAAGGAAAAGCCAACTCAAATCAAACTTGAAATGAGAAACTCAGAAAGTCAAATAAAAAGCTTGGAGGTAAGACTCACTAACAGATAAAAGGCCCACAGAGAAGTATAGTCCTCCCCTCTCATCAAGGAAAATTTCTTTGCAACAAAGACCATTACAGAAAACCATGAATCAATCAAAATGCAGTTATGGAACTCTGCCCCATTAAAAACATCTCTAAAATACTTCCATGTCTAAGGTTAAGGGAACATTACCAAAAAAGGGGAAGAAAGGTTGTAAGTGCCAGAAAATCAGGGTGCTTGCTGTGAGACTGTCTCATGCGAATGTCAGAAGTTACATCCATACACAGCATGACTGCCTAAATATGAGGTAACCAAGGACAACAATGGATATACCAAAGTGGAGCCTCAACCCTACAAAACCTCAACTGTAAACAAAGAACTAGAGGCAACTAAGGAATGCCAAGAGTAGGAGAAATAGTCATTCCTAGGGAAGAGCACACCAACTGGTTAACCAACACCAAATAAAAACATTCATACAAGTAGCATTTATGTTTAGGAATACTTATACATATTTGGGGGTGGGGGTGGGGGGGTGTGCAAGCACATGCATGTGGTTAAAAAAAAGAGGCCATGAATTTGAAAGACAGCAAAGAGGGGTATATAGGAGGTTCAGATGACAAAGTGGAAGGGGGAAATGATATAATTATATTATAAACATAAAAATAAAATAAAAATATGGGGAGAAAATAAACACTCTGATATTTTACCTTACCCCACTCAGAATGGCAAAGATAAATTAAACAAATGTCAGCAAATACTATGTTCCCAGCAGCTATATATGTAATAGCCAGAACCTGGAAACAACCTATATGTCCCTCAACCCAATAATGGATAAAGAAACTATAGTACATTTACACAATGGAATACTACTCAGCTATTAAAAACAAGGAAACCAGGCAATTTGCAGGCACATAGATGGAACCAGAAAATATCCTGCAGTAACCCAGACCCAGAAAGATACACATGGTTTATACTCACTTATAAGTGGCTATTAGCCATATAATTCAGGGAGAGAGCCATCCCCTGACACTATTAAGGATACTCTGCTATGCTTGCAAACAGGCAACTAGCATAACTGTCCCAGCAGCAGATTGAAACAGATACTGAGACCCACAGCCAAATATTATATGGGACTAGGAGAGTCTTGTGGAAGAGTTGGGGGAATGATAGAGGAACCCGGAGGGGACAAGAACTTCACAAAAAGACCAACAGACTCAACTAACCAAGAACCATGGAGGCTCACAGAGACTGAAGCACCAAAGAACATGCAATGAATGGACTGCTAGTAGGCGCCCCATACATATGTAACTAATGGGCAGCTTGTTCTTCATGTGGGTCCCCTAGTAAGTGGAGCAGGGACTTTCTGTAACATAGACTCTGTTGTCTCCTTTTGGATCACTTTCCTCTAGCTGGTCTGCCATCTCTGGCCTCTGAGGATTTCACTTAGTTCTGACTTAATGTGTTCGGCGAGAAGGAGCGGGGCCTCCCCTTTTCTGAGAAGGGGAGGGGGGAAAAAGTGGAAGACAGTGGGAGGGTGGGACCATAAGGAGAGAAAGGAGGGGCTGCAACAGGGATGTAAAGTGAATAAATATTTTTTTAATCTGATTCACAGAGATGGCAAATGACTAAACAACTCTGCCTCTTTCCAACATATCAAAATAAAAAACTAAATCTTATCATATCTGATATAAATACCTAATCTGACTGAAAAATCAGTGACACTGACTCCATTTACAGTGATGGCTCTTGTGTTACTGAAACAGGTGATCCAACTTAAAAGGGAAAGTTTTAGATATCAATTTATGATTGATCATGATTGATCATATTGTATGTACTTACATAAAGTAATAGAAAGCATACATGTATACATATATATGTATTATATATGGTGTATTTTGTAAAACTAAAGCTGTCGGGTAAGGAGGAAGTGCCTTAGTGGTAGAGCCCTTACCTAGCATACACAAGGCCCAGGTTCTATGCTGAGCACTGCTCCAAAAAAATAAAGTGAAGCAAGAATACATAAGGAGACAGAGGATAGTCCTTAGAAATTTGAAAACTGACTTTCCAAATAAAATGGATATTGACTTGGTATCAAGTCTGAAGAAATGGTATTAATCCTGAAGAAAAAAATTTAAGGAGCGACTCATTCTGAAAAACACACTAAGAATGGTTGAAAACAAGCAGTTCAAATATTTACAAATAGAAGGTGAGGAGGAAGGGGAAAAGATTTTTTTCTGAGCTAATAATAACAAAAGTTTTAAAAACTGAGAACCATATATGTACCATGATATATTCATTGCTTTAATTTAAACATACTAAATTTCAATATTACAAAATACCTTTTAAAATCATCTAAATTCCATGAGAGTAAAAATGTGTAAGGAATGGTAAAAGCAAGCATCTAATTTTTTCATTTTCTTATTTTAAAGATTTGTTTATGTGCATGTGTGTACACCTGCATGTGTTTATATATGCCACACAGGCAGGTTTCTGTGAGTGTGAAACCAGGCTGTGTATAAGATCTAGAAGAGGCCAGAAGAGGGCTGCACACTCTGAACTGGAGTTATTGGGAAGCTAGGGAACTGTCATGTAGGGGTGGGAATCAAACCCAGATTTTCCGCAAAAGCAGTAAATACAATTAATCACTCAGCCAGCTCTTCAGCTTCACATTTTTCATTTTCAATATTAAATAGCAAAGCATAACAGAACAATGGCTATAATTATTAAGAGAGAAAGAATTTCAAGTAAAAAAACAGGAAAAATAACTTTTTTAAGGTTGGAAAAGAGTGGACTGCAGTGGTGCACGCCTGTAATCCCAGCCCTTGAGGGGCAGAGGCAGGAGGATCACTGTGAGTTCGAGGCCAGCCCGGTCTACAAAGTGAGTCCAAGACAGGCAAGGCTACACAGAGAAACCCTGTCTCTAAAAATACAAAATAAAATATAAAATAAAAGTTGGAAAAGTTAGCAAAATGTTAAACAACTAAGATTTAAAGTATGCTGCCTAACACAGCATCTGGTCTATTACAGAATTTAGTGTATATAAGAAAAGTCAGCCGGACATGGTGGCACACAACTTTAATCCCAAAACTAGGGGCAGAATCAGGTGGTTCTCTGTGAGTAAGGCCAGCCTGGTCTGCATAGTGAATTCTAGGACAGCAAGGACTATAGAGACCCTGTCCCTGTCTCGAAGGAAGGAAGGAAGGCAGGGAAGGAGGGAGGGAAGGAAAGAGAGAGAAAGAAGAAAAAGGAAGACAAGAGAAGTGACGAAAGAGAGAGAGAAAAAGAAAGAAAGAAAAGCTAATGATATGTGAATGTGAAATACAGTATATAAAACCATGTCAAGAAAAACCAAAGTATAAAAATAATTCTCTTTGGGGGGTAAAAGGCTCTAGATTTGATCTATGCTGCTAATGAAATTCTGAAATAAAATTGGAGTTTAATAATTAAATGATAATTCTAAATATTATTAAATTTTAAGAGTACTTTTTGTTGAAATGTATTGTAAGCATAAAATTAGGTTGCCTGAAATTAGACAATAAAAAATATACTTTAAAAGGAAAATTTTCAAATCTCCAAAAGGAATAATTTAAAAAGAGTTGGTTGATATACAGAAAACAAAAGACAGAAAATAAACTACAAGGAAAGATAATAAGTCACCAAGAAGAGACTCGATACCCTAGGAGCATATACAGGGGGAGGAGGTCCCCCTCAGTCACAGACATAGGGGAAGGGAGTAGAGGGGGAAGCGGGAGGGAGGAAAGAAAGGGAGGATACAAGGGATGGGCTAACAATTGAGATGTAATATGAATAAATTAATAAAAAAATTAAAAAATAAAAAATAAAAAAAAATTAAAATTAAAAAATAAATAAATAAACTACAGCATAAGTAGTCAGATAAAACATTGTAAAAAATAATAAAACCAAGACTACTAACTAATAAAATAAAAAACCATTTAAAAGGTGACAACAGGGAGTGGAGAGATGGCTCAGCAGTTAAGAGCACTGGCTGGCTATTCCAAAGGAATATCCACACAGATATATATGTAGGCTAAACACCAATCAATGCACATTGAATGAATGAATAAGTAGGAGCAACCACAAGGATTTTAAACTTAGTCATACAAATTATGAGCCAATATGACACTCAAAAGCTATTAGGATTTTATTAAATGAAATAAGCCAGACTCAGAAAGATAAACATGGCATGTTTCTCTCACTTATGGATCACAGATTGTACATGTGTGACCATACATGCAGTATGTATGTACATGAGATGAAAGCAGAAGCCTGAGGAGAGAGAAGGAAGAGAAGGACGTTATGTGAGGTTTAATGCATGATACACTTGAAAGAAATTGTATCTCCATGAAACCCTTCACTATGTACAATGGATATCCAACGAATAAAAGTGTGTGTGTGTGTGTGTGTGTGTGTGTGTGTGTGTGTGTGCGTGTGCGTGTGTGTGTGTGTGTGCAAATCCCACCTGGAAAATCATTTTAGATGTTGTTAGATACAAGAAAATTAGAACCAAATCACTACTATAAAGCCATGTATCTCGAAGACATACTCTGTGCATTAAAAATGGGCCTAAAATCCTTCTCTTGTGCTTCGGCTGTGATAGTATCTCCAGGGCTTGTGGTGGAGGAAGAGGTTACAGGTAGTACAGAGGACACTGGATAGGCTGAGGTCAAACGTTAGGGGGTGGAGGGCTCCCCTTGCTAAGGACTAGGGAAGGGAGGGAAAGGGGATGAGGGAGGGGATAGAATCGGGAGGGGAAAAGGAGGGGGTGGGACCAGGAGGTGATGAGGGAGGAGGCTTCAATCAGGATGTAAAGAATTCAAACTACAGAACAAGCAGGTAACTAATACTGCTAATCCCATTACATGGGAATAGATCTGAGACTGGCTGAGATAGGAAGGTTTATGCACAGACAAGGCTTCATGTTGGGCACAGATTCCCTGTGACTTATACATAGAGGCCATTTTTAGTATGCCATGAGGGAAGATTTGCAGATGTCTTACTGCTGCTCATACAATGAGCAGAGAACCAGCCTTAACTGCTCTGTACATCCTGCACACCTCATACCATCACAATGTTAGAACTGTAATATGCTTCTGAGAAATTATGTTTTCAGAACAAAAGAACTAGACACCGACCCTGGATCAGACCTGACAGGATTCATTACTCTCAGCAAACTAGATATTGATATCCTGCACCCCTCCATGTTCCAGGCCCAGGCACCTCAGTTACTGTTACCCATCAGCACAGGACAGCTTCCAGGATTATGATACCAATTGGTCCAGTCGTTCAGACTATCCCACACAAGACTTATATTAAGCCTGGAATTTCACAACTTTTGAAAATTGAACCACAAATGCTTTCCCTAGCTTACTTAACCATTTTCCCCAGTATGTGGGGGGGGGGGGGGGTTCAAAGTAATTATTTGCCCTAAATCAGCCTGAAGAACCCTAAAAGAGAATGGCATCCCATTTCCTCTAAGGGGTGTTGGATAAGTTTATGTTTACACTCTTGGTCTACAGATGCTTATTTTCATTGGGAGTTGGTTATAAGTATTATTGGTCTTTTAAAAAAAAGGAAAGTAGGTTTGACTCAGGGACATATCTCTTTTCCTTTATCTTTCTTTTGTAGGTAAGGAGATAGGAGCTAAAAAGAAAGAAAGGGAGATGTAGAAATATAGAGGAAGGATAGAACAAAAGGTAGATTAGTGAATCTACCCCTCATCTCAAAGTCCTAATTGTTACTCACAAATAAGGTTACTTTTTAATTCAATAGTATTAAATTTTATATATTAATGCAAATCATGCTCATGTCAAAAGCTAGTCTAATTTTATCACAATAATATATATTCTAGGTCTAATAGATATAGATGTGATTCTATAGATATATGAGGTAAAATAGTTAAATAAGGTCTTCAAAAACCTCAGAGACCTACAGAATATGGCATTTAAAGATGTTTTTTATTATTCTAAAGATTCTTTGACAACAAGACAAGTTAACTCCTGGCAATACCCAGCCTGCCTCAAAGAAGACAACGAGCATCAAAGAATCTCCTTATAAAGAGGGCTTCAAATGTAGCAAACCAGCCACTGGGCAAAATGACATCATTTCTGCCACAAACAGAATTCTGCCTAAAAATGGGCAGGTTTAGATTCAGGCAGAGTCGACAGCCAAACTCTGTCAAGACAGGGGTAAGCAAGTACTCAATAGTTCCTGCCTCACAAATATGTCTGTCAGATATATTATGCCAGAAGGCTGAAGATGATGCACCAAGGTTACAGAGAGTGTTGGGTGACTGTTCAGACAGTAAACTGTCTCTGTCATTTTTTCATTTTGGAAGCTGCTAACCTGCACTCTGGATTCACTCAAGTATTTAAGTTTTATCCCTTCTCATGTCTCTGATGGGTTTGAAGACCAGATAGTTTAGTCTTTCAATTAAGCTAAGCAGGTTAGGGGTTAAGATATTTTTAGAACAAGATAGATGTTTTAAGTTAATAGAGATGAGATACAATAGATATTAATCTCCATTCAGAAATTTAGACCCAACAAGATAGCAAAGATGTTTATTTCAAGTTTACCAAATACAAGTGGCCAAATCACTATGAATGCAACATTTATATAATTCCTGATTGTCTCGTAGTTCTTCCTGCTGTGTGTAGTTTATTTTACCCATGTGTAATAATATAAATGTAATCAAAACAACTCTGAGATTCCATCTTACACCTATCAGAATGGCTAAGATCAAAAATTCAAGCCACACCACATGCTGGCAAGGATGTGGAGAGAGAGGAACACTCCTTCCTTGCTGGTGGGAATGCAAACTAGTACAGCCACTTTGGAAATCTATCTGGTGCTATCTCAGAAAACTGGGAATCAGGCTTCCTCAAGACCCAGCTATTCCACTCCTTGGAATATACCCAAAAGATGCTCCAGCACGCAACAAGATCATTTGCTCAACCATGTTCATAGCAGCCTTATTCATAATAGCCAGATCATGGAAACAGCCTAAGTGTCCCTCAGTAGAAGAATGGATAAAGAAACTATGGTACATATACACTATGGAATACTACTCAACTATTAAAAACAAGGAATTCCTGAAATTTGTGGACAAATGGATTTAACTAGAAATGATCATAATGAGTGAGTTAACCCAGAAGCAGAAAGAGTCAAATGGTACATACTCATTTATATTGAGACACTAGACCAAGGGGCATGTCTCATGAGAGTCTTCACTTACCAGGAAAGTGGGACAGAGGGGAGGTCATCCTATTGGGGCTCTAGATGAGAGAAGCATGGGAGAATGGGGAAATAGAAAGATCCAGAGGGTCCTAGAAACCTACAAGAACATTATGACAGGCGGATCTGGGCCCAGGGGTCTTGTTCATACTATGGCACCAGCCAAGGACAATACATGCAATAAACGTCAAACCTCTACCCACATCTAGCCAACGGACAGGACATTCTTCACAGTTCAGTGGAGAGTGGGGTTTAACTTTCACATGGACTCTGGTGCCCCATATTTGACCACGTCCCCTGGATGGGAAGGCCTGGTTGGCACTCAAAGGAAAGATAGCAGGCTACCAAGAAGAGACTTGATACTCTGTGAGCATATATAGGGGGAAGAGGTCCCCCTCATACATAGTCATAGGGAGGGGAGTAAGGGGAAAATGGGAGGGAGGGAGGAATGAGAGGATACAAGGGATGAGATAACAATTGATGTGATATGAATAAATTAATAAAATATATATTTTTAATTTTTCAAAATAATGGACCTAAATACTAGGTGTGGGGAGTACACACCAGTAATTCCAGCACTGAGAGGATGGACACAGCAAGAAATGCCTTTGACATCAATCTAAGTTTGCAAATAGAAGACAGTCTCAAAAGAGGAGTTGGGGATACCACTGTTCTCAATAATGAAAGCTTGCCCATAAGGAAATGCAATGCAAAAATATCCACATGAGGTAACAAAGCATTCTTAGTCTCAGCTGAAGACCATTGGCTTCCTAGGACTATTATATCAAAGTAACACAAATTGGTGTCTCAAACAACAGAAACATATGCTGTTATACTCCCCAAAAGTCAAGGTGTTGACAGAGTCAAGTTTCCTTCAAGAGTCTCAAGGAAGACTCCTTTCTTGGTTTTTTCCTAATCACTAACTAGAAGAAAGGATGAATAAAGACAAAACATAGTAATATTTATATACAAAATGCCATGAGGCCCTAATGGGCGTTTATTATCCACTA
Source organism: Acomys percivali (assembly GCA_907169655.1). Classification (NCBI taxonomy): domain Eukaryota; kingdom Metazoa; phylum Chordata; class Mammalia; order Rodentia; family Muridae; genus Acomys; species Acomys percivali. The sequence goes on along the minus strand of OU015747.1, from coordinate 26,334,972 downwards.
AAATCATTAAAAAGGAATGATAAACTAAGAATGATGATACATGGTTGTAATGCCAGCACTTTAGAGATGATGGAGATCACCAGTCTAGAGCAGTAGTTCTCAACCTGTGGGTCATGTCAGAAATTCTGCATATCAAATCTTTACATTACGACTTACAACAGTAGCAAAATTAGTTGTCAAGTAGTAACAAAACAATTTTATGGTTGGGGGTCACCACAACATTAGCAACTGTATTAAAAGGTCACAGCATTAGGAAAGTTGAGAGACCCACTGGTCTAGAGAGATGGCTCAGCAGTTAAGAGCTCTTGTTGCTCTTACAGAGGACTGGAGTTTGGTTCCCAGCACCCACATGTGGCACACAGCCAAGCTAACTCCAGTCCCCAGGGATCTGATAACATCAGACTTTCTCAGTATGTACAGGTATGGTGTGTATACATACATGCTGACAAAACATTCATACACATAAAATAAATATATCTAAATTTTCTTTAGTGGAGATCAATGAGCATGTGCCTAGCACATGGCAGATACTTACAAAAGGGACTGGCTTTGAAGGGACAGAAGTGATCTCCTTAACAACTGAAAACAAACTGAATAGGTGTGCCCAGTTACTACTATCTATATTTTTACTCATGTAGAATTTAAGTAATAAAGGAAAATCAAAACTAAGATAATAGCTTTTATCAGAAGAAAAAAAACAGTAAACGCCTACCATGTACATCAAATATTGAAAAATTCAAGATTTCCGTCTAGTTTTCTATAACTAGGCCTTATTTTAAAATATAAAAATGCATCTGAAGTTCAGCACTCCCACCTCTTCCCTAAGTTTGAAGCAGACTATCATTTTCTACTATTCTCTAAATGATGAGACCATATTTTGATAGTAGCAATTTGTGACATTCCTATAAATCAGTGTGCTGCAGTGATACCTAAAGAAAAGTTTATTCCCCTATAATGATGCTTCCAGGCTTCCCTCAAGTCAGGTGGTTACTTGCAGTTAATGATCTGAGACATACCACACAAGAAGTCCTAAAAAGACTTATTATACATTGCATGTGAAACAATATTTACTTTATGGATGGCTAAATGAATGAAGACATTCAATGTAACTGTAAAAGCAAAATCAAAAGAAAACTTACAAGTAATATGTTTCCTTTAAGTAAAAGGACTGTGACGATTTTCCATTAATACTTAACCTTTCACTGGAGAGTGTACTACATAGGATGCCCAGATCCACAGAGCCCAAGAGCTGTTCTAAATTAATGCTAGCTGCCCCCAATTAAAGGAGCAGTCACTTTACAGAAACGTAAAATCATCAGCCTCTCTTGTTGGAGTCAGAGCCACATATCAAGGCATAACAGTGCAAACAAGATATGACTTATACATAACTGTGGAGACCATTTTTAATCAAGCACATGTGCATGCGCACACACACATATGCGTGCACACACACACACATATGCATGCACACATACACACTTAGCATAAACATGCCTAAGAGAGTATTATTCTGCACACAAAACTTGCTAATCTCGAATACATGATCTGTCATAACTGCGAGCCTCTGTAAGCACTTACATCTTTCCCATTTATAATTTTATTCCACTTACCAGACTCAGTTTTTGTCCACCATATGTCCACTGTGGATTAACTATTCCCTTAGGTAAAATTAAGGACTTTCCATTTTTTGTAAGAAGAGCTAAGTATGAAGGACACAGCCAGAAATAACATTTATAACTCAACCAAACACAGAAGTGCATTCAAGCTCTAGTAGTGGTTTGTGCAGCATCTTTTTTTTTCATTAGACACATGTCTGAATAGCAAAATAAACTTGAGATAAAAAATTCACAGCAATAGTACAACAGCTTTCCCCATTCAGTGTAGCTGTCAAAATTGCATCACCTCCACAATTAAGTTTATTTTAATTAAAAAATTTCTTCTATTAGTGAAAAGGTTTTGATTTCCAAAACACCAGTGATAGCCACATTGTAATCATTAGATTTTTCAAGATATTTAACAAAAATTTCAGCTTTTGTTTTTTAAATCATAATATTATAAAATGTACACTGCCTGGACATACAATTCAGTGCTAGAATTTTTATCTAGCATGCACCAGGCTTTGAGTTCAAGCCTTAGCATTGCTCTGAAAGAAAATATATAATTTAGCAGAATTGCCTGCTTTTGCCTATAAATAGAAGACAGGGCTTTGAATATAAAATAGGAAAGACAATGGTAGCTAACACAGGTAGCTATATTATGTAACAGGCATAGGTCTAGGAACTTTCTGCATTTATTTCTTACAACAATCTCCCTGTGAGCTAAATGTTATTAGTCTCACTATACAGATATGAAAACCGGGGTACAAAATGATAATTTATCATAGTCACATAGTTAGTACATGATTTATACATAATGTATATTTATAATTTGTATTTAATACATAAAATAATAATAAACTTATATTGAATACATAATTTATATTGAATACATAATCCATGTTTACATCTAAGTGTCTTGATTAAAAGTCTAAGACATACACTGCCTGTAAATGTTAAACATGTTACACTGACAATGTATGTCTATTAAACATATTATATCCTTAGAAAAATATACATCTGTCTTCTTAAAGTTAATTTTCTTTTGGTTTGTTGAAAAGGTTGAGGTTTTTCAGAGGGCAGTGGGGTGAAATAGAGTCTCAGTGTGTAGCACTGAGTAGGCAGCCTTAAGCACACTAATATACTCAAACTCACAGAGAAGTGCCTGCCTCTGTCTCTTCAGTGTCAGGATTAAAGGCGTGTGTCATCATACCTGATCTAAAGTTGAATCTATAACAAAACTTATTATATTCCTTAAGATTAAGAGTTTGACTGGATTTTAAAAACTGCATTGTAACATAAAGTAATTTGTAAATAAACTATTAGTTACTTTTCTGCTGGTATGACAACACAAAGCATGGCCACTTATAGAGAAAAGTGTTCTACTGGACGTGTGGCCCAGAGAGGTACGAGTACATCGTGGTGGGAGGCATGGCAGTAAGCAGGCATAGCTCCTGGAGCAAGAGCTATGAAGCACTCAGCTTCATAACCTCAACTGTAAGCATGAAGCAGAGAAGCAAACTACAAGTAGGACAACACTACAGACTCTCAAAGTCCACCACTAGTGACAAACTTCCTCCTAAATTTCTCCAGTGTTACCAACTGAGGACCCAGCATCAGATGCCTAAGCCTATGTGGAACGTCTCTCATTCAAACCACCATACTACACTCAAGCCCATCAAATGTAACTGGTTTTCCTCTAGATTCATTAAGGTACGATTGACAAAATTTGTACATATTTATAATATATAACATCATGGTTAACATATGAATACTTGAAAATTCAGAAATCATGCTAATTAACACATCTTGATCCTTTTCTACCTATTGCTCTCTTAAAATATCTTGACATTTGGTATCCAAAACACTACATTCTAATTCCCTCCTTCATTGGCCATAGTCCAAATGTTTTTTGCTGATATCTCTTCATTTCCCCAAATTCTTAAAACATAGTGTCACCCAAAACTTTATCTTTGGACCCTTTCTTTTTTCAAACTGGTAAATTTTATCTAGTCTCCTAGCTGTATCCTTCACATCCTGTTGACTATGGTTTTTACTTCTACAATACAACTTTTCCTGTCTTTCAGACTTGCCTGTTAAATATCACTACATTGGCCCTTAAAATAAGAACTTCAGAGTGAGCTTGCCCAGATCCAAACCTTTGACCTTTACCCAAAATGTATTCTTCCCATTATCTTCCTCCTCTTGGTTAAGGTACCTTTCCAGAGGTGTAAGTTTACATTTTTTTCCCATTAGCTCACTTTCTCCTTTCCTCCTCAACCAATCTGAGAAGGTCTAAACGTCTTGCCTTTTAATCTATATAGAAGGAAATGGCACAATGTTGAAGAGCACTTTTTGCTCTTGCGGAGGACCAGGTTTCAGTTCCCAGCACTGAGCACACAACAGCTCATAACCATCTACAATTCCAATTTTATGGGATCTGATACCTTCTTCTAACCTTCACTGACCCCAAGCACACACCTGATGAACATATATACATTCAGGCAAAACACTCAAAATCTAAAAACAGATTTAAGAGATCAAAACACCCAGAAGTCAAGTGCATCTCACTATTTCTGCTGCTATTACAAGTACCACTGTGTCTCAAGTTATAGAAGAAGCCTCGTCTTCCTGCTTCCACTCTTAACCAATATTAAATAAATAGTCTCAAATTTTCAGTAACTGTTTCCAAATACAAGCGAACTCATTTTGCTCAAAGCCTTCATTGGCTATCCATCTCACTCAAGGCAGAAGCTATTCTCTTCCCGGATCCTTCTTTCTTAGTATTTCATGTTCATTTCCTACCCTACTCCTAAGCCATTATGCCCTATTTATAGCTACATACTTATACACAAGTTACTGCATACAGCTATATAAACATATCTACCAAAGTGGTAATTCACACCCATCACTTTGTGGTTCCCAGAAGGAACTATTACACCCCAAAGCCTCTGTTCAGGTTGTCCTCCTGTACCTGAACTCATCTCCAGGCATCAAATGTCTCTTGCTATGCTCAAATGTCATTTTGCAGGCTGCCTCTACTATATTTGAGATCTTAATAAGGTTGTCCAAATTTTCTTTCTCTTCTTTACTGTTTTATCTACCACCATAATATTACTCATCATTTGGCTTATATTTTAATATCTTCCTTAATAAGCCTGCCTTCCCTTATAGGAACACAGCTAGATGAAGAGAGGAGTTTGTCAGGGGTTCACTTCTGTATCACCAATACCTAAATCAATAATTAATGTCTTCAGGGATGGAAAGATGGCTCAGCAGTGAAGAGGGCTCTACCAGAGGGCCTATGTTCAGATCCCAGCACCCACAGGGTGACTCACAACTGTCTATAACTCCAATTCCAAAGACCTAACATCTTCAACAAACATACATGAAGGTAAAACAGCAATGCATATAAAATAGAAATAAATTAAAAATGACAAATATAATTGAACATTTACTAAACGAATGGAGAATTTAATTTTAAAAAAAAAACACCTTCTGAGTTGCTGTATTTACACTGTAAGACTAGACATTTAAAAACTTACAAAATGTAACAAAATAATTTCAATTCTAACTTCAGAAACAATTTTAAGTAAAATGTATAAAATACAAATATAAGGGCTGGAGAGATGGCTTAGCAGTTAAGAGCACTGGCTGCTCTTCCAGAGGTCCTGAGTCCAATTACCAGCAACCACACGGTGGCTCACAACCATCTATAATGTAATGCCCTCTTCTGGTATACAGAAGCACTCATATATATAAATAAATAAACAAGTCCATATATATAATACACACACACATATCAAATATACACAGCATAATTTTTACAATTTCCCCAAGGACACTGAATTTGGCCACATTTACAAGGAATGCCTGGCTAACTGTAAAAATTCAGCAAGTCCTTGCCAAACTCACTATTTTTACCATTGGTATAATTATTGTTGTCATTTATTATCATTAAGTACCTTTTATAGAAACAAACATTTGGACTTTTTTAAATTTAGCAAGTGAATGACAGAGCTAGCCAAAATTCTCTGTAGAACTGAACATGCAGCACGGTGTTACAGTACTTGCCTAACACAACTGAGGCCCTGAGTTCAATCTCTAGTATCACAATAGAAGAAAACAGAGAGAACCAGCTCCATGCTTGCCAGAAAACCAGGTACACTGCCCATAAGGCTTCTTTCCTCTCTCTGCTCCTCCACAACCAATGTCCCAGTGTCATCCCCAGCTCTGCGACTGAGTACCAGCTGCAGCCTTCCTGTGGACCCCACAGTCCATCTCCTCCTGATCTCTTTTCCCCTACTCAGTCCCTTTATCCCAGACCCCAATTCCAACAGGCACTCCCTGCTAACCCATAGGACTCTCCTGCCAGAAAAACAGGTGGGCAGTTCCACTAAAATCAGGAACAAAATAAGGTTGTCCACTTTCTTCATATCTATTCAATACAGGACTTGAAGACTTAGCTAGAGCAGTAAGACAACTGAAGGAGAGCAAGGGGATATAAATTGGAAAAGAAGTTAAAGTATCACTATTCGCAGATGATATGATAATATAAATAAATAACCCTAAAAATTCCACCAGAGAACTCCTACATCTGATAAACACTTCCAGCAAACTATCTGGACACAAAATTAACTCAAAAAAATCAGTACCCCTCCTATAAAAAATGGTAAATGGACTGAGAAAGAATTCATGGAAAAAACACCTTTCACAGTAGCCTCAAATAACACAAAATTTCCAAGGGTTACTCTAACCAAGCAAGTAAAGACTTGTATCAGAAAATACTTCAAGTCTTTGAAGAAAGAAATTGAAGAAGGTATCAGAAGATGAAAAGATCTCCCCAAGCTCATTGATTAGTGGAATTAACATAGTAAAAATGGCCATCCTACTAAAAACAATCTACAGATTCAATGCAATTCCCATCAAACTTCTAGTTCAATTCTTTACAGACCTTCACAGGACATTTCTGAACTTTGTATGGAAAAACAAAAGGCCCCATTAGCTAAAACAATTCTGAACAATAAAGGAACTGCTGAGGGTCTCATCATTCCTGATTCCAAATTGTACTACAGAGCTAAAGTAAAAAAAAAAAACAAAACAGAAAATACATGGTATTGACATAAAAACATATATGTTGACCAATGGAATCAAACTGAAAATCAGACATAAACACACACACATATGAATACATAATTTTTGATAAAGAAGCCAGAAATATACAATGGAAAAAAGAGCATCTTCATGGTCAAGCTGATGTCTGTATAGAGAAGAATGCAAATAGAACCCTGCACAAAACTCAACTCAACATAAAACTAAACACACACAAAACTGATAGAAGACAAAGTGAGGAATAGCTTGAATGTATTGATACAGGAGATGACTTTCTGAACACAACATCAATAGTGCTTCTGTAAGACAAAGGACACTGTTATTCAAACAAAATAACAATCTAGAGAATGAGAAAAGATTTTAATCATCTCCATATCTGATAGAGGACTAATATCCAAAATATGTAAAGTGTGTGTGTGTGTGTGTGTGTGTGTGTGTGTGTGTGTGTGTGTGTG
>OU015747.1:26316039-26327800 GCA_907169655.1 Acomys percivali | reverse complement strand
TGTGTGTGTGTGTGTGTGTGTGTGTGTGTGTGTGTGTGTGTGTGTGTTCCAATTTAAAAATGAAGTATGGATCTAAACAGAAAATTCTTAATAGAGGAAATTCAGATGGCATTCAGATGGCTGAGAAACTCTTTTGTTGTTGTTATTGTTGTTGTTTTGGTTTCTTTTTTTTTTTCTGAGACAGGGTTTCTCTGTGTAGCCTTGGCTGTCCTGGACTCACTTTGTAGACCAGGCTGGCCTTGAACTCACAGAGATCCACCTGCCTCTGCTTCCCGAGTGCTAGGATTATAGGTGTGCGCCACCACGCCCAGTCAGCTGAGAAACTCTTAAAGAAATGTTCAGCATCCTTACCCATTAGAGAAATGTAAAGCAAAACTGCTTTCAGTGTCCATATTACACCTGTTAAAATGGCTAAGATTATAAACAGAAGTAACAGCTCATTCTGGTAAGCATGTAGAGCAAGGGGAACACTTGCAAACTTGTACATCTAATATTGAAATCAATATAACGATTCCCCAGAAAGTTGGGAATGGATCTAGCTCAATATCCAGCTATAACACTCTTGGGCATGTACCCAAAGGATGCTCTATCCTACTACCACAAGAACACATACTCAACCATGTAGATTGTTGCTTTATTCATATTAGTCAGAAATTGGAAACCTAGAGGCCCCTCAGCAGAAGACTGGATAAAGAAAATAAAGTAAATTTAAATAATGGAATATTACTCAGCTCCTTTTTTAATGGCATCATGAAATTTGCAGGCAAATGGATGGAACTAGGAAAAAAAAAACCCACCCTGAGTGAGGTAAACCAGACCCAGAAAGAAAGATAAAGGTGATATGTATTTGCTTTTAAGTGCATATAAGTAAAAAATTAAGTTAAAGATAGTCAAGTTACAATCTGTAGACCCAGAGAGGTTAAGTAAAGAGATGGCGTCTATGGAACTGCATGAATCTCCTTGGGAGGGGGAAACAGAACAGATTTAATTGCTGACTTGGGGTGAGTGGGGACACGATAGGGGGCAGAGACAGGTGGCAGAGAGACGGGTGGAAAAAGAAAAAAGGAAATAGAAGGAAAAAAATCATCTCTGCAAAAAGGTGCGTGCTCGTTTCTACAACACCTAGTTAGAATGAAAGTTTCCTAAACCTTCAGGACAATAAGCATGTTAAATTACACAATCTGACAGCTACACATGATTTGAGGCATCATATCAATGATGCTTTGATCTCTTCCCTCTTTTAATTCTTTTAGGGTTACTGATATATATGAAGGTCTTGCCTGCGTGTGCGTATGTACAGCAAGTACATTCCTGGTGTCCATAGTGTTCAGAGGATGCTGTCAGAGTGCCGGAACTGCACTTACAGATGATTATGAGTTGCTAGGTGTTTTAAGAATTTGGGAAAATGAAGAGATATCAGCAAAGAATTGAAAAATGGCCAGTGAAGGAAGGACAATCAGAATAAGGTATTCTATAAATCAAATACAAGATTTCCCAAGATTACACAGCAAGGTAAAAATCACAGCACTAAGTTAAAAAGAAAATTTTTAGTCCTCAGTTTCTTTAAATTAGACTTGCTCTACATTTACTACAAATATAAACAATAATAAACTATTAAGGGAGCCTAAGTTTTATAAGTAAAATCTTCAAATCACCTTTCACAAAGAAAAGTGCCTTACAGCCGCTTTTAATATTTTTTATTCTTCTCTTATACACTACATCCCAACCACGGTTTCTGCTCCCTCCACTTCCAGTCCCCCCTCTCCCCACCTCTCCTCTGCCCTCAGATCCACTCCTCCTCTGTTTTCCTTCAGAAAAGAACAGGGACCTCGGAGATATCAACTGAACACAGCATACTAATCTAATAATTAATAATTTCTTCTAAAATTGAAAATCAGTGGTAGACCACAAAAGAAACAAAACAAACAAACAAAAGGAACAGGAGATGACTGTAGTTAAGAGCACTTGCTGCTCTTCCAGAGACCCTAGTTCAGTTCCCAATACTCACATTGGGCAGCTCACAAGTGCCTGTAATTCCAGTCCTAGGGAATCCAAAGGGCTCTTGGGGATTCTATGAAAATGCATAAAGGTAAACTACATTTTCTTTTTTTTTTTTTATTAATTTATTCTTGTTACATCTCTATGGTTATCCCATCCCTTGTATCCTCCCATTCTTCCCTCCCTCCCAGTTTCCCCTTATTCCCCTCCCCTATGACTATTCCTCAGAGGGATTACCTCCCCCTGTATATGCTAATAGGGTATCAAGTCTCTTCTTGGTGACCTGCTGTCCTTCCTCTGAGTGCCACTAGGTCTCCCCCTCCAGGGGACATAGTCAAATGTGAGGCACCAGAGTACGTGAGAAAGTCATATCCCTCTCTCCACTCAAGTGTGGAGACTGAATGATTACAGAACTCCCAAAAACAAAGCAAATAAAACTAAAGACACATTACTTCTTCAGCTAGGTAATTTGCTACACTGTCAAATTTTTTTGAGGCACATTATCTAAAATTCACTACAAAATAATAAAATGTGATCACTGAAGCAGGCATCAGGTAAAAACCATGTTCTGATTATGGCTATAAAACAGTTGTCATTTGATATTTTCACCCCCAAAAGCTCTCATTCCCACACCAATTTTAAGGCATTACATACTAGATTTGGAAACAGAACTCATTCAAGTAAACCTGAAATGAGAGCAACAGTCCCTGAGGTATGCATGTATGTAATGTTGGGCTGCTTCTCATCTCTACTCAAGATCTTTCTCCAATAGCTTCTATTAAGCAAATAATTGCAAGTCTGCTTTAAAATCATATGTTGCTAGAAGAGAAAGCAATTGGAACAAATGCGTGAGGCCCACCTGAAACGACAACTAGGTCTGGTGCTCTGGAGTTGCACTATCAAAAGGAGGGGGAGGCAGAAGAGAAGGAAGAAGAGCAAGAAGATGGAGAGTATTAACTGAGGAAAGGAACAGAGGCTTCAGTTTGGAATTATAAACAGATTAAACTTCTCTAATCTTCAAAAGAGTTGTCCATGTTTTATAAATTACAGTTCTCTTAAATAAATGTCTTTGCTATAATATTGTAGCTGAAATATTTTATAGGAGTTGATATGAACTCTTCAGGGTGAAACTCAAATGTTAACTATTTCGTAGTCTCACCTATTTACTGTCCAAATAAAAGAATTTTCAGTGTCTCAAAGGATTTATATAAGTAAACATGTTTCTGTAAATTCTACCCAGTCATTTCTTACACTCTTAAAAAAAGGGGGGGGGCTTTTAAAAACCTTGTGATAATTTTATTGAGAACATCAACACAATTCTCAACTTCAAATGTTCTTATTTTTTCTAATCCATGTCCACTGAGTACAGAGAACACAACTTATAGGGTATGTTAAAATGTAACCTTTCAACTTCCCAATGTAAAACAGCACTTCCTGGGCAGATAGTACTCCAGGAACAATCAATCACTGTTAGGGAGAATATACACTCAACATTGTTAAATAGCCCTGATGCACTCTTCTCTATGCCCTCATCTGTCATGAAGATTGTTTAAAAATCTGAGTTATTAGTCTTTATTTGGGAAAGGATCTGGTTAATATCTTTAAGAGCAGAAATCATTCATCCATCCACTCTATGCTGGCGCATGGCAATTCCTGCCCCCAATCCGTGTTCCTGATAACCACCCTACCACCACTAACCAAGAAGTCATAAATCAGAGACAGGGCAGCTCCCATGCAACCCCTGTTAACTCTATTTACAATCTGTCCACCTCAAAATGTGAGCTGGCTGGGGAAGACGCTAGCTGATGGATCAGATAGTAAGAAACATAACAGTTACCGAGAGAAAATGACAAAGATGCTATGTAATTATAACATGTGGACTAAGTTTTAAATCAATTTTTAGAAAGTTAACATTGCCACATTTTCATTTTATTTGTTATAGTCTTACCTAAAGCACTAAAGAGAAATTTAAAATATATTTCAATACAGATAAAAATTAAAATCATAGAAATAAAGCCAAAATACAAGTTTCTAACATGAAAATTTCAAGTTAGAAAACAGCAAACTTTCTGAAGTTTCTATATTTATGTAATCAAACAAATGGCATGAAATCTATATTTTGTTTCAAACATGGCCCCACAATACAACTTTGATCTGATTTCTACCAAACCTCCACTGTCAATATTCTGTAAGGTGGAAGCCAGTCGACCAACTAGCCCTTAGGCCATCTATAGTGAGATAACCCATTTTCATCTTGTATACATTTATGAAGTTCACAAACAATTTTTTTAAGAAAGAATGAAAATCATTTTCCCTAACTAACACATCCTGGGCCACAACACTTGTAGCTTTAATCGTCTTCATGAATGGCTTTTTACCCACTATGCAAGTGATGATATTCTTAATTTTCATGAAGTTTAGTTTTAGTATAGAAAATACACAAAAACAATGCCACATGACAATAAATATACAAAAATAACTGAACACAATGACAACACAAAGGCCTAGGTAGTTCCTTGAGATTAAGTTGTCAAAGGTGGTGACTTTATGATGACTTTAAGAATGAAATTAGAGTGACAAAATAGAGCTAACGAAAAGCAAAGACCAGAGAGAAAGCATGTCATGCAGAAGAAACTCTTAAGGTGCAAATGAACTTGGAATGGCTTATGAGAACAAAAGCAGGGAAAGGAGGTAAAATGAGCCTTGAGCATAGGAAATATATTGATGATGAAATCTGCAGGGGAGGTAAGAGTCAAATCACCTAGACCTCGTAATCTTGGAGGAGACTGATCTCACTCTTCGAATGGTGAGAAAGGACTAACGATTTTAAATAGGAACAACTTACGATCTTTCCTATGGCAACTAACTGAGCACAGCAAGGAGCAGGAACACCAGTCAGGAGGCTATCTGTATGGCCAGACCCACCAAGGTGCTATAAGTGAACATAATAAATCAAATACTCCTAAGCTCTGCAACATGGCCTCTTCAAGTAAGAGTTCCCCAAAGCTGGAAAAGCAAGACTTTCAAAGGCAGAAAAACAGGGATTAAACCAGGTGGATTTAGCTCCCTGTCTTTTATGCATATAATTGTTGCCAGATGTAACATGGCCAAAGATCTTAACAGAATTATCAACCACTTCTTCAGCAGTACCTCTGGCTCAATCTTTGAAAAAATTAACAATGGTGAGCTAATATGACATAGCTATCATTTTAAAGTTTGTTTACTAAGTAGCACTCCTCCCAGCACATAGTTAAAATTTTTTTAAAAATCATTAAAAGGAAGGGAAAAAATAAAATAGTAGCAAAAGATTTCCTAAAAAACATTCTCCTCCTGTCAGTTTCATAGTATGTATTTTGAATCTAATGGACTTAATTTGTCATCATTCAGATAGAACCTATGCTTAATTCATCCTTTGAAACAACTATTATGATTAACATTAAAATAAAAATTTAGTGTTTCCTATATATGAAACATTCATTGTTTTTCATACAGTATTTCATTTAGTCGTTAAACTTATCAGAAACTACTACTCTCATTTCTAGATGTAAAGAATTAAGACTTAAATATGTTAAGGCACACAGTTTAGTAAATGTAGAAGTTGTATTTGTAAGTAAAGTCACACTAGTCTTAGATACTATCTAAGGTTGTACAAAAAAAAAAAGTCACTAGCTAATGTCTGACAGAGTTTTAGAATACACTATAGGCTAAAACATAGTGTTTTAATTACTATATATACTTAGTATTATATATTGAAGTAAATAAAGTCCTGTATACCAATCATTCTGACCATTTTCTTAAAGCAAGTCTCTCCTGTATATAGCCATTTCCTTAACTTACTTTACTTGAGTAAGTCTAAGAATATAACATAAAGAATAGCAAGTAGGTAATTAGTAACACAAAAGAATAATAAACACATAATCAAACATCAGAAAATTATCCTCTGTCATCAGCCCAAATCTCTAAGAGCTTCTTATTTTTAATAAAAAGTAAATCAGTCTACTAATGAAAAGCTCACAACTAACTTTAGCTAAGACTAAACTATTGTTAACATTTCCACAGACTGTATTTCTTTACATTTTCTCTTTAAGTTGTGAGAAATAGAACACAACAGTGAGTTTATCTCAAGATCCAGCTATATTATCCTTGGGCATACACCTAAAGATGTTTCATTCTCCTATAGAGACACTTTCTCAACCATATTCATTGCTGATCTACTCGTAATTGTCAGAAATTAGAAATAACCTATATAACCATCAATGGATGAATGCATAAAAACTGTGGTATATGAGAAGCACTTAAAGAAATGCTTAATGGGAACTGGAGAGATGGCTCAGTGGTTAAGAGCACCGCCTGCTCTTCCAGAGGTCCTTAGTTCAATTCCCAGCAACCACATGGTGGCTCACAACCGTCTATAATGACATCTGGTGCCCTCTTCTGGTATGCAGGTATACATGCAGGCAGAACATAGTATACATAATAAATAAATCTTTAAAAATAAAAAAAGAAAGAAATGCTTAATGTCCTTAGTCATACAAATCAAAACTACTCTGAAATTCCATCTTACACCTATCAGAATAGCTAAGATAAAAAACTCAAGTGATAGCACATGCTGGTGAGGATATGGAGAAAAGGGAACACTCCTCCAATGTTGGTGGGAGTGCAAATTTGTACAATCACTTTGAAAATCAATCTGGAGCTTTCTCAGAAAATTGGGAATAATGCTACTTCAGGACCCAGATATACCACTCCTGGGCATATACCTAAAAGATGCCCCACCATACAACAAGAACATTTGCTCAACTATATTAATAGCAGCCTTATTCGTAATAGCCAGAATCCCAGATATCTAGGAAACAACCTAGATCTCTCTCAACCAAAGAATGGATAAAGAAACTGTGATACAGTCACACAATGGAATACTACTCAGCTATAAAAAACAAGAAAATTATGAAATTTTCAGGCAAATAGATGGAACTAGAAATGATCATCTGGAGTGAGGTAACCCAGACCCATAAAGATATACATGGTGTGTTCTCATTTAGGGTGGATTTTAGCCATATAGTACAGGATAAATATACTACAATGCACAGACCCAAAGAAGGTAAGTAACAAGGAGGACCCAAGTGAGGATGCTTAAACCTCACCCAGAAGGGGAACTAGAACAGACAGAGGTAGTGGTTGAAGAGAGGGAACAAAGTAGGAGAGGAGTGTAGAGAGGAATGAGGGAGGAGACCAGACCCGGGAAGAGTGGGAGCAGAAAGGCATAATGCCTGCAGAGAAAAGAGAAATTGGCCAGGGGCATCTCAGTGACAAGCTAGAGACCTAAGTCAGGACAGGCTTCTAGGAGCATATGAAGAGACCCTAATTGAGACTCCTAGTAGCAGAGGCCATGGAGACCGAAAAGGACACCCTCTAACTAGATGAGACTCCTAGTAGAGGGAGAACACCAACCCACCCACAAAATCTTTGTTCCAAAATTTACCCTGCCTGCAAGATGTACAAGGATAAAGATAACACAGATAGAGCAGAGATTGGGGAAATGTCCAACCAATGTGTGGCCCAACCCAAGACCTACCCCATGGAAATGAGGCAACCCCTGACACTATTAACAATACTCTACTATGCTTGCAGACAGGAGCTTAACAGAGTTGTCATCTGGGAGGTTACACCCAACAGCGATTAACAGAAGCTGAGGCTCACAGCCAAACAATGTGCAGAGAGTAAAAGACTGTGGAAGTGGAACACCAGCCCTAAACAGGATGTGTCCAGAAATACCTGTCCTCCAGGCTTAGTGAAGCCAGCAGAAGAGAGGCAGAAAGAATGTAAGGGCCAGAGAGGAAAGAAGACACCAAGAAAACAAGACCACCTAAACAGCACAATCAATATGTGAACATGACTGTGACAGCAAGGACAGGACCTGCAAGGATTTACACCGAATGGTATGCTAGAACTGAGAGATTTGAACACATGGCCACACCTCTAACTGAAAAGCTAGCTCCAGTTGATAACCTCTTGCAAATGTAAAGTTAGTTTTCTCCAAGGGAGTCTCGGTGGGGAAACAGAGAACTCTTCAGGGTAGGTCCCATGCCCAGCAGTAGATAGCCAAGACAAAATGAAGTCAATAACCTTATAGTCCTTTGTGTGTGTATTATACCTTCTGATTTTGTACTTTTATGGAATTCCTGGGTGTGCTAAGTGTGTGTCTTTTTTAGTTCACCATTCTTCCTTAGATGCCTGTTTGGTTTCTAAGAAGAGACAGAAGGGGTATGAATCTGGATGAGGAAGAACTCGGAGGGGTTAGAGGATAAACAGTAATCAGAATATATTGTATGAAGAAAAATCTATTTTCAATAATAGAAAAAATAAATAAAAATAAAGAAAGTAAAAACACATTTCATCCTAATGTTGTCATGTTTAAACAACAGTGAAACCATCCAGTTTCCACACTGAATCCACTATGTTTCTCTTGATTTGGCAATATGTGGCCTTTTGTGAACTTTGCTACTTTTTAATAAAATTGTATTCCCAAAAAGAAAATAAACATACACTATTATATTAATTAATGTAACACCTATTTAGAAAGACAAATTGTAAAATATTCAAGAGACTCAGAGTTAAAGACCTAATAGGCTTAAGTGTGGAATAATCCCTCAATATATAATCACATAAAATTGGGCCAATGAAAGATTATGCAGTAAATAATAGCAAGGAAACATTCACCCGTAACATTTGTTTCACATACGTAACAGACTTTCTGACTTATTACTAAGTCAAAGATGAAAAGTGTGAGTTTTTATAATAGTAAACCCAAATATAACAATCTATTAATTTTCTGCAAAAATTTAAATAAGGTTTTATTTTTAACACCTGGGCATACCACCAGCAGCCTAGACCAGTGCTTCATCTAGTCTAGTATTCTGTTGTTGACATTAACCAATGGTGGATGTGTCACAGGATAATCTAAGCACATAGCACACTGTATATAATTACACACTACTCTGCCATTATCTCAGATAATGGTTATATCCTGAAAGAAACAAAAACAAATCTCAATTCCCCTCTCTCCTCTACAGCTTCCCATATGGTGATCGGAAACCTCCATCAAAAGTCTATGTAGAGTATAAGTGAATGCTCTGGTAGCATGACAACTGACCAAGAAATTATCATCTAAAATGAAAAGCTGCACACAGAAATAGAACCCAAAGAGACCAAAACCTATTATTTGGAAGGGAGATTTCAATGAACTACAAATCATGATTCACTCCAAAAGAATTACTTATGAAACAGTTGTGTAATTTTTAGTTAAAACTAAGGACAAAACCCTACAATTTCTACCAAAGGCCATGCCATTTTGTGACATGCAATACTTTTTTCTAGACAGCTGACAGTATTATTTTTACTCTGCACAGAAATGGCTTCACACCTGTTTTGTAATGATATTAAATTAGGGATTAGGATTATTAAATGTTCATCTCAGTATGTAAAACTACATAATGCAGAAATCTAGTTCTCCCTTTAGGAAATACTATTTCCTAAATCACTACAGAGAAAAATGCAAACTTAGAGAAGATAATTCTCTTGGTAGTATAGATAGGCATTGATTTAGCAATGCTTGTACTCAGGAAACAGTTCCCAACTAAATCCTCCAAGGTATAATTTAAGCTCATTTTTTCTTTCTCTGACCCCAAGTAGGTAAGAGAACAATGCCTCATGTATCTAAAAATCTCTTATTAATGTCTTCTTTTCAAAATGAAGCAAATAGTAGTTGAGTTCCAGGTTCAGCCTTATGATTTCTACGTGCTATATATCACAGTTAAAGAAACAGATCTCAAAAAGTTACTTATTCATACTTTTTACCAAGAACTGTACCTCTCCATAACACAATACACTTGATCCCCATGCCCCCTCCAGATTAACTGCATTTCAGAAATAAGCTTTAAAAATTGAAGAAAAGTTTATAAAAAATGTAAATGATTGACAGAGTAGATGTCACTTATGGGGGAAAATTTTGTTAGATGGTTATTCACATTCAAAAGACTATTCTATTTAAACTCCAAAAAAGCCTTTTCCAGTATCAAATATATTTTAGAAACAAAACGATCAACAAGATAGGCAAATGCCTTTGTAAGGTCTTAGCTTTGACCACCATAATGAAATATCAAAGACCAATAAACAGACCACATTATTTCTTATAGTTCCAGGGACTGGGAAGTCCAACATCAAGGTGCCAACAGGCCAGCAGATATTAGTGAGAGTCCTCTTCCTGGTTTGATGACAACTTTCTTGCTGTCCCTTCAAATTACAGAGGAAAAGAATCCTCTCATGTTTGTTTCTTGCTTCCTTTTTTTTTTTTTTTTTTTGGTTTCTCTGTCACACAGAGCCCTGGCTGTCCTATACTCTCTCTATAGACCAGGCTGGCCTTGAACTCACAGAGATCCACTTATCTCTGCCGCCTGAGTGCTAGGGTTAAAGGTATGTGCCACCACGCCTAGCCTATGTTTCTTCGTATAAGGGCCTCTAATCGCATTCATGAGGGCTCTGCTATCAAGACCCAATGACTTGGTGAAAACTATACCCCCACTTACCACCATTTGGAAACTCAAGTCTCAATATGTCAGTGGTGGGAAGACACAAACATTCATTGCACAGAAACAAATAAACTTTACTGCACATAAGTACGTAGTATCAACTTACTTTTATTGCCCACTAAAGCAACCAAGGGCTGAGTTTCCGACTCTTCACTCACTGTCTTGACCACAGAATACCAATCTTCTAAATTCTCAAAGCTCTGGTAATTTGTAATATCATATACCAAGAGGATTCCCTGTCACAAAGGAATACAGAATATTTATAACATAATTTTAAATATTTATCCAATTCATCAGTGCTTCAGATATATCAGGTATACTGTAAAATGCAGTTATGTTTCTATATATAAATTGATTTCAACTTAAATGAGTTATAAGTAGAAACAATATTAAATAATCTCATTTACAATAAATCCTAAAACAAATGTGCAATGCAAGCTAAGGCATAATTTTATCAAAACTCTATTTTTCCAATAAGATGCCTAAAAATTCTTAGCAGATTGAGGATAAAAAATTTCCATCACACCCTGTCTCAAAAAATAAAAATAAAAATAAAAATAAAAATAAGCCTGAAAGAAAAAAGAAAAGAAAAAGTCTATCACAGTAAAGCTGCAAGAACTTCACAAAATCAAACATTTAAACTTTTCAATAAGTAACCATCTGCTACATCTCCAATTTAAATGTCTTCAAAAATGAAGATTTTATGACATCCCTTGATAGGCAATTTTGGTGTTTAACACAATTTTCTTCAAATGAATTGTGGATTTCCTCTTTCAGTCCTCTGTGCATTTAGAGAATGAGAGAGCATTCTCCTTATAATAACACCTCATACACTTGAAGATAGTTAAATAACTCCTTACCAGTCTGCTTTCCAGAGTAAATAAACTCAGTTCCTTAAAACTGCCTCAAAGGGCCTATTTTCTGTCCTTTTAATCATGGCTATTGAGTCTTCCCAGGACACACTACATAGAGATTTTTGACATCCTCTTTAAAATGAGCAATGTAAAACTGGACATGAAACTGTAATAAGAGCCCAAAAAAAAGCTAAATATAAGAAAAGGGTTGCTTCCTGTCCCTTACATATCCTTTTTAATTTATCCTATTATGTTGTGAAGGAAGAATGAGAACGTGTGTGTGTGTGTGTGTGTGTGTGTGTGTGTGTGTGTGTGTGTGTG
>OU015747.1:26289738-26316029 GCA_907169655.1 Acomys percivali | reverse complement strand
TGTGTGTGTGTGTGTGTGTGTGTGTGTGTGTGTGTGTGTGTGTGTGTACACAAAAAAAATTAACAAAACTACATTCTTGATTCTCATCCAGTTTGTGGTCAAACAATTAATACAAAGCTCTGCTTACAGGATAAGTCACTCATGGTATTCATGTCTACTTCTTATGTTATAAGAATGTAACTATTCTTGCATCTGCTATGTATCAAACACAGATCTAGATATTTACACCAATATTCACCATGCCTAAAGATATTGGCATTATCTCCATTTTACTCAAAGAAGGTTATAATAACCAAGATGACCCAGATAGATAATTGATGGAACCAGACTTCAGCCAAGAACTAAATGACTAAATGCATTTGTCTGCAGGCTTTATTATGCTGACTGCTAGGGATGTTAATGCTAAACTTCAAGAATGCTAAAGTTGAAGAAAATCTTCCAGGAAAACCAGGCATATAAACAGGTCATACACAACAGATAGTTACAGTTGATAATGAGCTTGGAGTTCCACTGTAGCCTCTATCAATGTGACATTACTGAATATATACCCTACTAGGACATTACTACATAGCATTTCTACCCAACATATAAACTATAAACATATTCATTTTGACCACACAGCATCTTTAACACTTTGGAGTTTCTATGGAAAATTTAACCATGAGTATATTTAACAACTGCCTCACAAAAATGGTCAAAAATTAAGTTGAGTTTCTAAAACTAGAACAAACTAGCTGCTATTACGACCTTCCAATTTTATTAAACCACACTAACCCTTAAATCAACTATTTCTTGTCTTTAAAAGTAGTTTTCTAGGGACTAGAGAGATGGTTCAAGGATTAATAGCACAGACTACTCTTCCAGAGGACCTGGATTCAGTTCCCAGCACTCAAATGGCAGCTGGCATCAGTCTATAACTCCAGTTTCAGAGGTCCAACATTATCTTCTGCCCTCTGGAGGTACCACAAACATGTGATACACAGATAAAACACGCAAGCAAAATACTCATACTCATGACTGACTCTTAAAATCAGATTTCTGATTGTCTCAAGATCTTTTTCAATTTCATTATTCTGAAATTTTAATGTCTGGTGTGGTGGCTCACAGCTATAATCCCTGAAATGAGGAGGCTAAGGCAGAAGGACTGTTCTGAGTTTGAGTCTAGCCTCTACTACACAGTGAACTCTGTAACAGTCTAGGCTACAAAGCAAGACCCAGTCTCAATAACTTTTTTAAAAGAATACATAAGTTTTGCCAGGCATGGTGGCATACACTTATAAAACCTGAGAGGCAGAGGGAAAAGGATCAAGAATTCAAAGCTAGCTTAAGTTACATAGTAAGTACAAGAGCAGCCTGGGCTAGATAAAAATTTATCTCAATAAAACAAAAATATGAATACTTCATAATTTTACACAACACCACTAGTCTGGATTATTTGGGTAACAACATCTATTTCTTTCTTCCAAGATTATTTTGATCACTGACCAAAACAGAGTTCTCTGAAATATCAAGTACAATGTCAATGTCTTGAAGAATATCACTTTAAAGCTGACCTCTACAGACAGCTACCCCTCACTTTCCTGACTCTACCTCTGTCTGTAGTGGGTGACGGTATTTATCATTTGCTCAGTTCTACCTTTGAACTCCAGGCCTGCATACACCAGCTACATAACCTTGTGATCTCCCTTTAAAAATGTTTAACAAGCCTACATTATTAAGAGAATAAGAATACATACCAAGCAGATCATGTGAAATTAGCAGTTTGCATAATCATACATAATTTTTTTATTCAATGTCAATCACATTCTCATGGTAACTTTGAGGCGTTCTGTATTGGTTAAATAAAGCCCAGACATGTGATAACTAATCCCTGCGATTTTGAAACCTTTTGAGTAATACATGAAAAATTTTTTTTGGTTGTAAGCCTAGCATTTAACAGCTGAGTCATCTCTCCAGCCTAATACATGAAAATCTTTATTCAAGGTGGAACAACTGCTGAGTAAGACAAAACATGCAAGTAGACCATGCATGCCACTGTGTACAGATGGCTAGCACAGTGGTACATGTCTTTAAGCCTAGGATTCAGGATATATAGGCATGCGGAATATCATCAAAGGTTCTAGTCCATGTATACTCAATAAGCTTCTATTTAATGCAGTTATACTTTTACTTAAGAATTATCAGTGGCGCTTCAGTATCACAACTGCAAAGCTGACTCACTGCAAAAGAGACAGTAACAGCCTGCCAGGCCTCCCTGAAATACATCTACCTCTTTATAGGAAAGTCTGCCAGTCCCTACTGTAGACCAATGTGTCCCCATACTTCTCAATCAAAGATTCTTTTGAAGCTGTTTAGACTCATTAAAAAAGATAAACTTCATTCACTAACCTAGCTATCCTCCAATCCAAAGAACACAATTTAACATAAAAATACTATTTTGTCCTTTGTTCTTACCATCATAATTATTACTGGTTTTGACCATCAGTGTTATACTGAAATTTCTGAGAAAATGATATGAAAAAAAAAACAAACACAAAAATAAAAAAGAAACTTTACAAGCTTTGGGTTCTGACAAGTTTGGTCATCATCTCTGTCCTTACAACATAAAGATCAGATATTTTAGGGGCTCATCAGAGATCTGAGATTGTAGGACAATCACCACCCTGAACCTTGAAAAAAAAGTTAAATTAAGAGAATTACAGACAAGACCTATTTCCCTGGATCCCAAGATGCTAGAGAACCATCTACACAGTAATGCTGGCAAGCTGCAAGAAACTGTGGACTGACTGGAGCATGAGGGAGTATCACCAACCAGTCTTCAGATCACACCACACATGGATAGGATTTACCTCCGGGAACGTGGGGGGTGGGAGGGAGTCTATTTCTGGTTTTGACACGGAAGAAGTAACCATGTCAATACTCTCCAAAACATTATATCCCTTGGGTGAAGGAAATTTTCCAACCTCCAGCTCTTCCAGCCATCCTCTCGTTGAGCTGGAGCCCACTCAAAGACGGACATGTTTGATTAGAATATAGAACGCTCCTCTTCTCCATTCTTTAGCAGAGCAGCAGCAGCACTCAGGGTTAGAAAAAGCACAAGCACACACTTCTGTTGAGGAGAGCTCTCTGAACTATCTAAAAGGGGTGGGACAAAGTAGGCAAGACACTAAAGGAACTGATAGCTCTGGCACCTACAGGTGTAAGTGAAAGGTTAGCAACACATCCGGAGCCAAAGCAACATAAAACTTCATACCAAGGCCTGTTTACCTGAATTCTTGTTATTCCCCAACTTTGTCCATCATTCAATAGGAAATTATAAGGCATTTGCTGCATGAACTCTTTCCCAGGGTGAGGAAATGTAAACAAACATCTACCCATCTTTGGTGCCTTCCACCAAAATCCAACTTCAGGAACTAATAAGTTTAGAGGATTTACTTACAGAGCACGGATGAGATATTATTTATAGGAACATCGGTAGCCCTGAAACAGCTATATTGCCAAGTCTCCCTCCAGCCTGAATGATGACTTCCCCATAGCTGCACAGACAGAGTCCCCTTCAGTTAACCATCTACACACTACATATTCCAGTTCTTTCCAAGACCAAGAGGCCATGTGCAGCCGGGCGGTGATGGCGCACACCTTTAATCCCAGCACTCAGGAGGCAGAGGGAGGCGGATCGCTGTGAGTTTGAAGCCAGTCTGGTCTACAAAGTTATCCAGGACAGCTAAGGATACATGGAGAAACCTTGTCTGAAAAAAAAAAAAAAAAGGCCATGTGCAATTAGGACAGAATTGCATGCACTTGGCAGACAGGGGCGGGAGGGAGCTATTGGAATCTCAGTTCTAGAGCAAATAATGTTTTTCCCACCCCATTCTTTTATATGGGAACATCAACACATGAGCAGTCAAAAGCGCCTCTTAAGAGGCTCTTCCAAGGAATCATCACCACTCTGGTGAGGATGCTTTGTGTCTGCAGTTGAAGATACAACGTCTCAGCTCCCTGTCCTTGCAACTATGCCTGACACCCACTGTCCTGCCACCCGACTGTGATGAACTCTTAACCCTCTGGAAGCATAAACCAAAATAAACTCTTATATAAGCTGCATTGGTCACGATGGTTTATCACAGCAACTGAAAAGTAATTAACAACAGTGGTTTGGGTTGAATACATTTATTAGGAAAGAAGAAAGATCAATAATCTAAGTTTCTATGATGGGAAACCAAAATAAAGAAAATTCCACACTAAAGCAAGCAAAGGGGAGTAGAAATAAAAAAATAGCACCAAATCAATAAAGTTGAAAACTGAAAAACAATACAGAAACTATTCTTTAAAAACACAATTACAAGGGAAAGACACAATGAAGAGAAGCAGAACGAGTAAAATCTCATCAGTGCTGACATCACTGATATCAAAAGGATTTATTATCAACTTCATGGCACAAATTTGGTAGTATAGGTGAAAGTGACCAAATGTCTGACATCATTACCAAACCTTTCAACTCTCAAGGCTCTACTACCAGCCTCAGCACCTAGAAGCCTCTTGGGTAGTCGGCTCCACAAGCAGACTCTCAGTCTTCAAGGGAAGCTGAGTCTCTTGCTACATCAATTACTCCAGGGCTCTTCTGATTCCCTCCAAAAACTATAACAAACAAATACAACTTTCTCAGACATGAAAAACATTTTAACTTCAACACCAGTCCCAGACCAATCCTGGCAACTGTAGAATCTAACATCTTTGCAGTGCAGTGCCATCTAAAGCCATCAGCATTTCTCCTGTTCCAAACACCTTTTACCACCTATTTGCCATCATCTTTCTCATTTCTTTATGTCCATGCCACCCTTTTCAAATGACCTTTGGGATGCATACTTCAACTTTAAGAAATAGTCGTTTCAATTTTCCCATGTCTCTGCTGTACCAGACCTTCCCTTGCAGTTTCAAGAAGATATGACCACTTCTCTTTGTAAAGGTCAAGACTCTTCTACATAAATACAAGGTTGCTTTATGGAGTAGTTGCTTTGCATCTGTTTCATGTATTTAATAAGCATTAGTCATTACAACAACTACACAGCATTCTCACAGTAAATAGCTGATTGATGTTTGGAAGTAGCATACATTGGTGGAAATATTTCATGCCCTTAACAATTTTTTCCTCATTTTTATTATAATTTTATTACAATTGGCAAATGATACCATAATTTTAATTAAATATTTCATCATCTTAATATTTTCCTAGTGACTACCTTTATTATAATTTTAAGAGTATAATAATAAAAACCTTAGTCTTAATAACTATAAAATATTGAATATATCATAATCTCAAAAATAGTGACTCTCAAAATAGTGATTTTCTTTTTCTAACCTGCAAAAGAAATAATTTCCTTTATTTTGTAGCTATACAGAGTAATTAAATCATAGATACTATACAATGGCTATAACATAGTACACTTACAATCTAGAAAAATATTAGTACAAACAGACTCAGC
Organism: Acomys percivali; assembly: GCA_907169655.1. Taxonomy (NCBI): domain Eukaryota; kingdom Metazoa; phylum Chordata; class Mammalia; order Rodentia; family Muridae; genus Acomys; species Acomys percivali. Next base: position 26,310,546 of record OU015747.1, on the reverse strand, counting down.
AGGTTGTATTTATGTATTTATGCATTTATAAGTACATAAGAATAATAATTAAAGAAAAAGAGAGCATGAATTTGAGAGGGAGCCAAAAGGAAGAATAGAAATTGAAGGAAGGAGGGCTGGAGAGATGGCTCAGCCATTAAAGACTAGGCTCACAATCAAAAATATAAGAAATTGGAAGGAGGAGAGAGAAAGCAGAAATAATATATTTAAATTTTAAAACTGCAAATAAAAAAATTATGAAAACTGCTAGTGCAAGAAGGCTATAAATATAGGTATACTTGGCAAATATCCAATAAAATAATCATAGAAAAAGACAGTAGAATGTTTCAAGAGTCAAGCTTTTAGATATACTCTGTCCCTAGCTGTCATGCTGGCACCAAATCATCTAGTTGGTTGTTAACAAGCAGACTCGTCTGTGTGGGGCATTGATGCACAATACCAGTTGTGTTCTACCTCACAAACGACTACACTTCATTGAGTTTATGCTCAGTGGAGCACTGTTTGCAAACCACTTAGATTCCAGGATGGAAAGAGCTACAAAATGAAACATCCAGTCCTTCTCTGAGGTTTGTTATTAGCCTCTGTTAGCCACAGGTTACAGGGCACTAAACACTATGTACTGTGTATTTGCTCCTAACCACTAGGAAAAATAGCCTATAACATCTTACTGAAGACTTCTAGAAATTTTTAAGTTGATTTAAAATTCAGGCATTTTAATTGGACTTTTTTTTTTTTTTTTTTTTTTTTTTGGTTTTTTGAGACAAGGTTTCTCTGTGTAGCCTTGACTGTCCTGGACTCACTTTGTAGTCCAGGCTGGCCTCGAACTCACAGCGATCCGCCTGCCTCTGCCTCCCGAGTGCTGGGACTAAAGGCGTGAGCCACCACGCCCGGCTCCTATTTTAATTTTTAAAACTACTTCTTGTCAAAATATCTCAGTTCTTTTTGGAGGTCAATTCACTTGTTTTCAATCACTATTCAATGAACTTTTGCTAAAGTTTAATGTTACTAGGAGAAAAAGTAAAGAAAGTAAAATCGTCAATTTTATCTAAAGCCTAGTAAACTTCCATCTTTCAAATAAATTTCTTCCTGCATACTCATGTTTAAAAACATTCACATGTACACGAGAAAGAATGCTCTATAACTTAATGACCCAGACTTATATAAGATATAAGACTTCTACAGTACAGAAATGAGAACTACAGAAGATAATTCTATAAACAATGCAAAAGCTAGAAACATAAGCCAGAATGCTATTAACATACTAAGCTGGCATCCTAAGACAGACTGACAAAACAACATGAATGAAGAGTTTATGTCCTGTTAAAAAGTAACTCTCCAAATGTTGGTATCCTTGGCTGAGGTATAATATTTACATATATTTCAACAAAATAATTTACTGGTAAATGTACTTTTGTATATTCTACATATCTTTAGGGTTAAGAATTTCTGGAAAGCATAAAAAGTTATTACATCATCATTGACTTATGAAAATGTATTTCATCTCAGAATTCCAAGTACTTTAGGATGAATTTTTCAGAAACACTGTATTATGCTGTTATCTAGCATACCAAAGTAGACGCTTGGTAACAAAATGGTGAATAAAAAGTAAACATGTAACATCAAGGTAGAGCCATGCATAGCACATTCTAAGAAGGCACATAACACTTATTTTCTTCTAGGAAATGAAGTTCATTTAACCAAACTCAAGTGTTCTCTAAAAGTAAATATAAGAATTATGGATACCAGATGTAGTGATGCATTCCTTTAAGGCCAGCACTTGGGAAGCAGGCAGATCTCTGAGTTTGAAGCCAGCTTGGTCTAAACAGTCAGTTCTAGGACAACCAGAACTATACAAAAAAATGTTATCTCAGAAAAGCAAACCCAAAACACCAAAAAGTTAACCAAAAGCAAACAAACAAATACCTGACAAAAGTTCTATACAACTTCATATTTTAGGCAATTATGTAACAACATAAAATATACACTGACTTAAGGATGTGGATGCAAAATATTATAAATATAGTAAATTAGATACATGAGAATGGTTAGCATATTTTATGACTTTCAAACAATATTTATTTTTATATAAAAGTAATACATCTTAAAATAATTTAAATGGTATATTTTACATGATTGAAAGTAAAGCAAAAATAACAAAATCCAATTCATGTGCAGTATATTGTGCAATTTTGAAGCAAAGGAAAAAATAATTAATCAACTTTTATATTATCTATTCCATGATGTATAAAGTAATTCTATTTGTCTACCATAAACAAAGCTATTCTGGGCTGACAAGAAAGCACAACAGATAAACCTACACAAAGGTGGAAGGCAAGAACAGATGCCACAAAGTTGTTCTCTGACCTCCACAGGTGCACTGTAGCATGTGTGTGTGAGTACACATAAACAAAATTAAAGTTAAAAAGGAAATTAAAGGTACTCTATGTGACACATTGAGTCAATCAGCATAGAATAGAGACCATTCTGGTATGCAGGTGTACATGCAGACAGAACACTGTATACATAATAAATAAATAAATAAATCTTTAAAAAACAGAAAGAAAGAAAGAAAGAAAGAAAGAAAGAAAGAAAGAAAGAAAGAAAAGAAACATTAAAAAAAAACGAAAAACAAAAAAAGGTATGTGATCTACAGATATATTTAATGGGATAAGGAGAAAAAGATGTGTTACTTTCAAATCCAATTTAACCACTCTCATAAGTAAAACAAGGACTGTGGCTCCCTGCATCTCTCTGCCCAGCCACTTCTCTTCTGCTTAATATCTATTTTAAACATAATCAGTTTAACAAGAGAGAAAAAGGGCTAGGGATGTTGCCCGGTATGTATAAGGCTGTGGGACTGATGTTCCAGCATCACAGAGGAAAAAACTTTAAACAATTGCAAAAGAAGGACCAAAATAAATAAATAAATAAATAAATATGAGCTACAGCTTTAAAAAGTGAATGTGCCTAAACTATCAGGTCATATAATCACAAGTATAAATGTGAAACAAAAGCAAAAGACTTTGTAGAAGAAACAAGAAAATGCACAAAAGACAAAGAAAGAAAGGCTTACGAATCAAACAAAAGTGAAAACACCTGCCTCTGGAACTGTCACACATGATTCAAAACCCTGTCTTTCTCATTAATACTTTACAAATTTTCTAGAGTAAATAGATTCAATTTTCCACAGTAACTGATAAGAGCCAAACTGTATAGAGTACTGTCTTTACCCTACTGTTTCATTTTTTACAAGAAACATAGTTTCACTTAACCAAATTATGCTTTCTATACTTAAAACATCAAACTCTAATAAAGTACTTTGAACATTTAGAGATTCCTTTCATGCCTCATGATGATGGAGAAGCTGCAGACTAAAACCAGAAGCACAAGCGAAAACAAATAGTCCATACACAGTCCTATGTAAGAGCTCAGTAAGTGTCATGAATTCTTCAGCTGCCCACAAACACACTACTTCAGCAGACAATGACATAAACAGAATTACTGCATTCCTAAAGTCTCTGTCAAAACAGAAAAGGCAATCTGCCAAAGCATTAAAAAGGTGATTATTCTTCACTGGGTATCTTTAAAGTGAAGTAATTTCTAAAGAGTCTTGCTAACACGTATATTTTCTATTTGTATAATTTTATTTAAAACATAAATTATAGCCAGGCATAGTGGCTCACACCTATAATAACAGCTCTTAGGAGACTGAAGCAGAAGGAAGGAGACTACTTTGAGTTTAAAGTCAGCAAGGGCTACAAATGAGATGCAAACTGAGCTGGGCCATAGAATTAAATCTAGTCTTTAAAAAAAAAAAAAGACACAAATATAAACTGTATCTGTAACAAGTTCAAGTTACAAAAAAAAAAATTAGGCAAATATTCAAGTAGTCAAGTTTTTCTACACAGATTTTCCTCTGAAAAACCTGGGCCATAGAATTAAATCCACTCTTTAAAACACACACACACACACACACACACACACACACACACACACACACAAATATAAATTATATCTGTTACAAGTTCAATTATAAAAAAAAAATTTAGGCAAATATTCAAGTGTCATTTCTACATAGAATTTCCTCTGAAAACAGTTGTTATTACACTATTGTATTACTCCATACATATTATCATATATACTTGTCTGGTACAGTGTAAGGTTATATCTATTAGTATGATTTATAATTATTTAATAAGCTAACACATAGGTCAAATAGACAGATATGTAGATTATCTTTTGTTCCTTCCAATAATATTTCTTATATTTCCTTCAATATTTTCCATTCAGTTTACTGATAGTAATCATATAACCACATCATTGTATTTATTTAACTAATGACAGTAGAATTTAGCAAAATAAGTATGTGAAAGTTTTAAAGAGTTTTCCAATTCTCACCAAACCACTGCAAGTGTAGTCTGGAAAGAATAAAACCAAAGGACTAGCACATATAAAATTAATCTCTACATATCAGTTAAAAATCAAATTAGCAGGCTACATGTGGTGGCCTTTATCTTTAATGACAGTACTTGAGAGGCAGATGCATGCAGACCACTGACTTGTAGGCCAGCCTAGTCCATCCAGAGCTATGCAGTCTGACACTCTGTCTCAAAACAATCCAAAAAAATAAAAATAAAATTAGCCATCTGAAGAGATGGCACTGACTGCTTTTCTAGAGGACACAAGTTTGATTCCAGACCCCACGTAGCAGCTTACAACCATCTAGAATTCCAGTCCCAAAGAATCCGACACCCTCTTCTGGCCTCCTTAGGCAGCACATGTGTGATGCCCAAACATAATGTGCAAGCAAAATAAGTAAAATTAGTTAACCAATTTTGAAAAATCCATACACATGGAATAAAAGTAAAAAAAAAAATCTGTGTTTATACATGTATGATTGTATACCTGAATGTTTCTGTAAGTAAAGTAGTTAAAATATTAGGTTAATCATAGAACTTACGTCATACCTGTGCTCCATAGATGTATTTATCCAACATCTTGCCACCTATTGTCTGCCCTCCTATATCCCAAACTTGAAGAGTGACATTCAAATTTCCTAGAATATAAAAAAAATATAAAACAGGGATACAAAAGACTAACAGTCCAACAGCTAAGCACAGTATGACAGAGCAGTAAGTAACAATGATAAACTCTGAAGCCAATTTGCATTTTGTTCTGCATGGTTACATAGTCAGATATTTAAAACTGAAAACAATGTATACTTTACCCCATATTCTACATAAACATCGTTATAATTTCACTAATGTAAAATAAAATCTAGCGCCTGGCATGGCGATGCCAGTCTTTCATCCCAGCATTCCAAGAGACTCTCCATGAGTTGGAAGTCAGTCTGACCTACACAGAGGTCCAGGACAGCCAGGGCTTCATAGTGAGACCCCGCTCACAACATGAAAATAAGATGAATAAAATGCTGTATGAATTAATTTACAAACTTAAGTCTTAAAAAAATGACCTTTTTTATCAGAGAATGAATCAATATAAAACACATGTATAAAGAGAAAGAAAAATACTTTTAAAATAAAGATGGGAGTTTTATTCACAAACCTACCCAATCATTTATGAACTGTGCTGTCAGTTCTGAACTCTGTGTGCTCGAAACAGACTATAAAAATGGACTCAAAATTTCAATTCAAATGAACCTTTAATTTGAATGTCAGCTATTATATGTAAAAGTAAACACACTCAATAATTGTATATTATATTTAATCTCTAATATACATGTGTTAGAACTCTATTTGAAGACCAAACAGTGTTTACAAACAAAGTGCATTTCTAAACTTTATGATTCATATCTGTACAAAGTGTGACAATTGAAACAAACTATTGTGGGTCCTTGAAAGCCTTCCTAACAGTGTAATGTCCTTCCCTATGCAAGCATTATGAAAGCATCCAAGAGGAGTGAAATTCACTTATGCATTTTATAAAATATTGGCATGAACAAAAATTTATTAAATAAACTTCTCTTAACAATACAACTAGTTATTAGAATACAAAAGTCAAAGACTCTATACAATGTATATTAGTTGGACATTCCAAACTTTTTTCTCATAAAGTTATACTGTTTTCTCCAAAGTCTGAACTGGTACATTTGGACTGATCCACAAATTTTAAAAATTTTAAATGAAAATTTAGAAACTGAAAAAAAAATTATCTCTCTTCAAAAATAAAACATTTTAAAAACACGAATTTTTAAACCAATGTAAAACACTAAAATCAGAGAATGCCTGCTGCACCATTTACTACACTGCTGAAAAGAAACACAACAGTGAATTAATTAATCACCAAGGTTTTACACTTCAGTTTACTGGACTTGTATTACAAGATTTCCATTATTTAGATGTGGATGTGTTCCATCTGCTACAGTGCACGGATGTCCAGGAGGAACATCCATTAGCACTAATGAGGGCTACTGAAGTTTACCACCGTGATCCTTGCCACACACACAGCTCCTACGTGTTGAGTAATGACCAAAATGTTCTTAAAGCTCTATGAATTTGAAACCCAAATACCAAAGACTAAGATTTGGCCAACAGACTGTATAAAACCAATTTCTTAAAATTCTAAATTATATGAAAACCAGAGCTAAACCTTTCTTTTCTGATGCCATCTCAAATCAGGTGGGAACAAGCGAACTGTCACTAGAGATGTACCATGAGGTTCTGAAGCCTGCGTTTCACTTGCAAAACTGCAGTCCTCGATTTACAGCAAAAGACAGCTCTCCCTAGTAGTAATGCTCACAGAGGAAGATACCAGTCCACACATTAACAATTACTAAGTATTTAATCCTATTTCTTCAAGGCCTAATAATCCCTACTGCTTAACCTAACATCCAGATATGATGCTTTCCCCCGCTCTTCTGCTTACTTTTCATTCTGATATCCAGAGCCTCTCTGAATTACACATTATGAATATTTCTGCTGTAACTTCAGGCACACTCTCTCTGTATGCTTCCAAATTCTTGTGACAGTCACTTATGCAGCTAGCTCAAATACTCAACTGTCTGCCTTCTAGACAATTTACATTCATGCATTGAAGGTACTTTTAAACTCTTTATCTTTCTGTGTTTTCAGGTCTAGATAAGTGTTCTAAGTTGATAATGACAATATGTGATGGAGATTGATTTACATTCAGAAATTTAGATGCACCAAGATAAGACAGATATCTTCTTCAAGGCTGTCAAATACAAATAGCCAAAACACTAAGAATATAACATTTATATAATTCCTGATTGTGTCACAGTTCTTCCTGCCATAGGTAATTTATTGTATATATGTGTAATAATATAAATGCATATGTACAAAAATAAGATAATTAAAATAAAAAAACAAAAAATCTTTATCTTTCTGAATAAATACTTTTTGTTATTTGCTTGCTTTTTATTTTCTTAAGATATTGATGCCAGTGACTAATAAGTAAAATTCCCCTAAGATTATTAGGGGGACCTAATAACATAACCTTGCTTGCAAAGAACTAGCAAAAAACAATTACTATGGATTATGCCTTCAATGAGAAATATTGAAGTCACAGTTATTTCATATACTTAGAAAAATACTTTAACATTTACATTTTAATTTTAGACTGATTAGTACACAGTACTAAAAATAAAATGGATACTTTCTATCTGAGGACCAAAATTAACCTAAAGCTGTGATTCACATTTATTTTCATTTATGTTTTTGTAAGCATATCATGTGAAAGCCATTATATTTTCAATATGATACAGCTATAAAGCTATAGAAGGATGTTCATTAATCAATATAGTATTTTCTAAAACAAAAATCTATCTAAACCAAATTTCCAACAAATAAAGAACATTAAAGAAATTGTCAGCATTCTAATCTCAAATACTGTACTGCTATAAAATCCCTGTCCCTGTAAGAAATGACATATAACTAGGAAAAAAGATTAAATGAAGCAGCATTTATATTAAAAGATAAAGTGCAGGTAAGTAAAGCCACAACAGGGACTCAACAGTGACCTTATGTAAGTACACTTGGTGCCGTGGTTAACCTTACTTAAAGTGCTGCATAGTCTCGATGGAACTCAAAACACAGGACTGCCCACTGCTTGTGCCAAAGACTCAGAAATCCTTTTCACAGTAGAGCGCTGTTTACTGGACTGTACCACACGCTTCCTGAAGATGTTTTGACTAAGGCTCTTAAGAAGCTCTATCAGCAGAATCTCTGACTAACAGATACACTATTTTAAGCAGCAAAAGCTGCACAGTGGTTGCATCCAGACTATACAGCATACCAGATCATGAAATACTAAAATGGATGAGTATCAGCAAAGTAATGACCCTGAAGAGGTGCATGAAGAAAATGTGAATAAACTAACAGGGAATTTACAGCCCTAACAATGTGACTAAACTCATAACAAATATTAAATCCACATGCTATGCTATATTACTATAAATTTTAAAAAGCTTCTTGTATTTTTTCAGTTAGCAAATGATAAAAATACTAATCATCATTCTTAGACAGTACAATGAGAGGACATTGGCATCAGAGTATGCAAAGTATCTTATTATAGACAATCATAATTTTATAATTTATATTAAATCAAAATATGCTGAAATAACTTTTCCAAGTGAAGTATCTGTGGTAATTTTGAATCCATTATGTAGCTAAAACTGTCTTCTAAAAATATTGATAGCTTTTATAGAACTCTGCTCATCAAACTTCATCAGAAAAATTAAAACATATTCATTAAAAGCATATGTTTCCTAATGCCATTATTAACCTAAAGACTTTCTAAATCTAAACATATTATAAATTTGTATTTCAAAATATCCACAATTTTTTACAAGGTAGTCACAATTTTTGAACTCATAACATTGTGCAACAGTTCCGAAATCATCACAAATACATATAAAATGCCCAAAACTACCCTTTGTTTATAATATTAATATTTGGGTTGTGTTTTGTTCCTTTACTTCAGCCTTTCTACTAAAAAATTAGAAAATTTAAACAAAAGTAATGAGCTACATTGTTGCTTTGACTAATGAATCATTCCAGGAAAATAGCTGGTAACAAAATACTGTACTGAGGCTCCCTGCATCCAACAACTAGCATAACTAAGACAGGCTTGCAAGACATTTTCAGTCTTGAATACTGGAAGAGAAAATGAAACAAAGAACAAACTATATATTATGCTTATCATTAAACCTCTGAACAATACTTGAGTATGGAAAATTAGAACTTAGATGTGTTTTTTTTCTCATGCTATATCACCTAATCCACTCTGGACTGACGTACAAACATAAACCATCAAAATATGTAACAGAGGATAGTAGTAACGAGATATAAAGAATCATCTCCAGTTACCAAAAGCTTTCCTTAACTGCTGACAAATTTTCAGAGAGTTACCAATTGATGAGCATTTGAGAAGGGAACTAATTCTGTTAATACTGAAACGTATCCACATTTCAGTATACGAATCTGATATTATAATTACAAGACTTAATTCATAAGAAAGACAGCGATAGTTTTAAAAATCAATCAAGATAACTACTTTTAATAAAATATTTGAAACATGTCATTTAATCATTGAATTTAATGGGATACATTTTAAAGCTCCAATTGTTCAGAAACTATCCTAACACATAAACCACTCTTTTTTGTGTTATTATTTCCCTGTACTTCCCACAAAATGTGCTGCAACTGGCATCTAAATAGTTTCTTTGCATGGTGAACTGAAACATCGTGAATGCTCAAACTGTATTTTTATGAGTACCAAGGGACCCTAAATTTTAGTGGTCTATTAAATGCCAGCAATTTCATGCTGCCTTGCATAAAACAGCATTCACATATTAGAGCACAGAAGTTCCATAGCTACATTATACTTCTGTTCCAGCTTCAAAACAAAAAACTGAACAGAAGCTAATCAAAATAATATTTTAAATCCTTCTCCAATCTTTTCACATTTAATTAATACAATAGCAGTTAACAAATGTATAGCATTTGATTTTTTAAAAGTTTTCTGGAATTTTATAAGCAACTATTGTTTATTCTAAAAAAAAAAAAAAAAATACAGTTGCTAGTAACAGCTATGGAATAGGGGAATGTATAAACTTGTTCTTACCCCAGTGGACAATACACTGTCATACTAGATGCTAATTATAGCTAATTTCTTGTACATATTCCTGAGAGACTCGTGTAACTTCACACAGGTAAAGTTTCAGAGTCTCTTACCTAGTAAGGTTGTCCTGTGAGTGAGACTTAGGCAATCTCGTAGGTTTTATAGACTCTCACCTGGTAAAGTAATCCTTCTCAAAAAGAAATCCAGTCCTATAGTCTGCTTGTACTGTTTCCCAAAAGTCTCTTGAGCAAAACACGTAGCTAAGGAGGTCTAAAAAAAACGGATGCACAGAAGAGCAAAATTAATTTCTTTATTGAAAAGATAAGACCACTGCTAAACTTACTAAGTAATCTTAACATTTATACTCTAATTAATCCAACAAACAACCGGTAGCAGTTCTAATCAGTTACAAGTGTAGAGACCCACCCTCACCATGAAAACTCGACTTCCCTACAACCAGCAGTGGAGACAGCAGACTAATCCAATCAGCCAGAGTTCATTAAGTACCCTGGTTTTCAAGCTCCTTCTCCTTGATGGAAATTAGACAATATGATTAAGATCTGAATTTTGCATATTTCTTCAATAAAATTTCGAGAGAACTCTTTAAGTTTCCTTCTAAGGTTATATGTTCTGAAGGTAGCTGTACATTAATAAGAAGCAGCACTGATTAGGGAAGAGAAAGCTACTTGTAGATGTTTGGTTTTCCTACAAGAAACATTGTGTTCATTTTTTTTCTACACTTAGGACAGTAAAAATAATTATACAGAATTGTCACAATAATATCTACCATTTAAATAAAAAGGCTAATATTATGAGACTAGTAGGAAACATGCAAAATAAAGATTCTTTATCTGAAGACAGTACTAACAAGTCACAAGATAGTATAAACAACAAATATTCATGCACTTTTTAAGTAAAAGCTCTAAGTGTCACTCAAGGACTCCAGGGCTTTCTTTTGGAGAGTCATTTCTTATCAAAGCAAGAGATCCTTCTAGTAACAACCGAAACGACTTCAAACTCAAAATGAAGTGGATTTGAAATGCACTGCTCTTATGTGAAAGCCTACCCAAAGGTAGAGGAAAGGAGTTTCACTAACAGGCTTCAGGGCAGGATGCTAGAGTTTAAAAAAAAAAAAAAAAAACTTGTTATATTTTAAAAGTCAAAGTTTGAAGTCAACTCTTAAAGAAAACTAGGATAGTTTCCAAGATAGTTCATTTTAGTTAATTATGTACTAAGAATGGAAGTTCTAAGGAACACTTGGCCATATTTCAATTCCTTTTAGCAAGCAAGGTGAGTTACATTTGTTTTACACACTGGCCTATTTTCCCACAAAGGACAATTTGCACACTCTAACTCCTCCAAATTCTTTAGTATTCCAGAAATGTAATAATAAATTTCTAACATTTTTGCATCAAGTATTCATTGAGCATTCCCACATGAAAGTGTTCAGCAAGACATTTAGAAATAAACTCACATTTATTATATCATTGAAGCATGTAACAGTATCAAAATGAGAAATCAGAATAAAAGAGGTACTGTTTGTTTTTCAAAGACCTTTTGGTTTTCAGTCAGCTTTGATTATTCCATTGAGCCTGGGAAGCACAGAGCACCAAAGGATCTGAGAAGAGGCTTAATGATCTAGAGAAAAATGCCATTACCTGCATTACTGCAAGTATTTCAAATGTTTCACATATGAATGGTTAGAATCTTTCAAAGCCAAAAAAACAAGGCATATGTAAGAGCATAAACTTGAGGTATTTTTTCACTTTCATTTAAGATACTCAAATTTTATTATTCGGAAATGGACACAAGTGCAAAACAAAGCCAGGGAAGAAAAACAACAAAGCAAATTTTATTTGAAAAATGCAATAATGAAAACTAATACTTCATTTACTAACATATATATTTGGAAAATTTCTGAGTAAAGTTATTTTCTTAAAAACAGGATTTCCAGATTTGTAAAGCCTTGCTCTCAAAAATCTAAGACAAATACATGCCTCAAAATCACAAGACTTTCAAATTTAAAGTAATAAACTGCTGAATGTCTAGGTCATAAACCACACACAGGATACTAATCTAGGTTCTTAAATCATCTGACATTTTGGTATAAAAATTAGAGAATCACCTGGATCTGTGGGAGGCACTTCGTTCCTCTCTGGCTCTTTACCCTTAGTGTCATTTTTCATATTCAGTAATTTCTTACAAGTTATTATATAAATATCCTTCTTAAAGTTAGCAACCAGTTACCATATCTGAAATATTCCTATTTGATTGCTGATGTACATATATTCAGGGTGTTTGTGTTGATTTGGGAAATATTCTTTATCCAAACTACATACTGAAATGATACCAAAGAAGTATCATTGTCTTTATTATGACACCAAAGAGTATTTTGCTTCAAAAAAAGATCTTAAAATGTGTAATATAATTGAAAATATGAAACAGAACAAGAAAGGCTTAAAAACACATGGTACCACAGGGATAAACTAAATATCTTTTCCAGACTATTACTGGTCTTCCCAGTGCTGTTCTTTATTGCTTTTGCCTTTGGGTATAAAAATGCTGAGAGTTCAAATATTACAAATATTACAAATGGTAAAGAGTTAATGAGGATACAAATAGGAATGAAAATGAGGCTGAGTTTCATTAAAGAAAGGACAGCAAAAGAAGCAGGATGAAAAGGGTGGTGTTAGTAATCTGAGAGCTGAATGGACTGTTAAAAAGCTTGCTATAGTAATAATGCAACACAGCTAAGGTTCCAGGACTCGTTTCACAAAGTATATAGCTGGAACAGTTATGGTATTTTAAAATACATTACTTACAAGGATAAAGCACCATAAAAAGAAAATCACTCATTCTTCAGGACAGAATGATAACCTCAACTCAAACATACAGAAGAAAAAAAATTATACGCCGTTCAACACTGGACAGAACCTTAAACAGAGGTGAAAACTAATTACACTAAACTAGTAACAAAGGCAAAATACTGTATGATTGTCTAAGTTTTAAAATATAGATATAAAACTATAAATTTCAGTGTGTATTAAATATTGGCAGACAAATTAGCAAAAATTTAAAGAAATATGATAAAAATATCAATTATTTTATATATTGGATGGGATGTGTTTAAAATTTAAATATAAATATAACAGTAGACTTAATAGATAATGAGGGGTCTTCTGGATAATAATATTATGAAGGGTCATGGTTTTAAGTGGAAAGATCAGCTATTCACTGAAGGCAACTGAATTTACGAAATAAAAACATGAAGTGGCCTTCAAAAGAAAAGCTAAGTAATGAAACCTAAATAATAATCTAATTTGTTGTTGAATGAAAGTGTAGAAATAATGTTCATGTACAGCAATTTGCTTATTTGAAACGTCTAAGTGAACAATATTTCATACACTTCCTAAAGCCAAGTTCTGCTCTTTGCTCGAGGATATAATCACAGTGAGTTGTTTTCTTCGGGACAGCACTCTACAGCAAAGTATCCTGGGAAAACAAGGAAGGAATTAACAGACGCCTCCAGACTTTCCAGAAGAATGAAACCTTCCGTAGCTGCCCTACCTAGCAACCCAAATTTCAGAACCAAAGCACTAAGTGTGTGCAGAACTTCCTTCCGGGAAGGATGCAAAAGCCATCACCACGGAAACCAGGTCCACCTGCATCAGTCACAGATGCGGGAGAAAGGTTCCCTAAGAAGACACTACACTGGAATGGGCCCAGGAAGAGAAACTTTAGCTACCTTCTCCAAGAGCGTGATTGCTTTTGACTGGAGCGACAGGTGTCAGGGCGCCCAGACATGGGGGCATCACTTTATTTGGAAGGTAAACAAACCCCAGTCCCTCGAGGACACCTAGGGGACCAGGCATTGAGGCAATCAATGTTTATCCCATTACAGTTCACAACTTCGGGTCCAGAACTCCTGCCTAAGAGGGAGGGGACTAACTGCCTGAGGGTATTCTCCCGCGCGAGCCCATTCGGCCATGCAGGCAACCAACGGTCACAGAAGGCTAGGTTTTAAGGCAGAGGTCCTAGTGTCCCCTGGACATCTTGCCCACCACGGGAGCTCAATAAATACCTTCTGAATGAACACCTGCACCGACAGGTGCTAAGGATGGAACTAAAGTGAGACAGGACACTAAAAAGGCAGCGCTGAGATGTACGGAGCACGCCCGGCCAGTGCATCGTCACCGTGCGTGTATGTTTTTTGCAGTGACCCGCCCCAGAAGTTTGGTCCTGCCCGGCGGGCAGCGGGCACGCGCACAGGGCGCAGGCGCGAGGGGGAAGGCCGGGGCCAGAGGCGAGCCAGGCCAAGTCCACCGGACCGAAGAGGAGGACGCCGAGCTGGACAGCGCTCAGCATCCCGTGGGCCCATCAAGTCCGACGGCACCATGGCTTCTGCAGCCCAGAGCTCTGGGCCCGCCCGAGGACTGACCTTCCCGGAGGTGCCGTCCCCCAGCACGACGATTTTCAGTTGCCGGTCCTGGCTCTCCTCCTCAGAGTCTGACATGGTGTCCAGGGATGCTGGCCCACCCTCAAGGTGGAGGACGGGAAGGAGGAGACCTCCGGGGGCGGGGGTGAGAAGACCAGCAGGCACTACGAGCGGGCCCCCCGCCCCGGCGTCTCCTCAGGCCTGAAGGAACCCAGGGAGAATCACACATCGGTCGCCATCTTGCCCTCCTCCCCTCCCGCCGCGGGGCTCCGCCCCCTGAAGGCTCCGCCCCCGTGCGTCACTCCTACGACGCCCCGCCCCGCTCCAACCATCACGCTGCAATGGGGGAGTACGAAAATGCGGGCCGGGCGTTGCGGTGTGCTCGCGGCGGACATTGGTTAGGAGACAAAAGCAAGAGTGTTTTTGTATGGAAGTGAAACAACATTGGATAAAGTATCTCTCGGGAGTCTGTCCACCTTTCTTGTTTCCATGCAGTCTGAGAATAGAACCCCCATCAGTGCTTTAGTCCAAGGGGGCGGGGACATGGCGAGGTTTGGTTGCCATGGAAGCCTGGAGTTTAGGAAAAGCGGAGGGGCGGGGTCTGTATCTGAGCACCAAGGACGCTTCGGACTGCGCGCGCATAGGATCGATTCTGTGGCGCCAGCCGAGCTAGTGGAGCAAAAGGAGGTTGTCTTGGAGTGACCTGGGGCCCTTGTGCTGGGTCCTCTTTTACCCTGTAACTCTTCGCGTTCCTCTCAACAGGCAGACTCCAAAGTTCATTAGTAAGGCAGAATTGCGTGAACTGGGTGCCATCCTACTGGCCACACAGTCTTCACCTCCAGGCAGTAGAGTGGGCCGGAGAACCCTGGGGCCCCATGAAGTTAAAACAACCTTCCTCAGTAGGATCAGCGCCTCTTTTGCGTTTTTTCACACTCAGGATCTCACAAGTGTAGTTTGCTGGAGGAAAACTGTTATGTATGAAGTTGCTTAGGATGGTGCTGCTATATAAAATGAAACTATAGTTTTGTATTTTAAAGATCTGCGACAAGTGGAGAAGGTTTAAATCAGACTTTTAAAACTTAAGGTTTTTTTTTTTAATCAAAAACGGAAAAGATGATCTTGTGTGGATAACTAATAAAACTAATCCACAAACTATAAAAATATCGTTGTGGATTCTCAGGTACAGTGTTCATGACAGGATCACGTACTAGACCCTTTCCTTCAAGGAATAAACAAAAAGTTTTAAGAAGAATCCCAGGCACTTTATGAAATGAGGTATCTTTGCAACTGCATTGCCGACTTTAACATCTTTTCAGTCTTATACAAACTGTATTTTAATACCGCCCCATTCAAGGAGTGTGTTCATGCATGAAACTTCTATACTATAAATTGGTAAGATCTAGTCCTTAGACTAATCTCTCCAAGGTTCTCACTGCAAATTCTAATTGTACTGTAATACTTCTGCTCTACCATGAATTTCTTCTCAAATCAAACCAAAACTCCCCACTCTGAGGATGTTTAAGGTAACTCAATAATGCTTAATTTGTCAAGTAGTATTGAGCGTTGCTTTCTTCACACCTCTTCTAAGCACTGAGGACATGAAGTGAACAAACGTGTGGGACTTAGTCTAAAACAAGAGTGTAGTGGGCTACAAAAATGGTCAGATAAAGATGTGAGGACCTGCTCGGCAAATAGTAACCTATTTAGAAGAAGTAACTTTCAGGTGTGGTTAAGGATCTTGTGGCCAGAAGGCTATCTTGCAAGACCCCTGTTCATTCACATATATCCTTATAAGAACAAACTGGAATCTGAGTAGGCTCAGACGGAAAAGGCAATATAACCATGAAAACAGAGATGGCAGTGATGCAGCCACAAACCAAGGAATGTTGGTGGCCAGGAGAAACTGGCAAGAAGACAGAACAAATTCTCTTGTGGAGCTTTCAGAGGGAACACATTACCACACCTTAAATTCAGTCCAACCGCACTGATTTAGAACCTCTGTCCCGACAACCTCAAAGAAATGTGTTAGTTTCAACTACCAGGTTTATGGTAATCTGCTACATAGCAGTCACAAGAAGCTGGTACAAAAAGGGGACACTAATAATAGATCAACAAAGTTTCAGACAGATTAAAATTAGTTAAACAACTCATAGGTCGGTACAGCAAGAATATTCAAATATTATTACCCATCACTAATGAAAGTAATTTCAAAAATCATTCTGCTCTGGTCATTTTTTGTTTTTTGTTTTTTAATTTTTAGACAATGTCTCACTGAGCAACCCTTACTTGAAACTGTTATAGACCAGGCTGACCCTGAACTTGAAGAGATCCACCTGTCTTTGCCTCCCACATGCTAGGATTAAGGGAGCGCCACTAGCTGGGCCCCTTTTATTGTAGTCTTAACAATGTAATAGTTACTATTGCAATTTGAAGCAAAATAAAAAAAGTACAAACCCGGTAGCCTGCAACAGCAACTTGCCTGAAAGATATACTGATACAGTAGTGGAACAACTGCTAGGATAGTAACCAGCTTTCTCCCCCCTGGAATTATTGTAATGCTCACTCTATATGATGGAAGCCGTATCTGATACTGTTATTGGAGCCAAGAACCTCAGCCAAGGTAGGTCAAGAGCCTTAGGAGAAAACCTACTACAATTATCCTGTTAGCCAGACATGGAATCAAATGACTCCTAATAACACACTACCACGCCCATACGTCAGGGCTTCACTCAACTCTCATCAGAGAAGCTGCTTCTTTCCGCAGATGGTGATTAATCCAGAGACCGCAACTGGGTAATGTGCAGAAAGTGAAACATCTTGAGGCCCTCAACCCTAAACAAAATGTCTTTATCAGACTCCTCCCCTAAAGGCTCAAGGATCTATGCAGATGATGCAGAATGATTATAAGAGCCAGTTGTAAGGGGGAGGACTCCAAGGAAATAGTGCCTTCCAGAAACAACAGGCTGATACACGTATGAACTCCAAAGAGACTGTGGCATCACACACAAGACCTGCACAGATTCAAACTAGATAAAATACCAGCACTGGGAAGAGGAAATGGAGACAAAGTCCCATCCCTAACCAGGAAGGTACCTGCAATTGATGCATGCTGGAAGAGTAAAACTTTTCTCTGTCACTGAGCATATCAAACACACTTTGTGACATACCCCATGGTCAGGAGTAGCTGGCAACACAAAACAGACTCCATGGTCTGCGTGTGTGTCTGTGTACACTTTTTTTTTGTTGTTGTTATATTGGTTTTGATTTCTTTGTTTTAATTTTTGTATATTGTTTATGGTTGTTTTTTAGAGGGAGAGAGAGAGAGACTATATTTAGGACAGAAGGATTAGTGGCTAGGCTTGATAGCCTGAGGTCCTTTAAAACCTAATTAAAAGTAGAAGGAAAGAAATGAGTCCACAAAGTGGTCCACTGACCTCCACCCATGTCCCTCATGTGCACCCACACTCATTTATTAGATTGGTTTGCATACATACTAGATATTACATATCATTCACACAACGTTTAAATCTTTTTTAAAAATCTGCTCATCAAAGACATCTTCAAGCAATAGAGCACTTGCCTGCCATGTGCAAAGCCCTGTTTTTGACCCACAGCACCACAAAATAAATGGGTAAAAGTAAAAACAAGAAGGACATATTTCATACTAGGTGTCTTAATTCGGGTTTTTATTGCTGTGCAGACCCCATGACCACAGAAAATCTTAAAAAGGAAAGCATGTGATTGGGGCTGGCTTACAGTTCAGAGGTTTAGTTCATTATCATCATGGCATGCAGGGGAACATGGTGCTGGAAAAGTAGCTTAGAGCTCTACATCAAGAACTTCAGGCAGCAGAAAGAGAGAGAGTGACACTGGGCCTGGCTTGAGGATTTGAAACCTCAAAGCTCATGCCCAGTGACACACTTCCTCCATAAAGGCCACACCTCCAATAACCCCACTCCCTATGAGCCTCTGGGGGCTATTTTCATTCAAACCACCACACTGAGGTACAGATATTTTCATCCACCACTCCCTTCCACCCGCCTTGCCAGAACCTTTTTTCCTAATAGGTCCTCCTTGTACTTTTCAGTTTAATGGCACTTCCTTGCCTGAGTGGGTGAATATTTACTGTAACAAGAGCAAAAGTCACTGGCTATACCACTAAAGAAAATGACACCGCCTCCCTCAGTAACCTTTAACTGTCAATAACCCCTCAAAGATGGTGCTTTGTTTGCCTGTTCCCCATCCATGGTGAAACAGTGATGGGTCCAGTCTCATACAGATCTTTCGCAGATAACCATGGATGCTGTGAGGTCATGAGTACAGTGGCTATGTCATGTCTAGAGGTCATCTTTTTGTCTCCCTCTCCATCCTCCAGCTCTTAAGTTCTTCACACTCCCTTTTCTGTGATGCTCCCTCAGCCTAGAAGGGAGTGATATAGCCATCCCATTTAGGGACGTGCACACCACCATCACTTAGTCTAATCCCTTTAGCCAGTTATTTAATATCATATTGAATAAAAGAATTCAGACACAAATGAGAACAAATTCTATGGTTATTTTCATATAAAGGTTAAAAAATGCAGTGCCATTAGATGTCAAAACAACTACTGCCCCTGTGAAAGAAAGTTTCTGGCAGGAAGACTATCTTTTCTTGGTTTGATGCATGGGTCATTTGGACATGTGTACTTTTGGGTACCTCAAGATTTATACCTAATATTTGTGTAAATATGTATGCATTACTTTAAATATATATATATATATATGGTTAAATGTTCAGTAAAATGAAATATAAACTAAGCTATAATATTAATAAATTATAAAGAATTATTTCCCGTGGAATATACTTTAGTATTAGATATTTTATAACATAAATGTCACTTGAAATTGGTAAAGAAAGGATGAGAAAAATAAATCAACAATAAAAGAAGACAAATAACTAACAACCTTTTCCAGGGGACAGGTAAGAAATATTTGCTGTGGTCTCTATATTCTACTAGTACATAGAAAAACTGCTGGGAATTATAAAAAAGACCGCATGAATCTGAACAGCTTCTGTATGGCAAAGGACCTCATCATCAAAGAAACAGGCTATAGAATTGAGAAAGTTCCTTGCCAGTCACTCAACCAATAGTTAATGTCTAATATACATAACAAACTAAAAGAGAAATCAAGAAAGCAAATAACCCAATTAAAAATGGCATACATATCTAAACAGTGTTCTCCAAAGAGTAAAGTCAATTGGCTGAGAAGAGCTTAGAGAAATGTACTATACCCTCAGATATCAAGGATATGCAAATCAAAACTATTTTGGGATTTCATCTTATACCAGTCAAATGGCAAAAATGAATAAAATAAATGATAACTCATGCTGGTGAAACCTAGGTGAAGATGGACACATACCCAAGGACTCTACATCCTACTAAAGAAACATTTCCTCCTCCATGCTCATTGCTGCTCTAATCATCATAATCAGAAATTGGATAGAGCCTACATGCCCGTCAGTAGATAAAAAAAATGTGCCACATTTACATAATGGAATATTATTCAGCTGTTAAGAAAAAATGAAATTTATGGATAAATGAAACTAGAAAAAAATCATTGAGTGTGGTAACACAGACTCCAAAGATAAATAGGGTAGGTAGTTTCTTGTATGTGGATGTTAAAAAAAAAAATTTTTTTTTTTTTTTTTTTTTGGTTTTTCGAGACAGGGTTTCTCTGTGTAGCCTTGGCTGGGCTGGACTCATTTTGTAGACCAGGCTGGCCTCGAACTCACAGTGATCTGCCTGACTCTGCCTCCCAAGTGCTGGGATTAAAGGCGTGCGCCACCACCGCCCGGCATGGATGTTAATTTTTAAGCCTTCTATAGACACACTACAACCTGTATAATCACAGAGATTAGCTATAAAGGACTGGGGGGGGAGGAGAGGCTCTCCCAAGGAAAGGGAAATAGTGTAGTTGTCAGAGACAAGGAGCAGATTGAAGCAGGAGGATTAAACAGCAAGGGAGAAGAAAGAGGGGTGTCTTACTAGGTATATGAGTCTTACTTAAGAGTAGCTCCCCCCCCAAAAAAAAAGAGTAGGCCCCAAGCCCAGCAGTAGATGACAAACACAAAACAAACTCATATTTTGTAGGATACTTTTTTCATATTGTTTTGTCTTGGCATTTTCTTTTAGTCTTACTAGTCTTTTGCTTAAACACTATGGTTTCTGATTTTGTGGTTTTATGGGTGTGTGTGTGTGTGTGTGTGTGTGTGTGTGTGTGTGTGTGTGTGTG
>OU015747.1:26259490-26289728 GCA_907169655.1 Acomys percivali | reverse complement strand
TGTGTGTGTGTGTGTGTGTGTGTGTGTGTGTGTGTGTGTGTGTGTGTCTTGTGCTTTTTACTGTTTTTTAAAAACTGTTCTCCAAAGACATGGAGAAGGAAACGTGGAGTCATTTGGACGGGGAGTCTAGGAGGAGATGGGTGAGTGGACACCTTGATCAGAATATATAACATATGAACATTCATTCATAAACAAAGAAAGAAAAACTGTCAATGAAGGCAGGACTAGGGAAAAGGGAGCAGTAAGGAAGAGGAAGGGAAGAAGAAAAGGAGGAGATTGAGAGTAAACATCATGTATTATACACTGTATGAAAATTGTCAAGAAACAAAATAAAAAGAAAAACTATTGGCTTCACAAATAGCTAAAAGCTTTGGTCAGAAGAGAAAAACTTATGCTTGTGACAGACTTTGGGTGGCTTGGGAGCTCCAATTTCCCAGCTGTCCACAGTTCTGCCTCATTGCTTGGAGGATGTGCTTCACTGATCCCCAAAGCAGAGCTCCAGACAGAACCAAAAATGTGTAGAGCAGGAGGCTTCTCCAATCAACTCTACAGCTGTGAAAACCCAGACCTATCACAAAGCAACAGGCAGGCTGGCATGTTTAAATCAGGTAATATGTGTGCAAGAGTTTTGAAAAACAGGAGTTGGGATGTAAATACAGTAAAAGTGCTTGATTGTAGGGCTGTTAGGGTGTGCATTTCCCTGGCTGTCAAGAACCAGTGTAAAGGATTGAGTGACTTCGTGGGCATTTCCAGGTTCTACAGGATGGTAGTGTGTTCACAAGACCAGACATCCTCCCCTTTGATCCTGCTGAAGCTGTGTTTTATATAGACCTCCCCTATAGATGAATGTGTCTCCCTTGGTGGCCTCTAACTATGTCACCTGGACTTCCAGTCTATTCACATTGTTAAGACATTCAGACAAGTATGATGCCATTATAGTAACCTTGGGATACTAGCTCCCAAAAGAAAGATCTTTTGAATACTTAATACCGTGGATTGCTTTCCAAATAATGTTCAAAAGAAAACAAAGGCTATAGCTACAACACTTTCTGAAAAGTGACAGTGTGCTGGAGAAAAACATACTCTGAGATGCTATATTCTCTTTGGACCTTTTTAAGGCCAATGGTACTTAGATGATATAACATGATGTTACTTGTAAAAGAGTTTGCTTTCTGGGTAAAATTTATTCATATCATGTAGTGCTAAAGTAGCCAAAATCATTACTTCCAAGACATTACCTTAAAACTGAATTAATTCCAGGAGAGAAACATGTATGGCAAATGACCAAGAAACTGATATGTAGTGCTTCAACCCTCACTTCTTTCTTCTCTTGGTTTTTTTGAGATAGTCTCTGTATGAAGCCTTTGCTGTCCTGGAACTCACTATGTAGACTAGGCTGGCCTCAAACTCATAGAGATAAGTCTTCCTCTGCTTCTAGAATGAAAGGCCTGCATGAGCAGTTTAAACCCTCACTTCTAAAGGGTTCATATGCCAAGGGTTTTCAATTCGGATTAAATCCCAGAAAGATGAAGGACCATTCCCACTAAGAGGCACAGTGGCAGTTTAAACCTGAGTGAGGCAGATTTTCATCTGTCATCGTGCTTATTTATGAACTTGAACCATCACCATCACCTCTGTGAGTTTCCAT
Organism: Acomys percivali; assembly: GCA_907169655.1. Classification (NCBI taxonomy): domain Eukaryota; kingdom Metazoa; phylum Chordata; class Mammalia; order Rodentia; family Muridae; genus Acomys; species Acomys percivali. Next base: position 26,288,080 of record OU015747.1, on the reverse strand, counting down.
GTCATCTGTAGGACTGAAACTATACAGTGACAGAGCTTACTTTACTGAGCTGGTACGAAGCTTACTGTGGTGGTTAGAATGGGAATAGCATCAAGTAAGCACATCAGAGCCCACATACACAAAGTAGCTGGGCTACAAAACAACCATAGCACACTTACCATGAATTTAAAGCCACCTTGAGCTACATAGTGAGTTCCAGGTCAATCTCGGATAGAGTGAAACCCTGTCTCAAAAAGACAAAAAAAAATTTTTTTTCAAATAGAAGGGTATACTTTGCAACTAAATATGACAAAAAGATTTGGTGTGGGGCCGAGGAGATGGCTCAGAGTTTAAGAGCACCGTCTAACTCTTCCAGAGGTCCTGAGTTCAATTCCCAGCAACCACATGGTTGCTCACAACCATCTATAATGAGATCTGGTGCCCTCTTCTGGCATGCAGGTACACATGCAGGAAGAACATTGTATACATAATCAATAAATCTTAAAAAAAAAAAAAAAAAAAAAAGGATTTGGTGTGACCATGAGAGAATCATTGTCCTCAAGAAATCTAATTGAACTCAGTAAAGACACTGGATTTAGCCTATATACTCACACTGTGATGGATTAACCACATGCTGCATGATAGTTCATTTTCAAAAACTGGGGTTCCCTGTAGAGGAAATCCAACCTCATGATGGCCAAGGTCTAAAAGTCTCACATGAGTTGCCAGTCAGCCCCACAAACTGCAGGTGTGACAGCATCCACATTCATGTGACCCACTTATTCCTAGAGAGAGAGACAGAGAGACAGAGAGAGAGAGAGAGAGAGAGAGAGAGAGAGAGAGAGAGAGAGAGAGTTCTGTTTTGCTAGAGAACTCTGATGCCTGCTGTGAAGGACACAAAGACAAGTATGACTTCATTTGATTAGCATTCTGATAAAATAATTTGCAAATCCACTTTGTGAAGCAGCCAGTATGTAGCAGCAGACATCAGTGAGCACTGATATGCATTGCCAAATTTCATCATCACAGTGTTTGAACAAAACTAAAAATCCGATCTTCAGGTATCACAAGGCACAGCTTATGAGTAGCTTTGCAGAACACAAGATCTTAAAATTTGGAAATGGGGGAACTGAAAGAACAGTGGTATGAAAGAAACTATTTTCAAAATTCTGTGTCATCTACCCAGTAAACACTGAATCTAGAACTAAGCCTAATTAGTGCCCCCCCCCAAAAAAGGTCCATTTCTATATAATAAAGCACAACTTATCCTAATTATCAGCTCTCTGCTCACCATGTTCATAAAAATTCCTATATGAATACCATGAAATCAATAACATGACGTTCATTTAAGCTCTTCTTATTATTAACTTGGTGGCACTAGGCAGGCCTGTTGGCCTAAGTCTAGTTATATGCAAAACGGAAATACATGTGACCTCAGTAAAATACAATGAGACACAAACTGGACTTAATTTTAAACAACTCTGAAAACTATTTAAGAATATTCAACTACTTCATTTGAGTGTCTATTTGTGGCATTTTCTTTATTCCTAAGTTTACTTATAATAGGAGGCTTGAAAAGAAAATAATAGAGGCTTAAAAAGCCAACAAATTCCTGATTCTTATCCATTCAGCAAATCATAAACTCTATGAAGTCCTACCACAAAGCTAAACTCTGGAGTATTTTTGAATGGAACTTTTAAAAATACAAATTACAATCATTGACATTAAAGCCTCAGTGAATGCATTAAATAGCCCATTTGTAGCAGCTCAATGACTTGGAAATACATATAATAAAGTCACCCAGGCCCTAACGCAAACATGACAGGATATTAAAAGCATGCAAGAGAGACTGCAAAACAGGATAAAATAGGAAGGTACCACAGATAACTATAGGTCAAAAGAAAAGAAAGAGAATGCAGAAAGGCAATACTAACAAAAGTCTTTTTCAAAACTAATAAAAGAGAATAAAATGTGCATATAGAAAACATAGTATACTGGGCTGGAGAGATAGCTCAGGGATAAAGTGCTTGCTTGTTTGCCTTAGGATGTTTGAGGCTCTGAATTCATTCCCCAACACTGCAAGCAAACACACACACACACACACACACACACACACACGCACACGCACACGCACACGCACACACACACACACACACACACACACTACAATGCCCAGATTCATTGTGAGAATACTTCAGTTTACAAGACCAAAAAAAAAAAAAAACTTTTATATTATTCTGTATATGCTAATCACAGACTTTATTGTCCAGCTACCAGGAAAATACAAAATAAGTTGTATTACCATGATACCTTCAAGTGCTAGGTTGAAAGCATTTGGTGTTTTTCTGGTGTTTTGTTCATTTTATTTTTATTTTTCTCTTTATCAGATATATTATTTGCTAAAAGTCATACCCCAGAGTACTTTTTGCTAACTATTTATGTTTCTTCTTTACTTAGGTAAAGCAAATCTCATACTTTCTTCATGAGGTTAAGGTCAAGACATGGGGGGGGGGGGAACTCCTCCCTAATTAGTTCCCCAGACTCCTTTCTTATCCCCTCCCTTTAAATGGCCACATCATTCTAAAAAAAAAAAAAAAAAAAGTTTGGAGCCATAATCCCCCTGATAAATGAATCTCCGATCAAGCAGCTGGTTTCCAGAAAGGGGGGGGGGCGCCTTGCTGGGCTGCAATTATGTTGAAGCTGAACTCCAGTAGTTGGGGTCACAGCTGAAGTACTTCAGGGAAAAACACCTATCTCCAAGCTCCATCCTGTGATTCACCAAGCTAAGAGCCTCCTGCTTCTCCCCTCCAAAGCCCTGTCACAAGAAGTGACTCCTTGTAAATGAGAAAAACACTTAATGAAGTGAGTGCAGGGGAAGGTCCCCTACTGGCAACCCATTGCAAGAAAAGACTCCCAAGTTCAGAGCAACTTGAAAGTTACTCCTGGAAATCCTGACAGTGACTTCCTGTTTCTTAGACAATACACTTACTTCTGAGCTAATGCTGAGAATACCCTACCATGCATTTTGATTATAGTCACCACCTCTTTCTTCCCACAGTTCTTCTCAGATCCTCCCATACCTCCAAATTTCCTCTCTCCTTCCTACAATTTTGTGTCCTCAAAAGGGCTTATATACTAGAAATTATGACAATGTAAAATCACTAGTACATTCAGACAGACTGCCTTTCCAAAAGCATGTAGACTTGATTTCTCTTCCTGATTACTCTAGAATTACTAAAACACTGTCTTCCCATTCCATAGGAGAGTACAGTCTTAATACTGTCAGTTATATTGGATTTGTGTTTATGACAAGAGACATGTTACTTCCTCGCTGCAATTGACCCACACTCCCAGTGCCTTTCTTATTACGATTGCTATAACTCCACCTTTATCTTAATCTGAGGTGGGGGGGGGAAATGAGATCAAGTCTTCCTGGAAAAAATTAGCAAACATTTCAAAAAACAGTGATATTCTATGTGAGAACTGCCAAACAATTCTATTCAATTTTAAAAGACAAAAGACAGACAAAAGCCCCCTGTAAACATATAAAACCAAAGAAGAATAAATATCTTATTCAGAATAAATATTAACTCACCGGAGGTACACCTTTAATCCCAGCACTCAAGGAGCCAGAAGAAGGCAGATCTCTGAGTTTGAGGCCAGCGTGGTTTACAGAGTGAGTTCCAGGACAGCCAGGGTTACACAGAGAAACAACAACAGAAAGGCCATCAACTCTACCTGAGTCCTATTAGGATATCACAGAACCTCAACAACAAATTCAGTTGTGGGCATAGGAAGTTGCCAAGACAGCTGCTACCCGTTAGCAGCTCTCCCTTCTCCAAATACATTCCTCCTTTGTGTATGATTACATTCAGAGACCATCTAAATAAGCTAAGAGGATCTCCTCTAAATTCTATCCACAAAGATGCACTTTGAAATACCTCACAGGGAAGTAAGTGACCATGTCCCTCTGGACGTCTCACCCTGGACCACTCGCCTGTAAACAGTTTCCTCGTTGGAATGCTTCCCTGCGTCTTTGATTCGAAGCAGTCTTTCTATGACCAGATAATATTATATATAAGAAGTATAAAAAGAGAGCTCACAAGACAAACCATAGTGAATCAGAAGAATGGAGCAGTGAATTACATAATCTCTGTGGCTGATGGTGACTTGAGGTGGCACAAAAGCAGAGGAATTTAATATTTTCTAGTCGCAGAGACTGTCAATGCCCACAGGGCAGAGCCGTGCTTGAAGTGAGTATCTTCTTTTCATCCCAATATCAGAGGGAAACTTTGTAATGGAAATTTTCTAGACCTCATTTTAAGTAACTGTTGGGTTTTAATAAAGTTTTTGTTCATTGATGATTTTTTTTACATTAATGTTTATGTAATAAACAACACTGGTCATTTCTGAAGTAAAAATCAGCCTGGTCATTTAAGAAGATGACAGGAACTCTAGGCTGGAGGGCGCACACTGCTTTTGCAGAGGACCCAAGTTTGGTTCCCATCACCTGTGTCAAACAAATCAAATACCTGTAACTCCTGCTCCAGGGAGATCTGGTGCCTATGGCCTCTGCAGGCACTGCACTGGTGTATACATACCACACACACGTAACTAAAAATTAAGTTACAGAAGCAAAAGTACATTCCCTAAAAGCCTATACTCGTGCATGATTTCTTTTAAAACTCTTAAAGTGAGGAATAGAAGGAAACTTCTCCAATCTGACTTGCAAACTAACTCTCGAGAGACTTCTGAAGCATTCCCTTTTTGATGGACCATCAGAAGAGCCAGAAAGAACAAGACGAAACTGTCTCTGCAGGTGGTATGATCACCCATGTAGTAAAGATTAGGAAATCTAATAAACTCATAAACCTACATATATCTTTAATTTTTTTCTATGTATTTACTTGTGTGTTCATATGCACATGTGTGCATGTGTGTTCCACAACGTGCTCATAGAAGACAAAGGACAACTTGAAGAATTAGAGCCCTGAAAGCATTTGTTTCTTTGTTTTTACTGTCTATGGATGATTTGCCTTCATGTATGTCTATATACCACATGAATGCAGTGCCCACAGAGGCCAGAAGAGGGCATCAGATACCATGGAACTGGAGTTACAGGTGGGTGTGAGCCATCTGACTAGTAGAGTTGTGCTGGAAACCAAAACCAGGTTCCTCTGCAATAATAACAAATGCTCTTAACTGCTGGACCATCTCTTCAGCTCCCTAAGAAGACTTTGTAAAATTGGGAAGTGCAAAATTCATCTAGAGCAACCAATCATATTTATTGACACTGGTAAAACAACTAGGAAGTAGAACTAGAAAGGATAGAGACCTCAGGGGAAAGGAAGAGAGGGGGAAAAAAAAAACAAGACAAAATGACATGGGACAAGAGCATCTCAAATGAAGACAAGAAAGGAACTTGGCATCACAAGGGACTGTTGGAAGGATCTAGGTAAGGAAGCCAGTGTACACTCTCTTTCTTAATTCTAATTTTTCTCTGTATACATTACTCATCCAATTCCTCTCTTTAGCCTGGAAGTCTCTACATCCTTCTCCTGTTCTGAAGCTCAGTCTTGCTTTCCACTCAGAAGTTAATTCTCTATTGCTGAGTGAATCACTATGCCGAATGACTGACTGAAAACATGAGACTCTGTTTGGGCCACAGATCTATCCCACATGGAGTTAAGTCTGTAGTAGGGGACCCAGTCACTAGACAGGATCCTGGGAAATGAATGACAATGGTCTGTGGAAGGGTGACAAGAAGATTGTCTAAGTCACATACTCTCTTGAAAACAACATGACAACTCTCCTTTAATTTTTTTTCCCTCCAAAAATTATATTCTGGGACCACAGTGATGGCTCAGCAAGTAAAAGCGCCATAAATGTCTTACAATGATAGATCAATTCCTGGAATCCACAACAGAAGGAGAAATGGCTGCTGAAAGCTGTCCTCTGTGCATGTAGAGTCCAGAAGTCAATATTTGGTGTCTTCCTCAATCACTGACCACCTTACTTCCCACCCCCCCCCCTTTTTTCTTTAAGTTTTATAAATTAATGTGTTCACAAGGGAGCAGCCACATATGGATGTGAATAACAAGTGTCTGGTCCATCTCACCAAATAGTGTGGCCATTCTTGCCTGAGGCTTGGAGAATGGTGATTTGATCAAATTTTCATCGGCTCTTAACAAAGGTCACATTCCAGAGACATCACTGACGGGGTCAGTTAAAAGCAATAAATAAGAGCAACTGAGCTGAGGTTAAATCTAAGAAGATGTGAGCTGTAGAGCAGGGGCTTGGTTCAGGTTCCAAGCTGATGTTTGAGATGGACACTCGCTGCACACAAAGCTCCCTGATTTGGCTAGACTGGCTTGGCCAGAAAGATTGGAGGATTCCCTAAGTGACCACAGCATAAAGCAGAAAGTCCACTAAAGATAGGAGACAAAGGCAAGTGTCACAGTTCTGTCAAAACCGTGTGTGCTGAGAAAGATGGTCTCCCTATGGCCATTAAAACTGTTTACTCTGGGGGCATGGTGGTGCACGCTTTTAATCCCAGCACTCAGGAGGCAAAGGCAGGTGGATCGCTGTGAGTTCAAGGCCAGCCTGGTCTACAAAGTGGGTCCAGAATAGCCAAGCTACACAGAGAAAAAAACAAAGCAAACAAACAAACAAGACTGTTTACTGCAACAAGATGAGAAAGAAATTAGGGAAACTACACCCTTCACAGTAACCACAAATAATATAAAGTATCTTGGTGTAACTCTAACCAAGCAAGTTAAAGACCTGTATGACCCGAACTTCAAATCTCTAAAGAAAGAAATTGAAGAAGATATCATCAGCAGATGGAAATATGTCCCGCATTCATGGATCAGAAGGATGAAACATAGTAAAAATGACAATCTTATCAAAAGCAATCTACAGATTCAATGCAATTCCAATCAAAATGCCAACACAATTCTTTAAAAATCTTGAAAGAACAATTCTAAACTTCATATGAAAAAATAAAAAACTCAGAATAGCTAGAAAACAATCCTGTACAATAAAAGAACTTCTGAAGATATCTCCATCTCTGATTTCAAGCCATACAAGAAAGCAATAGTAATTTTTTTAAAAAAACTGAGTGGTACTGGCATAGAAATAGACTGGTTGGTCAACAGAATAAAATCAAACACCCAGAAATAAACCCACACAACTACAACACTTGATTTTTGACAAAGGAGACAAAACCATACAATGGAAAAAAAAAGAAATCATCTTCAACAAATGGTGCTGGTCTAACTGAATGTCTACATGTAGAAAAATTCAAATAGATTTATCACCCTGCACAAAACTCAAGTCCAAACAGAGAATTCTCAACAGAAGAATCTCAAATGGCCAAGAAGCACTCAAATAAATGTTCAACTTCCTTAGTCATTAAGGAAATACAAATCAAAACAACTCTAAGATGGCATCTTACACTGTCAGAATATCTAAGATCAAAAACTCAAGTGACAGCACATGCTAGCAAGGATGTGTAAAAAGGGCAACACATGCCGGTGAGAGTGCAAACTTTTACAACCACTTTGGAAATCAATCTGGTGTTTTCTCAGAAAATTGGAAATAACATTAACCCCACTATACCAGTCCTGGATGTATACCCAAAAGATGTTTCTACCATACAACAAGAAGATTTGTTCAGCTATGTTTGTAGCAGCTTTCTTCGTAATAGCCAGATGCTGGAAACAATCTAGATGTCCCTCAACTGAAGAATGGATAACGAAACTGTGGTGCATTTCCACAATGGAATACTACTCAGCTACTAAAAACAAAGAAATCTTGAAATTTGCAGGTAAATGAATGGAACTAGAAAAGATCATCCTGAGTGAGGCAACCCAGATCCAGAAATACACACACGGTATGTACTCATGTATAGGTACATTTTAACCATACAGAATAAACACACTACAATTCACAGATGCAAAGAAGATAAGCAGCAAGAAGGATCCAAGGGAGGATCCTTAAATCTCACTCAGAAGGGGAAATAGAATAGACAGCAGAAGTGGTTGAGGAGAGTGAACAAGGTAGGAGAGGGAGCGAGGAGAGAAATGAGGGAGGAGATCAGACCTGGGGAGAGCTGGGCGGGGTCAGCGTGGGGGTGGGCGGGAGGGGGGAGGACAGAGGGAGGGCCTGCAAAGAGAAAAGAAAACATGGGCAGGGCATATCTGTGATAAACTGGAGAACTATGACAGCCGTAGGTGAAGTGGAAGTTTCTGGTTTCTTTTAAAACTCAGTTGTGTTGTGTGAATACGTTTTGTTTATTTGTTTGTTTTGGTCCCAAGTGTGGAAGCTTTTCCACCACTGAAAACAAACTGGTTGAGAGGGAAGGGAGTGTGATGTTTTGCTGGAAGCTGTTTCATGGGAGGGGTGCTGTTTTTGCCAGCTGGAAAACAATCCTGTGTGTGAAGTCTGAGGAGGGAGATATAAAAGGCCACAGCTAGGGAGACGATGCTTTTGCATCACTCACAATGGTTCACAGAGCTTCACTTTTCTATACTTCACTTTTCAGAGGGGAAAAAAAAAATGCTCCAGAGAACTCAGCCCTCTGGCTGAGTCTTGCAGCTTCCTCTGACTCTGCTAAATCAGCTGAGTCTTACTGTTTCTACTAAGCCATGCTGCTGCTTGCTGTTTGCTAGTCTGCTGGTATCCTAACAACAAAGATGGATGCACCCCAAGGGAATTACATCTAAAGAGGTTTCCGACCTCCTTTCCTACTAACCTTCTTTCTCCACCTACCTCAGGTTGATGAGTTTGAAAGAAAGGAGAAGTGTTTAAGAACCCTAAGTAAAGTAGGTTCTTTAAAAATCCAACACAACAGGTAGGCTTCTGAGAGGTTATAGGAGTAACTCTAGCTGAGGCTCCTAGTAGCAGGGGCCATGGACACTAAAGAGGACAGACACACTCTACCTATAGAGAGAACTCTTAGTGGAGGGAGGGGAACACCAACCCATCCACAAAACATCAACCCAAAATTTACCCTGCCTACAAGATATGCAGGGATAAAGATAGAACAGAGATTGAGGGAATGTCCAACAAATTCCTGGCCCAACCTGAGACCTACTCCATGCAGACAGGAGCCTAGCATAGCTGTCCCATGTCAGGCTCCACCCAGCAGAGGATAGAAATAGTTGCTGAGACTCACAGTCAAACATTGGGCAAAGCATAGGGAGTCTTGTGGAAGCGTGGAATGATAGAAGGACCTGAAGGGCACAGAAACTCTACAAGAAGATGAACAGAGCCAACTAACCAGGGGCCAGAGGGGATTGTGGAGACTGAAACACCAACCACAGATCAGGCATGAACTGGACCTTGGTCCCCTACACAGATGTAGCTGATGGGCAGCAGCTCAGGCTTCATGTGAGTCCTCTAGTAAGAGAAGCAGGGGCTGTCTCTGACATGAACTCTGTTGTCTAGTTTTTGATCACTTCCTCCTGGCTGAGCTACCTCTCCAGGCCACAAGGGAAAAGGAAGCACTCCATCCTTGATGTGCTGATGTAGGAGGGTTGGGGGGGGGCTCCCCTTTTCTGAGGAGTAGGGGATGGGGGTAGAGGAAAGAGGGAGGGTGGGGCCAGAAGGAGAGGAAGGAGACCACAATCAGATGTAAAGTGAATAAATAAATTAATTACATTTTAAAAAGGGAATGTTTCCTGCTCTAGCAGGGGATCGGAGTTTAGTTCTCAGCAACCACATCAGGTAGCTTATAACTACCTACAACTCCAGTTCCAGGGACCCACACCCCCTGGCCTTCACAGGCACCAGTGTGCACATGGTATGCATAAAGCACATATACACATAAAATAACATGTAAAAATTATTTTTTTTAAAGATTTACTTTATTTACTATTTGTACAGTATTCTGCCCACATGTGAGCCTGTGTGCCAGAAGAGGGCACCAGATCTCATTCTAGGTGGTTGTGAGCCACCATGTGGTTGCTGGGAATTGAACTCGGGACCTTTGGAAGAACAGACAGTGCTCTTAACCTCTGAGCCATCTCTCCAGCCCCCCAAAAATTAAATCTTTAAAATATAAAATAGGTCATATTATCTCTCTTGACAATGGATGTCTCAATTACAACTAGCACAACTTTAGCCCAGCCCCCATGTATTCAATCTAGAGAAATAAGCCTGCCTATACAGAAAAGGGAATTTGGGAGACATGGCTATAATAATAAAACATTCAGCAATGGGGGGTTGACTAACAGTATAATTTGCACAATACAATTTTAGAGCAGTAAGGACCATGTCAACTGCCAATAGGGAAAGCTGCATACTGTATACATGCTAATATGGAGGACCTGTAAGAACATAAGGCAGAATTAAAAGCAGATTTTATAACAAGTATGGAATGGTTCCATTTTGTGAAGTAAATCACACAAAAGCTATATATGAAAGTGCATTTCTGTCTGGAAGAGCAAACACCAAAGCACTATCAACAGCTACTACTGAGAAGGGTCTGGAATTAACACAGGGATACAGGGAGAAAGACCCTATTATTTTTTGTTATATATCTTATGATTTGTAATAGCCATACATGTAATTTGGAAGGAAGAGCAGGCAAATAAATTAAGATGATTAAATATAAACTCTGAACCCTCGAAGAATATTAAAAATCTGAGGCTATTTGCCAGGCAGTGGTGGTGCACACTTTTAACCCAGCACTCGGGAGGCAGATCTCTAAATTCGAGGCCAGCCTGGTCCACGGAATGAGTTCCAGGACAGCCAGGGCTGCACAGAAAAGTTCTGTTTCGAAAAAAGAAATCTGAGGATGCTCACATGCCTTTTATAAGATGTCTCAGTATTTTCATGTAACCCGCACACGTTCTCCTGTACACTTTAAGCCACCTCTAGATGGTTACTAAGACCTAACGCAAGGTAAATGCTATACAGCTCATTGGCACATTGCTTCAGAAATAAGCACAGAAAGCCTGTTCAGTACAGATGTAATGGCAGCTTTCCATTTTTTCCAACTACAGATAGACAATTCTGCATGGGCAGAATGCATACTTAAAGAAGGCAGAGCCAGGGGTGGGGGTGAGGGGCAATGAGATGAGTCAGCAAATAAAGTGCTTGCCCTGCAGGCCTCACAACCTGAACTTGATCCCTGGGTCCTACTATAGTAGTCTTTGACCTCTATGTGTGTACTGTGGTACAAGCACAGTTGTACACGTGAGCGCACATACATACACACCACACACACACACAGTATGCTTTGTTTGTTTGTTTGTTTGTTTCAGGGGCTGGAGAAACGGGTCAGCAAGTTAAGAGTACTTGCTGTTCTTCCAGAGAAATGAGCTTTGATTCCCAGCACTCACATGACAGCTCATGCTCATCTGTAACTCCAGTTTAACTATAAAAAAGAAAAAAGAAAAAGAAAAAAAAAAGAAGCCAAAGGTAGTGCTGCAAACACACCTTTAATCCTCAAAGTTGGGAGGCAGAGGCAGGCAGTCTCTGGGAGTTCAAAATCAACTTGGAGTTGAGGTGTGGTGGTGCACACCTGTAATCCCAGCACTCAGGAGGCAGAGGCAGGCAGATGTCTGTGAGTTCGAGGCCGGCCTGATCTACAAAGAGGTCCAGGACAGCCAAGGCTATACAGAGAACCTTTGTAGATAGATAGATAGATAGATAGATAGATAGATAGATAGATAGATAGATAGATAGATAGATACATAGATAGATACATAGATAGATACATAGATACATAGATACATAGATACATAGATACATAGATACATAGATACATAGATACATAGACAGACTGACAGACAGACAGACAGACAGACAGACAGACAGACAAGACAGAGCTTTTGAGATAGGGTTTCTCTGTGTAGCTTTGCTGTCCTGGGCTTGCTTTGTAGACCAGGTTAGCCTTGAACTCACAGAGATCTGTCTGCTTCTGGCTCCCTGACTGCTGGGGTTACAGGTGTGTGCCATGGTGCCTGACTCAAAATAAAAAATTTTAAGTGAAGAAATCCAACTATATTGAAAATTCTCATCAGACCAGGAATTGATCTTGGCAGCAGATTCAGCCAGAAAAGACAGCAGAAGTGAAGAAGCCAGAAATGGAAATGACCTTAAAAATGACTATATTTAAAAAACAAAACTGTATCTGATATATTTTCTGTACTTAACTTGAGTTTCAGTTGTCACACCATACCAATATAAAGACTTGCTAAGTATGTAATAGCGTCAAGTTAGTGTTAGCTAATCCAGGCAGGCCTTTGAACAAGGCTTTGGACTTTTAATATGAAAAGCAAAGCTGGCCTTTAAAAATGTAACTACTCGCTTGGTAACCATATTCTTTAAATATATATAAATTATTATAAGGCATTCTTGATTTCTATCTTTTAAACATGGGTTATTGCATCTGTATTTAAAGTACTCAAAAATAAAACCATTTGAAGGAAGAGTCTGTGCTCAGCTTGAAGAGTATTTTTAATTGTAAATACAAAAACACTCTGATGAGAACACATGTGCTAAGTTTATTTTCACGTTGATAGTGCACAGCACACCGTAATCCTCTCCAGAAGCTTGGTCAAAGAAAGGACGATTGTCTCCTCTCTTTCTGCCAGTGAGACTGTTTCAGGGGGGCAGGCTCCTTAAAGTGAAGAAAAGGGTCAAATCCAATTAAAACTGCAAAGAAAACTTTGAGAGGACGAATGCCATTAGCACAATCTGGACTGTGGCCAAAACACCGGGTAATACTTCAACTCTTTGGGAAAGAAAAAAAGTGCCAGGGGGATATTTAACAACTGCAGGTGGCCAAATTCTTTCTCCAGGGTCTCATCAGAAAAGTCATTTAGGGCAACAGTATTCACCACAGCAAAGGAATATTACCTGACAAACTGCATATTCGATTATCATGTTTAAACTTTGCCTTTGCTCAGGCAGGATGATAAATACAGAAGTTAAACACGTCTGATATTAAGCAAGGAGAGAGCTTAGGAAATGGTTGCTATTGGTGTCTCGAATTGGCCTTTTTTACTTGAAAAACCAATTATCATTTTGGCCTGTGAACTGAGCCTTGATTTATGCATGTTTTAATTTCCTTTCTATATTTTGGACCTCTTTATGATATTTTAACCTAGAGTTTATTCCCCATAATAATTTCTCACTACAGGCTTACTTTATGTGAATTCAGTCAGTCAGCTATTTTCTATAACTTACATAAGACCGAGCCTGAATTTTTTTTAGTGTACAAATTTACCGTAGTTGGGAATTGTCACACGATACTATTCCCTGTGTCTTTATTAATTACTTTTTAAATTTCTTTTACATTTATTTCCATTTATCACTCCACACCCCTACCCTCCACTAGGGTTGCACGAGAAACATTTCGTTGATCAGCATAAAGGAAGGCGATGGAAACTGCAGGCCTGTCAGTGACACGACCCATCCATCTTGGATCCTGCAAAGGATATTATGTGGCAAATGCATACACTGAAACCGAGAACAGTTCCCGGCTTTTAAATGCTGGATGCATGAGAGTTCTGCTTCTGCCTGCTGTGATTTAAAAGGCTAAAGGCCTCATTTCGAGCCACTAAAATTCAAAGTGACAGAAACCTACAAATTTTTATTGCTGTGCATTTAATAAAATTTCCATTTACAAGCTGTCAGTTTGAAATGTTGAGTAACTGGTACTTTTGCATTCAGACAAGCAGAATGGGTCGTGCTGTGGGTTCGTTACTAGCTACTTACACGTTCCTTAAATACTCAGAATAATCCTTCAATCTATGACTTTTGATATCTCTTAATTCAACACTGCACAAAAACACCATTGAGTTGGCAGCAAGGTCGACAAAAGGAATTTATTGTGCTCCCATAAAGCAAAGCATAATTAAGAGCCCCTTTCTGCTTGTTTTAATGTGCTAATACAAGGACATTAGAACCAAGGTATAGCCTATTGCTAGGTGTCTGCAGCAGCTGCCTAGGTTTTTGGTAATTTACTCAGTCAATTACGTTGACTCTCTTAAATCCACAACACGGGTGGGTGGTAAGGTAGAGGGGTGATAAAAACAACATAGGTTAGGAAACCCCTTTAATGCATCTTTTATGTGCATCTTGGGTAACTTTTTCTTTTCTTTTCTTTTTTTTTTTTTTTTTTTTGCTTGTTTGCTTTTGAGAATCAGAGCTAAACGTTGTAATTTTAAGACTCTCAGCACAGGAGTAAACATGTGTGAGAATAAAACACCTCCCAAAATTATGAGATGCCTAATAATCTGGTGATGACGTGCTCTGTGCTGAGAAAGAATATTAAACTGAATGTTTGACTCGGGACTACGAAAACAAATTATCAAATGGCTTCCAAGGGGGAAATATGAGAAAGACCATTCATAAAGTTACTACATCGTAGTAAATTATACACACTTCCTTATTCTGCATGAGAACTGAAAGACAAAAAGAAACTCCGAAAAGGATGTGATGTCACAGGCTCTTAAGGTCACCATGAGCAAAATCTCACAGAACTGTTTGCTAGCCAAGTAGATCCAGTATTCTTGCACATGGACATCAAATAAAAATGCTCCTTACACCTACAAATCCACCTAACTCTTCCTAGTAGTCAAGAAATGTCAACCTCAAAGTCCTAATTTTATATTTTATATATATTTATTTTATTTTAAGTCAAAATACAAACTTAGGGGGAAAGTCCAAAGTAAAAGGTTCAGCCTGAATTACCCAGAACAACTCCTACATCAAACTTATGGACACATCATATACAAGGTGGTGAGTTAACCATGGAAACCCAAATTGTCTTATTTTAGATGTTATTTAAATTACCTCTAAAATGTGGCCTATGTGTAACAGGACAAGTCACAATCTGTCAACATGAATTAAAATTTTAGGAAGTGCTTAACTACTTTCAAAGGTAACATTAATTTAATATCAATCTGATTTTTTCAGTATGTTAAGTCTTAAATGCCTTTGATAAGTGAATAATTTGCAATTTTTAGCTCAAAAATTGCAAAAGGATTTACACATGTAAACTTATTAATGTTGACTGCAAATTTGATATACTAAAATTCTCCTCACTAAGACTTGGATTCTGCTGGATGAGGTGGCCTAAGAAAAAAAAACAAATAATGTAATTTGCATAATTGCTTTTGGGCCATTGTCTTTAAAATAATTTATATGAATATATTTCTCTCCTAAAAGAAGTTCACTTCATTTTGATCTCAAGGAAATTGAGGGTATAAAGTATTACATTGAACTAAATTATATCCCATACAATAAGTTCAATAATAAAGGTAACTTAGTTTTCTATTGTTAACAGTCAGAAGTGAAATCAAAGAAATGAACCTGTGAAATTTTATTTTTGAAATGGAAAGTGAATATAGCTGAAAGGCTACAGGCTGCCAGAAAAATGTGTAAAAGTCACCTTTTTCCCCCTAATAGTGAACTCAATGAGCCAGGGGCCTAATGAGTTTTTCCTGAACCACAGTGACCACTAAAACAGCCTGTGACTGTGTGATCATGGCGAGCACTGTGACTTAATTGATTTGCCTATTCACCAGTCCTTTTGGGAAAGATATTCTAAGAGATGTGGTCAAAACAAACATGTATAATTACACCTTTCCACAAAACGAAACAAACAAGTCATAATGTTATATCTAAACACCTCAGAGACACTACCTAAGATAGCAAATTCTAAACGATTCATTTACTTTAGAATAAAGGCTCAACGCTTGGACTTTTTTTTAGCAGCAGGGAGCAGCGAGGCCTATGCACTCTGTCTTCATGACTGCCCTTTCTCAAACACTTACTTTACGTGTCTGGTAAAATGCTAAGCTTATTGGTGTAATGTATTCACTGAATACATCGGGTCCTTATTAATTTGGCTGCCTGCAAGATAACTGAATACTAAGTAACTAAAATAACATCAATATTAATATAATTGTATTTACTAACCTCTAGCTGCTCACTCCTGCCTGGCATAAATGTTGGAATTATAATTCAGACAGAGCTGAACAGCAATCTTCAAGAAAATTGCTTTAAATTGGCCTTCATTAGCTCCCAAAGTCCTGAAAAACAACTCCAAGTGCCTGACTATGGAAGGCAAGCCAGTAGCAAACCCTCCCTATTAAAAAGACAGCACATTGACCTGCTCAGCCAGCACTCATCACATTCAATCAATAGTATTAAATAATCTTCGACCACAAAAGAATTCTGCTGCCTCTAAGTGTTGGGACTATTATGACTGTATTTAAAACCCAGCCTAAGTGCTACATATGTTATTGCAGTTTGCTTGGGGTTTTTTGTTTTTGTTTTTGTTTTTGTTTTTGTGTTTTGTTTTACAACTGTAGAGCATTGGAGGTGATGGCTGATGTTTTTAAGTCTTTTACTTAATGTTACTTAGTTATAACTAACCATCATTACACTGTGACAAAGAGCAAAGAGACTGAAACTTTGATAGGAAGGGCAAAGGGAATTTCAATACCAAATACCAAGTGGGAAATCTATTTCAAAGAGAACAGACATGCCTACTGCTCCAGGATTCTGCTTTGAAGGGCCTGTTCTTCCTGGACATCTGCATAGCAAAGAGAGTACAGTTTCCTTGGTCAACTGTCCTCTCTGAAAACCCTGCATTGGCAGACTTGCAAATGGAAGGAATTTTTCTAAAGGATTAATTCACGGCTCTTCTTAACGCTCAAAACTCTGAATATCTTCAGTATACAAGCCAGGGAATCTGGTCCTTAGAGCTACATATTTTAACAAGCAAATGTTTTAAAATACTTTCTCACCATGAAACCTATCAGACTTAAGCATTATCTGATATGCAAGTGATATGCATATTACCTGCCCATAGTGAGCTACCTCTTTCTGGTTTTACAACTTGAAAATGTGCCAGCACTTTTTCCTTAATATTGGCATTTCCATTTCTGAGCTTTACCACTGGTTTTGTTCCAAAAAAATAACATTTCAAAACAGAACAGTAAAGTAAAACATTTCAGGCTGAGAAACTAAGACCACCTTCTTGAAAGCCAGGTAAGGTTTCTTGGAGTTTAAGCTCATAGCCAATTCAACCATTTTGACTTGGAAAAACATCTTCCATCTTTTTTTTTTTTCATCACTTTTTAACGAAAGGGGGGGGGGCGTGGAAAGATGGGAGGACACGGTTTTCTCTGGGGAAGGAAATTAGAAGTCACTGCAAATAATTCACCTGGATAGGTAAGGGCAGGCAAACAGTGCCTGCTTGTGACTCCCTGACTATATTGCCTTGCACTCAAGGGAGGGGCACAGCCTCTACCTCCATTACAGACCCTGCAAGGAAAGGGCTTTGAGAAGACTGGGAAGGGGGTGTGCTCCAGGTGTGGGTTCATGTCAGTACATGCCAGAGGGCCTCTGCAGGTGGCTCTCATTGGCTGCCAGGTCCTGTACAGAACCCAAAGCCTGATGTGACCCCCAACCAGGCTGGCTGAAGCAGTGGCCCGGTTTTCAGAGAGAAAAATTTGGCCTCTGCATGTCGGTTGCAGTAGGCACGCTGACTTGGAGTAAACCTCACACTCTTGTTGCACAGCATTTTCTCTGTGAGGTGTCTGTGGCCTCTTCAGGCTTCACCGAGACTGGTGGCTTCAAAGGTGCCCTTCCCAAATGCTTGAAGCCAGACTGTTGTACTGTCCTGAGGCCAGCAGAGCTTAAGCCTCAAAATTCCAGATTGCAAAAGCTACGCCCAGGCGAAAGAGGTCGCTAGAGCCAGGCACGCTGACCCTGCCGGACTCTTAACAGCTTTGCTGTTGTTAACTGAACTAAAGGCGGTCTTGGCCCCAAGGCTGACACCTCCTGTTAAACCAAGAGCCGACCTTTATCCACACCTTCTATGCTAGGCGTCCCTTACACGTGGCTCACCAGACGTACTGACTGACCCAGCTGAGGCCAGAGGCCAATCCTCTGGACTTCTCTCTTTACAAATGTTTGCTCCTTCCTGTGAGATGTAGAGCCTCCTACACCGGGAGCATCCTAGGGGTAAAAATACAGACTCTTGGGCCCATCTCATCCATTAAAATCGAGCTGAATTTTCCCACTTGTTGAAGCTAGCCGAAGACGCGGTCTCCCTCCCCCTTATTCTTTCCGGTCCTACCCTTCTGCCAGCTCCGGTCTCCTCGTTTTTTGGGAGTGCCGGCCGTCCCTTTCTACCTTTTCAGGGACGTAGGCTTTACCGGTTCCACTGGACTCAAGGACCTGTGACACAGGTGATTGGGGAATACCGAAAGCTAAGCCATGTTGCAGGGGACTCTGCCTCCGCCACTACAGAGAAAAGCAAAGAGATGCTCAAGGCCTCTCTACGTGTCGTCCTTCCTCTGTGGTTGTTTTGGGGAAGGAAGGAGCGAGCGTCCAGTGTAGAAGGCTAAGCAAAATCAGCATGCGGTTTGGCGCTCCAGACCCTGGGAAAGGACAGGAGAAAGGGAAAAGGAGCGGACACAGGCCGTGTTCTCTGGTCAGGTAGCAGCTGCAGGAGTCCGCACCAGTGTCTGTTCCTTTTTCCCAATTATACCCCACTAGGACCAGGACGAGCTTCCTGCTAGCCTTCTGCAGGGTTACGGTGTGGGGAGGAGGGGGGGAGGGGTATGTTTCCTACTCACTGCCTCCACCTGTTCTGTTCTTAGACTCCAACCGCGGCAAACTGAAGTTCCTTGCTAACTCTTTTCTGCAGGCATTACGGGATACCGGTAAGATCTCAGACAGGACAGAGTGCTCACGTACTCTAACCTAGAGTGACTGGAGCCTCCTGCACCACGAAAGTGGTCCCCAGATTGTTGAAAGGAAAGATAAATTTTGATTAATGGGATGGTCATAACCACCACTTATCCAAAGCAACCCCAGAGCCCTCTTAACTTTTGCGTTTATGGAGATGTTAAGGGTTAGCTTTGTACCCCAAAGAACGCCATTTTCTTTTTGCAAATTCAGTGTCCTCTTAACAGAATCTTGGTCCTGGGTCTTGGTGACACAGAAGGAGGCAACATATATTCACGGTTAGGATTTCCAGCTCGAGCCAGAGGTTCAAATTCCTGTCCAATCTGACTAAATGGAGAGCCACAGAGGAATTTTGTCCTTTGTAGCTTGGTCCCAGCAGCTGCAAAATCTATTTAATGGGAATAACTTACCACTAAAAGCTGCCACCAGTTCCCCCCCCCCCAAGATTTTCCCACGAACCTGCTCTCCGATGAAATCTAAGGGAAAGGATTCCAGAGAAGCCAGGCAGGCTGGGGAAGCTAACCGCAGTCCCAGTCCGCAACTCTTCTCGGGAGAAATGCTTTAGCTCTGAGTTCTGACCCCACGCAGAACAAAGAAGTCCAGAGTTCTCCGGAATTAGTAACAACCAACAGAGCGCAGCTTCAGAGATGCTGAGAGAGGCTGCGGCTATTGCTGTGCGTTCTTCTTAGCTGCACTGAATACTTAGCGCTGAGCACTGAAGCAAACGCCCAGGGCCTCTTGCTACCTCCCCAAATTCTAGGAGCAAAGGCCGGAGGGCCTTATCGTGAAATGGATCGAAGCTGTCCCACGACTGCTTCCAAGGCTTTTCCGAGAAGCTTTTTAAAATACACACGTGAATTTTTCTCTCAGAAATGTCCCAGGCGGTTCTGTTTAGCCTTTTTAGTTTCAAGCGTTTGGGGTTTGGCTTAATAATAGGGGCTTCTGCGTTTTCAGTACCGTGTGCCAGATATATTTTCAACATTTCGGATGCTGCAAACTTAAGCCTATAAAAACAGCAGTTTCTAAGATGAAGGCAGTGACCTGGAGTCGGGATCAGGATAGCCTTCCCAGAAGACGCATTTGTGAACTACGGAATTCTGTCCTTTCTTCTATAGGCACTTAAAAAAAAAAAAAAAAAAAAAAAAAAGGACAAAGTACTGAATGCCCCGACATGATTATTTTTCCTTTTTAAAGATCGTCCTTGAACTCCCTACACAATAACCTTTCTGTCCACCCAAAGACCTAGGGAGCATTTGCTTTAGTGGTTGGCTTCTCTCTGGTGCACTGGGCAGTTCAATTCAATTCAAACACCTCTTGGGATTACAGGAACATATCCACTCTGACTCTAGATCCTGGGTTCTCTACCTGACAGCTTAAAGACAAGCTTCCAACAGTCCTCTGTGCCCTAGAGCCCTTGCTACAGGGACATTGGCAACTAGCTCTGCTAGGCTGTGACGGATGACAGGCCACCCAGAGCGAGTGGTCTTGAACTCAAATAATCCCTAAAGGCCCTGTCTCTTAGTAATCACACCAGTTACCAGAGAACTGTCCAATTACTTTATCTTCCTGTATACTGGCAATATCTGCAAAAGGCAGTTTATATACTAAAAAGGAATAAAAGCCAATAATATCGAGTTCTTGTGGGGGGGAAAAAGGCTTCACTCAGGTCTTTTTAAAAGCAAACACAAAGCACTCACTTGATGCCAAGTATGGTTTTAAAAGCTTTGTATAATGACTGAGAAGGGGCTCCTGAGCCCACACACCTAACTGAGGAGCTATGGGAAGTTGATGGCTTCTGGGAGGAGGAGAGTTGGCTTTCTCTAAGATTGTGGTTTCTAAACTCAACTGTACATGGACAGCACAGATTGGAGTTGAAGGGCTATTAAATAAAGTTTTGAAAAGAATATAAATCCAGGCATAGGGAGGACAGATCTGGGAGGTGGTGATGGGAGAACTTGGGGTGAAGATGATCAAAATACAATGTTCCAACTTAATAAATTTGGTATTAATAAATGAATTAATAAACTAATAAATCAATAACAAATAATTAATAAAATATTTTAGAATATTTGTATTTTTTTAAAGTTTATTTATTTATTTACTCACTTTACATTCTGGTCATAGTCCCATGCCTCCTCACCTACTAGTCCTACCCTCCCCCCCCCCTTCTGCTCCCCTCCCCTATTTCTCAGAAAGGGGGATCCCCCTTCTCATCTACCCCCGTGCATCAAGTAATCTTTGTATTTATTAAACCTCAGAATACCCTTCTATAGGTGTGCTCTTCTGATTTTATACAAGAAACAGAGGCAAAAGGGATTCTCTGTTAGTCCAGTGTTACCTGGCTAGTAGGTTACCTGGCTAGTATACTGCAGAGCCAAAACTGATGCCCAGACATCAGTCTGGGGCTCCCTTCAAGGTGGCATCCTGGGGCAGCCCAAAGAGCCTCTTTACAAGATCACTTTAGCCTCCATAGGTCCATGCTAGTTTCCACATTTGTTTGCTTTTTTGACTCTAGTCAAAGACCTGATTTTCTTTTCCAGGATAGATGTGGTCTCTTCCAAGGAGAATAAACACACCTTGAGTACTTTCTATATGCTGGGACTCAATAGTAAGTACTTTCTAGATGTTGGGTACTATCCTAAGCTACTTGTTGTTTTAATATATTTAAAACGATAAACAGTACCCTATTAAATAAGTGCTATTGCCACCCCAAATGTACAGCTGAACAACCTGACCAGCCAATGTCACACAACCTGTATAAGATAAAACTGGCACTGGTTCCCAGGCTGAAGGGCTGCAAACAGGCTCCCCATCAATGCACACGGAGGCCCCCACCGCCTTTTATCTTCCCAACTTACTGAAATAAATGCCTTTGGCGGAATTTTCCTTAGAAGCTAAAGCTTCAAGCCACCTAAAGAGACCCACTGCCCCAAGTCTTGGCCTCAGTTTCTACCTTGGTAAGTTGAGCAGCCAAATCAACTATTGCTGGTTTGAGGCTTGAGGCTTGCATTGTAACCCGAACAGCCCTCTCTGGGGCTTCCGGACAACTCCTTCCCAGCCAGCAGCATGGCTACACCCACAGTCCTATGCATATATGCTAGTTACCATCCTTTCACTGGCACATTCCATTCTAGGAAGTGACTGGGAACCCCTTCTATATTCACTTTGCCAATCAAAAGGAGCCGAATGGGCTCCTACTTTGTACCAATAGTCTTTCACTTTCCCTCATGAAAATTTCCAAGTATGTGTACCTAAAAAAGATACTCCGGAGATCATTAATCACCAAGGACCCATTTGGGAAGTGGGACACCATAGGTGCTGGCTGCCACACCTGAACCTCATCCTTTTCCCTACAACCCCCACCCCAGATCCATAAAGTCAGTTAAAAACAACTATTGAGCCTGTGATGACATGTAGTGTAGGGCCCACAGGTGGGAAGAAATATTCGTTGTGGTGAGGTCTGGAGAACACAGGTCCTAAGGAAAGCAGTGCGATGTGGCAGGCACACTGGTGGCAACCAGCCAGAGAGCAGGAACAGGGAGCCACTCTGCAGATCTTCACTCTCCAGCCCTCAGTCCTCAATGTCCTCATACTGGTGACTGGTGGTGTCATTGGCCTCCTGAGTCCAAACTGCTTCTGCGCTAGGAGAGGAGCACCAGCTAAAATCGGGCACACCAGGGAGCAATATCCTGCCTGGGGCTCACGGGACACAAGACCTGGGTGCTCTGGTTTCCCCTTCCCCCACTCCAACCAGCTCAGAGCTCTGCTTTGACCAGGAAAGATCCATTGAATTTCACTCTCACTCTGAGCAATCTCTGGGCATTTCTCTGGTTCTCTGGCCTCCCTGGGGTGTTTCGCTTGACACCTGCAGCTTTCTTAAACCAACCCTTGCCAGCATGAACCAGCCAAATCGCTTGAGTGAGTTGGCGAAGGGTGGAGTCCCCTTGTTACCTTGACTGAAGGCCTGTTGATTTCTTAACCTCCTTTATAGGCAAGACTTTAGACTCATTTTACAGAAAGACTTGAGGCTCTGTGATGTATGTCTAAGACAGTGTGATTAAATTGTGAGGTGGTACCCATCTTGCCACTGGACCGTCACATGCCTTAAGAAATGAAGTGTATTAGTATTGGGACAGTTTAACCTGCAGTGGACAGGGCTAGGGCCATCTCTAGATCTGAAAGACGTGAGGATGTAGGGAAAGGAAGACATGTCATCGTACAAACTAGATACTGGGGACCCCTGGAACTCAGACCTTGTGAGTGGTCAGGAGTTAAGGAGACCCCAGATCAGTCTTTGATTTGGTTTTCCACCAGATAGCCTCAGTTTCCTCACACCTGGCTGGTATTATCCTGTGAAAGCCTAGAAAGCCTTTAAGAGCCGGTACCTGGAGCTCCACTCCACCTGGGGCAGTGCTGTGTGACTGTTTGACATCTCTGGGTCTCAGTTTTGCCCCTTGCATTTAGCCCAGGTAGGCTGGCAAGGGGTAATCTTGAGACCTTCAGATACAGACGTAAGCATCTCTTGTCTCTCGTTCCCTGGCTGAAGGTCCCAAGAGCCTCACCTCTCAGACATGCAGAGATCATTCAGAGCAACAGGTACTCATGACTACAGTGAGATCCTGCAGGAATCGCCCTCTCTCAGAAATCATGGATCCTCCTTAGTTAAAGTGTACATCCGATCCTGAGGCCTCTGAGCTCTGGGTTTTGCTTTGGAGGTAAAGGGACCTTGCTCTCCAGAGAGGTGAGAACGTCTGAGAAGCCTGCAAAGCCAAGCCCATCCTCAGGAAGCCTCAATGCTCCGCCTCTCCCGGCACAGCTCAGGACTGCAAACCTGTAGGCTTTGGGATAGCATGGAGGACCGCCAGGCCCAGAGTTCCCCCTGCCACATATGGTCTGTGGATTTAGGTGTCAAAAACCGGAGAATTAGAAATGGTAATTTTCCGTCATTATGGCTGAAACGCGATCTGTCACAACAACTGGAACATGTCTCCTCGCTAGCGAAAATAATGTTCGTGATTAGGAATCATTATGCACGTCAAGCCGAGTCCATTAAGTTGTAGGGAGAAATTAGCCTTGACGGGTGGAATCAAACTACAAATATACAGGCCTCGCCTTCAGGAGGCTGAGCAGCCACGCTGGGAAGGAGGCAGTCACAGTCGGGGTGTTTTCTTAATAAGAAACTGCCCAACAAATTAATACCTCCTTCCCACCCCCTTAGGAGTCACCCTTCCTGGCAGAACTGCCAAGTCCCCACCCTAGAAGTAGGAGCCGAGCTCAGATGCATTGGTCAAATCCACTAGCTAGAGACTTTGAAGTCCTAAGGCCCTCTGGCCAGTCCTTTGCCACCACTTCCAAACTGTGTGACCTTGCCCAAGTCACTTGACTCTCCTGAACTTTGCTCACCATCTATAAAAGGGTAATCCCCACCCACTTCATGGAATTCCTATGAGGACTAAGTGAACTCAGGTGTGGCCTGGGAACTTATGAGATCCTCTCTTTCTTCCTGGCCTTCCCTTCTCTGTGCTGGGGGAAAGATGATAGAGGACAAGGGGTTAGGGATAT
This sequence comes from Acomys percivali, assembly GCA_907169655.1. Lineage (NCBI taxonomy): Eukaryota > Metazoa > Chordata > Mammalia > Rodentia > Muridae > Acomys > Acomys percivali. The sequence goes on along the minus strand of OU015747.1, from coordinate 26,263,816 downwards.
GTGTGTGTGTATGTGTGTGTGTGTGTGTGTGTGTGTGTGTGTGTGTGTGTGTGTGTGTTGGGGGAGTGGGGGTTAGGGTTGAATGGCTGTCACAGAGAAACTTGCCACCCAGGACCTGAGAAAGGTGACAGGAATCTCTGAAAAATGGAAGAGGACATGAAACTGAGAGCAATTGTTCCTTCTAGCAGCCGCCCCCAAGCCCTCCATCAGTCCAGATCGGACCAGAAGCACTGAGTTCTCCATGCTGTCTCTCTCTCCGTGCCCCAGCTGCCAGCTAGGATCCAAGATGTTACCTACTGGTATCTACACCCACGGCCAAGAAGTGGTGTGCTGCAGGTAGGGCAATGCTAAAATACGTTCTTTTCAGGCTGCATTCTCTGAATGCTACATGTAATTCCACCTGAGTAGTGAGTTTTAAAAAGTGAAGAGAAAAAGGGAAAGAGGCAGAAATCCAGAAAGCTCTAATAACCTTTAGAGAGTGTGCTCTGTTGCCGGGCACAAACTCTAAAGGATGCTACTAACTCCTTTCATTTTCAAGGAAAGTTATGTGTCTCACTTGTTCCATAGATGACTGAGCCAGAAATTAGAGAAGTCACCAAAACCACAAGGCTGAGAAAAGAGCCAAGCTTGACCTCACCTCCAAAGCCTCTGTGCTCCCATTTTGAGACCTGCAGAGCTTCAGTTAATACAATTTTCTTCCTTTCTACCCGGGTCGGTCAGCAAATTCACCTCTCAGGCTGTAAAAATTGAGCTCATGAACCTAAGCAGGTACCCAGCACAGTGCTGGATGGAGAACAGACATTCATTTAGCCCTAATGAGTTTGTTTGTTTGCTTGTTTGCCTTAATCTCTACCGCAAATGGTACCCTCATCCCAGGAGCTGTATACTGGAGAAGTGAAGACAAGTGTGGACAGTCCCCGTGGCCAGCCTGAGCACTTTGAAGCCTTAGAGTCTAGATTTGAACGCAACATCACCAGAAACTGCTTCTGTGTAAGAGAATTGAGAAAGGGGTGGGTTGGGGAGGAAGCAACTAGCACTAGGAGCTCCAGGTGAGTCTCCAGCCAGTCCAATGGCTCCCATGGTCAATGATTCAGGAGAAGAGAAGCAAAGCCCCAACAAAGAGCAGCCATTAGTTTGCAGGAAAGACTCAGCATTTTCCTGTCTGACCTCCCCGCTAGTAATACACCCAGCTCCCTGCCAATCCACATTTCAGCAGTGTCCTCAGTGTCTCCAGGTAGATGGTAAAGCTCTCCCCCTGCAAGAGACTTTCCTCTTCCGTCTCCCTGGCACAGAGGGGTTCAACAAATATTTATGTATTATCTAAACAAGTATGTGAATGAGTGAGGAATGAATGAGAAAAGACAGAACAATTCCGCAGCAAAGAGTTGACTCGTTTAAAAACAAAGGACCTCTACCTGGCAGGCAGGCGGTGTGGTGACACATGCCTGTAATCTCATAATCCCAGAACTCCGAAGGTAAAGGCAGAAAGAATGGGAGATCTTAATCCATCTGAGCTATACATGGGGGCTCTTGTGTGTGCTCACGGGGCACACATGGAGGACTCACACACAGGAGGATTCCAAACCAGAGCTTGGGACAATTATATTATTGAGTGAGACCCTTTGTCTTGCACTGAATTTATTTGTTTGTTTGTTTTTGTTTGTTTGTTTGTTTTTTAATTTACTGATGACAGAACCTAGGGCCTGGAACAACTGCTCTGAGGGACCACACACCTCTGCATAATTTATCATGATAATGTATCACCTCAACTGTGATGATCAAGGATGTGAGGAAGGCTGAATGATCTTACTGTTTGGGCTCCCTCCCTCCCTTCCCATAAAATAGTTTCAAATGGCACATATCTTTCTTTAATTTGCAAATTTGTCAGATAGTCTGTAAACCTTTAATGATGCCTGCTGCTCCAGAAGCATATGATTCAGTGACCATGCCATCTTTGTTGAGGGGATTTTTTTTTCAGCCAGAACAGGGCTTACTAAGGGCAAAGGCTTTCTGAAAGCCACTGTGCGCCCATGGGACTTTCAGGATGACAGTATTGCTGCCTTCCCTCTTGAGTCTCTTCAACCTCTCACAGAAGTAACACTGACTATGAAGAACGCATCACAAAGAATCCATTCCTAACTGTGAAAGACTGCAGTGTGAATCTTCCATTTCACGTGTAAGTGCTTAGTGTGTGCTGGACACTGCTCTGGAAATCCACAGGACAAGAGAAGCTACTGGAAAGTAACTATCCCTTCTAATCTTTAGGATAAATCCCCACCACACTGGGGCATTCAGTTGCATTCAACTAGGGCATCTGAGCAAAGATGCTTCTGCCTGATGCTGAAATCCGTTCCTGCAAAGGCACTGTTCCCTCACCAAGGGTGTCTCCATCTCTGAAGTGGCTCACTCACCCCTATAGCATCTGTCGAAATTTGAAATTTAGTTTGTTTTTAATAGGATGCAGAAATGGAGAACGTACTCTCTGAGAGCTAGCTTTTCAGCCTTTAGCGAGTGGGGGGGGGGGGAGTTAAATGCACACTTCAATACATTCCAGTGTGAGGTGATAAGGCAGTGAGGGAGGATTCCGTAGTATTGAAAAAGGGGAGCTTGCCCTCTAAAGACCAGCCCACCTATGTGGAAGAACACCAAGTGCATTCTCTACAGAGGGCTCACCGCCTCTGCCCACCCTGGCTAGCTTTGTTCTGTGCGCCACAAAGTCTGAGTCTAAGTTGGAAATAAATGTCTGTAGGTTTGGTTTATATCAGGAAAGCTGGAAGAGTCTGGCTCGTATTCACCAGTCTTTCCAGGGTATACTGTTTGCCAAAGAATGCAGTGACAGATGCTGCAGCCACCTTAAGGTGCATCTTTTAGCTGGAACACTCCTCAGAGAGCCATGCAGCCAGCTTAGCCAGTGAACCCAGTATCTCCCAGCCACTGTGCTCAGATAATAAGTACATGGAGGATGGTGTGACCTACCCAGAACAGACTTGACAAATTCAACATCTGGGTATGAAGTGACCAAAAGACTACCTGGGACTTCTTTGTGGAGAGCTGAAAGGTTTGTGATTTTAGGGGTTTCTCCGTCCATGTCTCTACCCTGTCTCACAGCCCAGGAAGCCAACCCGCAAGATGGGAAGGGGGGAAAGTGAACAGTGCCAAGGTCTTCACCTAGGAAAACTGGCTCCCGAGTCACCGAGTCACCGCTGGGACAGCTATTCAGCCCATCTGAGATGTGCAACCAGAGTGGGACTGCCTCCTTCAACTGTCAGGAGGTGCACCCAGCCAATGTTTAATCCGACTCGGTTTTTAAATCCTCAGGGAGATGAATTTTCTTGAACCTTTTCCAAAACCAACAGCGAGGCATGGAAGAGAACAAACCCAGGCCGGTGGAACTTCTTCCTTACCTAGCTAGGGTCCTCCATGACCTCGGAACACAGGTTCATAACCTGGGACGGATAGCCTGATTCCTGGGCTGCACAGTGAAAGAATGGACAGATGTGGCATGCAGAGAGGTTGGGTGTTGGCCCTGTGGGCGCCTCCAAGCGGCTACAGCCTGGCAAAGGCCTCTGAAGAGAAGGCCCGATAATCAAGGGGTTTTTGTGGGTGTCAGGGTGCAAAAATCCCAGCGACACAGCTGGGGGGGGGGGCGCTCTCTGGGAGGCCTTCACTCGCACAAGAGAAGTCTTTCAAAAAACGTTAATAAGCTTATTAAAATGAGCAGTTTTATTGCCTCTCATTTTACAATGAGCCGCCCACCCTCGCTTTCCCTCGGTTTTCTGATGGACCGTGGAGGAGGTCGCACTTGAGGCAGTTGTTAACCCTTAATGCGTTTTCTATCCAAGGTTGGGGACTCTCTAGAGTGTCCAGCGCTCCCTAGAAGCCTAATAGCCTCTGGGTCCTCCCTCCTTAGCATGGTGTGTGGAGAAAGTACCTCCTCTAGGAAAAACTGAATTCTACAAAATAACTTTCCACTCCTGAGCGGGGAGGGAGAACAGAGAGGGCCTGGGTAAAAGCCTTCCTGTGAAATCCTGTAGATCCGCTACTTGGAGGGAGCCCAAATCCTTCAAAAAAGAAACAATGCCCCTCCCCCAATAAAAACTAAAAATTTCAGTAAGAGCTAGAAGGTTGTTTGTTTGTTTGTATTTGTATTTGTATTTAAATAGATACACAGAAAAGTGAAGTTAGTTACCTAAGTAAGATTCACTAACTTAGGTGGCAAAGCGACCTTTTGGTTTGTGGATTCTGGGACCTCAGGCAACCTCTCACCAGGGTGTGTGTGTGTGTGTGTGTGTGTGTGTGTGTGTGTGTGTGTGTGTGTGTGTGTGT
>OU015747.1:26241367-26259480 GCA_907169655.1 Acomys percivali | reverse complement strand
TGTGTGTGTGTGTGTGTGTGTGTGTGTGTGTGTGTGTGTGTGTGTGTTGTGGGTGAGGTGGGGGATACTGGTCACAACCACTATCCTCTTTCAGTGCGCACGATGAGGGAAAATTTCCCGCCTGGAGCATCCTCACGCACGCGCGCTGAATCCCAGGAGAAGAGCCCAGTTGCTAGAGTGCGGAAAGCGGCCGGAGAGGGCAAGAACTCACCAAGAAGGCCCCAGAAGCGCAAGAATTCTTTGTGCTGTATCCTCACTAAGGTTGAGAGGGCACCAAGCGGGGGAACTGCACCTCTGGCTCTGGCAGAACACATGATCTGCATGGAGTTCGTGGCGTACAAGCCGCAGGGTGACCCGCGCGGGCCGCTGTCCTGCCAGCAAGGAAGGGCGCGCGAACCGAGAAAGGGTTCCCCAGCGAGCCAGAGAAACTAGAGCGAGTCTTTGGCCAGCTGTGCTCCTAAGCACAGGAGGAAATAGTTAAGCATAGTAGCCAGGAGCGCTCCAGCAGACAATCCAGGAAAAGCGAATGCGGGTACCATCCCTGCTACCTAGTACGCGGCCCTCCCCATTTGAACTAGACCCCTCAGCTTGGAACCAAGAAGTGTTAATTCAGGTGACCAAGTTAATCCGGTTCCCCAGCTCCGACGTTTCTTGAATTATACCAAAGTTAGACGTTTGGCATTTCCATCACAGGAGAATTAGCCCCAGGCATACACTCCACAAGTCTGAGAAAATTTTCATCATTCAACTTAAACTTGTACTTTAAGCAGGACCACCCCTGTTTGCAGGACCTTAGGAATCAATACCTTATAAATGTATTTTTAACGACTCAAATAACCCTGCGTGTTCAACAGGAGGAAAACTAATTTATTAGATGATGTCACCGTTTGTAATAAAACAGTTTTTTTCCCCCCTTCTTCTCTGCTTTGGCCTTCTCCTACCTGCTTCTTGGGTCAGGATTTTTTTTTTTTTAACCTCTAACAAGTCAAGGGTCCTTTAAGCTCCGTAGGCCGAAGGATGCTTAGGCTTCCCTGAGGGTGAAGGAAAGAAATCAAGGTGGCCTTGTCTGGAGTCAATAACAATGTCAGCAGTACGAAAGTAATCATACCCAGTTGTTCACTCTTTAATGGTTTTCAAAATGCATCTAGGCTTCAGTGATTCCCTCCTGACCATTGGGGTCCAGCCTGGAGAGTACAGCACTCTGACATAACCCTTTCCGGCAAACTCTGCATTTTGGAAGGCTGGCAGTCCACTCTATTCTAGCCTGTGATGATAGGAAAGCTGCCTTTGTTCCTTCAGGTCCTACTCTTAGCACAGCGCTCTAGGTCTAGACCCTAGACCACAGGCAAGTCTGTAAGCCCCAGCAGGAGGCATTGGAAGGGCTTCTTCCCAGGCAACGCTCAAGGTTAAAAAAAAAATTAAATTGCCTTTCTTACTGTGATCATCACTATTATTATTATTGCATACTGTCTGAGCTGCCATTCTGGCTGGGCTCAGACCTGGAGCCTCTGCTGCCGCTTCCTTGGGAAGCGGTGGTTTTACATGTTGGGTACTCTGTGCTGTAGCGTGTTTGCTAGTTCTTGTCATTTCTGTGCAGCTCAGTGACACTCTGGGCAACTCAGAAAGTTGGCAAGGGGAGTGGTTGCCTAAGATAAAATCCCAGAGGCCCCAGTAGTAGGTGGGTCCCCACAAGCTACTTTCTTTTGGCCTTTGCAGGAGGGAATGTCCTTAGTCCTCCTTTGCGGCCCACAAGCTCCTCTGCCAGTTTTTCAGGTTGAGGGGGAGGCCCTCTGACTCTCTCTGCACCTTAGGTTCATGCCTTCATTCTCACAGATAACTTTTGTACATAGGTTGAATTCTGTAGAACTTGCTGGTGTTTGCCAGATTGCACATTTTGTTCTAAGGAACAGACAGAAATTTGAATTAAGGACAGTGTGCTGCCACCATGGACCCTGCAGAGCTCTAGCTCTGCCAATGGCTGGTGAGAAAGTTAGAGCTGTGGTGCCATGGCCTAGTGGGATGTCTGTAGGCCTGGGCAGAAGTTTGTCTCTCAGGGTGCTTGGACTGTATCCACAGCTTGAGGTGACTATTCACAGACTCCCCTCTCCCTCATAGAAAGAATCAGGACAGTTCCGATAAGCAAGGCTACAAGGCATGCCCCACTCCTCAGAAGCCCGCAGATGCCACTTGCACCCTCAGCCCTGTCTCCAGCATTTATTCTGATTCTGGATGTTGGCATCGCAGGCTGCTGTTCAGAGGACATTGTGATTGAGATCATTTTCTGAACTGTCCCCCAGAAGTCACATTTGTCATCATCTGCCTACTTTCTCCGAGTCAGGGAGCTGTGTGGAGGAAAGCTGCTACAGAAAGCCACTGATCTTTTGGAAATAGAACCAAACCTCAACGTCCCCAACTCTAGCAAAATCCAGCCAGGATATTCTCCAGAGACTTGAGAGCCCCACAAACCTAAGCTCTTGGGATGGGGCACACCTTGAGATAAGCAAAGGTTTTACACACACACACACACACACACACACACACACACACACACACACACGGCAAAAATGTATTGCTGGCCAGACTGACTTTAGAGCAGGTCAAAGCACAACCCAAACCAGTTCCTAAGCTTATTTCCTTCTCTTTGGTTTAATCACCTGTAAAGGGCGAGATGAGGCAGAACCAAATACTCCTAAGCTCAGCTTTCTGTTAACTAACGGCCAAATGTACAAAAGGAGGAAGCAGGAAAGGGCTAGGAACTCAGGTTATGCTTGTCGCTACTCTGGGAGCAAAACAATAGGAAGTATATAAACCAAGACTCGTGTGTGTGTGTGTGTGTGTGTGTGTGTGTGTGTGTGTATGTGTGTGTGTGTGTTTGTGTGTAGCAGGATTTTAATTTTAGAAAGAAAAGAAAGGGGAAAATGAAGAAAGCAGGAAAGGATAGATCACACGAGTTCATATCTTGCGGTGTGGGGTACTGGTAGGGCTGAGCGAGATCCAAAGGGAAGGCGCAACCCCGGTTATCTTACCACGCAAAGCCGCGTTAGGAAGCTGTGTGGAGGAAAGCTGCTACATTAAGCCGCTGATCTTTTGGAAAGAGAACCAAAACTCAGCGTCCCCAGCTCTAGCAAAACTCACTTTGGTAATTTTGTCCCCCCCCCCCCGCCCCGCCCCCGCCCAGGACAGCTTCAGAGAGCTCGGAGCAACTCTCCCAGGCTGAGCCTAGCAATGGGAGGGCACCACCTGCCCGCTGAAAACGGAGTCTGATACGGAAGAGGAAGCTGGGAAGGAGAGACTTAGGACATCTATTTCCTCTAAGAAATCTCTAGCTCTCTTCCCGAGAATCCTCAAGGGATTAAACACAGACTGCAGCTGTAGTAAGCACGGTTAACTAATTAAACAGCCATTCCCAGTAGGGTAGGCACCTACCTCCCCCTCAAGAACACTCTGAATTGTAGCAGCAGTCTTTGGGCAAAGGAAGCAAAGAGAAGCTAGCAAGAACCGAGAAGTCCTAAACTTCAAGGAGAATGCATCATGGTAAATTATAAAATGAACACTGAATTTAAAAAAAATTAAGGAAATAAAATGATCGTGAGAACCAAATGCCTGGTAACTGGGGTAGGGAGAACAATAAGATGAGTATGGCCTAGGAGCTTTGTTCTAGCTCTTTCGCTGTTTGCGGAAGCTGGACTCAGACTACGAAACCCTGGTGGCCTCACTCGGCCTATGCCGGCCCAGGCAGTTCCGGCTTTCCTCGGCCCAGGCAGTTCCGGCTTTCCTCATACCGCTCTTTAGTACCCCAAGGTCCGGAGGCTAGAAGGCTGAGAAGGGTTTGCAGGGGCGGGAGTAGGGCAAACCAGGCTTTGGTTTTAGCTGTTCCCAGCCAGGAGTTGAGGCTATAGCACTGTGGCATTAACTCGTCCTCGCTACCCAGGAATCCAGCGCCAGCGGTCAGCTACGAGAGAGCATTTAACTCGGGAAGACTGTGGTATTCTGGGAAGTGTTGTAGAGAGCACGGACAAGTTCGTTCGTTTATTCCTCTGAAAGTGGCCCATCTCACCGTCCACTGACCCTGAGCTTCCGTACAGATCAAATGACGCCAGGTAACGAGGGAGCAGAGGCGCTTGAAAACATTTTGGACAGAATAATATTCGCACCTGTAGAAGTAAAATGAACAGGAGACCTCCCCTGGAGGAACAATATTGGCACTTGACTCTCCTTAAATAGACTTAGAATTTGAGCGAGAGCTTTCGTTTTTCCAGCCCTTTCTTAAGAGTGGGCTACTTTGGAGAAGCACTGGAAAAACAAAAACAAAAACAAAACAAAACAAAACAAAAAGTGAAGAGAAAAAGGAAAGACAGAGATTAATCTGCGGGATTGAGAGTTAGATGCAAATTGCCTGTGAATTCAATCAACCCAGGCACTTCCAAGATGTGAGACCCTAGGAGTGAAGAAAATAAGGACTCTTAGTAATTTGCTTTAAGATTCAGTGGTGTTCTTCCACACCCTAGAAGTTGTGACTTCTCGGACTTTAAGCCGGTGGCCCTGCAAGGCTGCTGAGGGATAGGGGATGGTACCAGAGCAAGCATTCTCTCCTGGGGGTGGGGGTGGGGACAAAACCCAAAAACTAATACGGAGAATGGTCCACCGTTGCCTTCGACCCACCTCCACCTCCTTGTCCCACAGTCGCACCAAGAAAATTTCAGAGAAAACAAAGCCCCAGAGGGCATGTCGAACTAAAAGTTTATAAATTAAAGGGAAAAAAAAAAAACAGCGAATAGAGCTTCCAAAATTCACAAATCTTTTAAAGATAACTCTAGTTGAGTGCACAGTGCCCTTAAAGAGGCAAAAAGCTGCAAGACTGAGAGACAGTCTCAGAAACAAGCGAGGCACAGAGGATGTGGGGGTCGAAACAGAGGAATAGGAGAAAGCAAAAGAAGGCGGGGGAAATGCAGGCCAGGGATATTCACATTGAATACAAAAATAATCGTTATTTGAATACAAACAACCGAAAAGTGCTACAAGTCTCAACCTTCTTTAAAAAGAAAAAAGAAAAACAAACAAACAAACAAAAGAAATAAAGACAGGTTTTTCAAAGAGGGCTTTTATGATGGCGGCCCCTCTTTATGGGTCTCTCAGGCACTTTCCCTTTGGGTATGGCCCTGACCTTATAGAAAGGAAAAGTATAGGGAATCCCTGGCCTGCACCTCGCTGAAAGGCTTCCATTCTTACATTCAACATCCAGGAGGGCGCCCCTTGAGGGGTGGAGTGAAGGTCACCAAAATCAAACCCATCCAGATTCAATTCAACTCCTGGCCAGGAGCTGAAAGGATTCTGCATTCCTTTGTCACAAATGTAATTTCCAAACATTTAAGATATGTAGATACAGATCGGTAGCATGGATACCATGAACTAGTGTGGCCTAGCGCCGGAAGCGCCTGGCTGACCCGAAATTCTGAGAATTCAGGCTATGGGGTCTCCAGGAGTCCTCCCTGCTCTGAGCAAACACCATCCCCAGGCAGACAGAATCCAAATCCGACGTTGTTGTGATAATAAATAGCGTCCCGAGGCTTGCAGATAGTTGGCTGGTGTGCATAGCGCCTGGGGTCATAGGGCGCATCTGTTCACATCAGAATAAGGCGCCCTCTCGGGGCAGACTCAGTTCCGCAGCCCGGTCACCCTGAATAGGGGAGTCACAGCAGGATTTCATTCTCCACCTGCTCCCCTCCCCAGCTAGGCAGAGCTGGCCTGCCGAAGAGTACAGTCTCCACACCTGTCCACGGCAGTGCAAACCGGGACCGCAATCATTCGCTGCCTCGTCCCAAGCGGTTCACTGGGTACCAGCAGCGGCCGCGCATGTGGACAGTGCCCAGCCTGGGAGGCAGTAGTAAGGATAGTAGTAAGAGGGCTGCAGTGGCAGAAGAGAAGGTGGCCTCAACACTTCTCCTGGCAGATACTGTCTTTGGTCGTCACGGACCAGCACCTTTACAGCCACTTTCTTGGCGGCGGGTGCTGAGGCGAGCAAGTCGGCGGCCATCTGCCGGCGTTTGGTCTTGTAGCGACGGTTCTGAAACCAGATCTTTACTTGCGTCTCGGTGAGCTTCAGCGAAGCTGCCAGGTCTGCGCGCTCAGGCCCGGATAGGTAGCGCTGGTGGTTAAAACGGCGCTCCAGCTCGAAGACTTGGGCGTGCGAGAAGGCGGCCCGCGAGCGCTTCTTTCGCGGCTTAGGAGCAGCGGGCTCTTCCTCCTCCTCTAGGCCAGGCGCTTGTCCGCTGCTAGCTCCGCTGCCCGCTGCGCTGCACAACCCAGGCACGTGTGCACTTCCCGGACTAACCCCATCTTCCTCGGCTCTTGGGCTGTGGTCGCCTGCGGATTCCGGTAGGAACAAAAAGCAAGAACCTGTCAGCCTCGCAAAGATGAAGATAGGTCTCAATTGCTGTGGTTTCTCGGGGAAGACTGGGGGAAAACCGCTTTGAGCTTACTGGAAGGGGGAGGTGACGTTCCACGGGGGTTCTGTTTCAGAGCTCTGACTCCTGGACTTCTAACATCTCTTTGGTGCTGCCAAAGCAGTAGGAAACAGATCCCCCTCGCAAGTTTTCCGGGTCCCAGATTCCCTGCAGTAATGTAGGGGTCCTTGGCCTGAGCGTATCCACAAGTTTTTTTTTGTTTTTTTGTTTTTTGGGTTTTTTTTTGGTGCTAGGCCCTGAATCCTGGCTTTCTACATCGCTTTTCTGATTCTCAGCTCCAAGGCTGTACTCGTCTGCACAGCCACATACAAACACATCCGTTGGCTACGTGAAAGAGGGGGTGGGGAGGCAGAGCACAGACCTTGAGGTCAGAGGTATATAGAGTCTTCCAAGCCAAGAGTCCAGAATTGCTGTCAGGGATATGGCAACGAGGTGCAGAACCTTCTGGGCTCCCTTGCAGCAAGCCAGCAGAGAGGTCAGCACTCTGCCCTGCTTTGTGCCTATGTGAGGCTTGCAGCAGAGTGTACTCAATAGAAGACAGCTGGGGGGGGGGTGGCTTTCAAACCAAGAAATAACACCCTGTGAGTGGATTAAGAGGCTTGACTCTCCAGTGCCTCCGAAAGAAGTGGAGCGCACTTCCTCACCCTCTTCCGCCTCCAAGTAACTGTTGGTTTTGTTTCTAGCTCCTAGGTACTCAGCAAAAGGCTACTCACTCTACCAGCCCTAGGGTAAGGGAATTTATACAAGGCCTCTCCAAAGGCTCCCTTGCTCCCTCACGGAGACCGCTATGGGACCTGTAGTCGCTAGCATGGCTGGATCAGGGAAAAGCTTTGTGATCTACCTTATAGGTCTCTAGTCCCGTTTCCTGAGTTTAGAGATTGTAAACAGACACAGCTGAAGCATTGTAGATAAACTCAAAGCTTTTGGAACGGGGTGAAGGGTGCAGGGTGCAGGGCATATGGTATCAGGACTCCGGATTCTAAGAAGCTTAGTTACTTAGGGCTTTGGGGCAGCACGTGCCAGCGTGCAGAAGTTGGACGCTTGGCCTGGACTAAAACTGGCGGGGCACCGTGTTCCCCCAGCAGGCCCACCCCTCCAGGGAGTGCTTGACCTCTTAACCCATCCCCTTTCAGCCCAGCCCCCTTCCTGGAAAAACTTTTGCCACAGACCTGAAATGCTAGCTGACATCTCGCTGTCGCTGCGGACCGGGGCTTCCTCCTCCAAGTCCTTGGCGGCGTGCATCGCGCAGACCGGCTGGTCCAGGCCCAGGGTCACCCTGGCGCGGCTGGCTCCACTGGCTCCTGGTACGTCCGCGCAGCGTCTCCTGCCCTCGTTCTCGCTCTGGGCTGAGTCCGAGTCCCAACCTCCAGGGCTTTCCGCGGTCTGCCCCACAGCTGTTCTGGTTGGGGCGGGAGACGCCAGCAGAGAGTCCTCGGCGCTCCCCAGAGCACCCGCTTCAGTCTCCCCAAAGAGCCGCCAGCAGCAGACGGCGGGCGCCGCGGCCACCGCCACTTCTGTGCCCCCTGGTGCCCGACGCCCCTCGGGCGCAGTCAGTCCGCCTCGCTCTTCTTTCTTGTTGAGGATGGCCTGGATGGAGAAAGGCGTCAAGGTGCTGGCGCTGCGCGCAGCCATCTACACCGAGTATCGGAGCCAGCAGCCAAGCGGACTGCTGGATCGCGGGGATAGCTTCGAGCTTGACAGAGATCGCTGGGCGACCGCTACGCTAGTGAGTGGGGCGCGCCAGGCCTCTGCAGCCCACTTCTGCGCAGCTCAGCAGCCCCCGCCCCTCTCAGTTCCAGGATCCGCGTCGACCCTCACTCCACCTCACAGGCCCACCTCGCCAGGACGCCCTCCCCCGGAATCTAGCGCCAGACGCTCTCCTCCTGCAGCTTCGCCCGTGGTCCTCAGGGGCCCTCCGGGGTCTGCCCCCTCCGGGAAGGTCGGCGACAACTGTCAAGGGTCCTCTCCGCGTCTGCAGTTGCCTCCGGAGCGCCGCCGGGGCGCAGCGCCGCCCAAGTCACTTTTTCTGTGCGCCTCTGTCTTCCCTGCCTGCCGGGCTTCTCTCCTGGTGGGTCCTCCCTCTTCCCCTCTGGGCAGGCTCTTCCGGAGCCCACAGTGTCAGCTGAGGCCCTAAAATCGGAGAAGAGCGGGACACCTTTTTACTCTCTGGCTGGGTTTTTATCTGTTTCTTCTCTTTTCTCCTCCAGCGTTCCACTGTAACCCCCCCTCCCGTCAGAGTGTCATTCCTCACCTCTGAGTGACAGCATCAGTCCACGCCCCTTCGCTGGCTGTCCTGGGCTCTCTGGGCAGTGGATTGGCTGGTTCCAACTAGGGGCTCGCGGACTTTACAGACTCAAAGGCCCGAGTGAGAAGCGTAAGGCAGGGTCTGAATTAACCCCTTCCTTCCTAAATCTGGTTCTCTCTAGTAGCATCTTTCAGCCATGGGGGCGGGGGGGCCGGGGGTCACTCATATTGAAACCTGAGATGGCCCTACTCCAGCGCTTTTCCCGAACACCAGTTTGAATCCCAGTCCAAATCTCGGGCAAAAACTCTACGTAAACCGTCTCCACACGTGGCGAGCAGTTTCTGTTCCCTAGGATGGGAGCCTAGAGTCGAAGAACAAAATTCATCATTTTGTTCCCACTCTTAAAATTTCGCAGCTGTTTCTCTGCTAATGCTCCTGACTGAACCGATCTAATAATTAAAATCACTCTACTAAATATTTCCTCTCCTTATGTATGATTGGGTTGGATTTCTATAGATAAATTAAAAAGTTAGGTTGACAAATGTTAGTTAAGCTCCAAGTGAGGTGTGGGATTGGAAGGCACCTGAGGAAAAAAAATTTTTCTGTAGCTGGCTACTCTCCCTGAGCAGTCAACGCTGAATGTAATTGGATTTGTTCAATTGTTTTAGGGGGGGGGGGAATCAAAAGGCTTTTAGCTTGTTCTTTAGATATCCGGTTTCTTGTGAGTTGAGTAGAAATAGAAGTTTCAAAGGGAGCTACACTAGAACTGATGATATTTAATACCTTTAAAAATAATAACCGCTAGAAGGAAGTGAATACAAAATACAAATATCGTGGTTATGTCAAAGCATATGTTGTCTATTTACATAACTCTTTTAGTGAAAAGTTTGTTCAGGCGTTGTATCTCATTGCCTCACAGACTTTACCAGAGGCTTAACAACGTCCAGTACAGATTGCAATCACTGAACACCTTTAAATAATTGTAATTTTAATGTAATAAGCCAGGGAGGTTGCTACCTTGGTGTCATTAAAATAAGGACCGCCTCCCAGAGCTGCTTCCCCTGGCAAGTCCCGCACTGCGGGGGTGAGGTCATTAGCTCGTCACAAAGTTGTCCTCGGGAAGAGTGGCTAGAAGCTTATGGACTTCAGAGATGCAGTTGCCTATTTTCCTGCCCTATGGAGGTGCTGCAGGGAACCTTGGGGTAAGGGGTGGGGCTCTCTTGAGGAGGCTACAGCTCCTTATAGTTCTTCATGACTGCGTAAGTTTTGAGGAAAAGATTTAAATTTGTTGTTAGTATCTGGCAAGTGTAGCAGTCAAGGGACCCAACAAAATGCTTTTGGGGTTTCAAAATGAAACTCTTCACCCCTTCAACGGTTTCGTGTCTTACTAAAACTGATTTCCTTTTCTCTTCACCCCACGTTGGGGTGTTAAGAATGTATATAGCTATTTTTCTTTAGGGACCAGTGAAGGACAAGGAACATAGATTGCTAGGGAAAAAAATGAGGTTATTCAGATGTAGAGTATTATGTGCTGGCCTGTGGGCATAGGACTCGGTGGGAGCAAGAACCTGTGAGCTCCAGACATATCTGAAGGTTGGATGACTGAGCCCTTCAGTTAAAATTTGGGGATCCATATACTTATTTGAAGTAATGATCACTATTTAGTCGACAGAAAAAACCGTTAAAAAAAAAATCTGAAACCACAGGTTGCCACAGAAGAGGTAGGTGGCAGATGTTTTCGAAGCACGGAGAGCCACGGTTTGATTTTAAAAGTTGTCAGGTTCGATTGTTTTTGCATAACGAAAATCATCAAGAATAATAATCAAACAAAAATAACGAAGTGGTTTCGGTCCACGTCTCCAAGAGGCGCTGGGCAACAGACGTTGGCAGAGGTTAGCAGATCATTAGGTCTAATGAGTGACCGCTGCAGGCAGGGCCAGGAGGAAGGTGTTTGGAAAGAGAAGCGCTCGGGTTCTGAGCTACAAACGAAGGTAGCTCCTTTAAAAAAATAAAAATAAAAAAATAACGAGTAAGAGCTGGGAAGGGATGAAAAGACGTTGGGGGCTATGGCCGGATGCGCTGAAGTACCCCAAGTATATCCGGAGTCAAGGCCAGCTCAAGAGGTCAGAGCCGGCACAGAAAGAAGGTCTGGAACTGCTCCACGTTAGCGCAGGCTTACCCGGTCCCCACTTCGAGGACAACGAGAGTGATTGCCTCCCCAGGAGGAGAAGCTAGCTCCGGAAACTCCGTGGTTGCGGACCGCTTGTGGCTCCTGGCCTGGTGCTGGCGCTGCTCTCAGGCCTGGACTGGCCGTGGTTTGCGACAAGATCTCTCCGCACCCAGCGCCCGTCTCCGTGGCCGCGCGCGCCCCCCTCCTCGCGCCCATGCTCCAAACTTTCATAGACGTATTCATCCTCTTCCCCCCATCTGTTCCTCCTCCAGCTGCCTCCTCTCCAGGATCCCCGTGTGGGTCCAGCACCTCCTCTGCAGTCCTCCTTTCTGCGCGGCTCCCTACATGAGGCTCCCTCTGTCCTCTACGCAGCCTGGGCCTGGTGCTGCTAAGGCGGCGACGCGTCCACTCGCCGCAGGGGCCACGTATTGGGAATGAGAAAGCCGCGGGGGGGGCAGGGGGGCCGGCGGCTCGGATAGGAGAACCTACAGCTTCAGTCGTTCCTGATAAACTTCTGAGCAGAGGCATTCACTTCTGGGGTTCTCAAGTTGGAGGGGCAATCTTTCCCAAAGGGCAAGCTGCAACGCTTGGGAGTCACTCGTACCTGTCTTGACCTGGGTAGCAGAGCTTGCCTTCTCTCTACACAGCATAAAGGTGCAGGGCACAGGCGGAGCTCGGTCCCTGAAGACCACAGGACTCACATTCGGCTGTGACCTGAGCCATGTGAAGTTAAATGCTCTCTCCATTCCTTTAAAAACAAGGCTGACAGCGGGGCTTTCCGCAGGCCGTAAAGCTGCCGGAGCTACCAAGAAAAGAATGAATTTGCTGGCTCACCGGAGGTGAATGGTCGCTTTGGGGGTTGACGGTCCTCATTTGCAGATGCCCCGGGTCGGGGGGGGGGCTCCCAGCATCCACAGTACACTAGAGGTCAAACCAACAGACACGGTTTCCCCAGGGCCCAAGTCAAGCAGCTCCCAGTAGGGTTTTTCCACGCACAGCGTTTTGGTTTAACAGACTGTAGAGAGACACGTCACCAACACAGGCCAAGGTACCGCTAACACACCAAACCCCCTAGACTACCGCTTTACTCAAAGTACATACCACTGGGGAGGGAGGTGCGATGAGTGGGAAATCATTCCTGCACAGACGAAGCAGATTCAAGGCCGTCGGTGAGTAGCTAAATCAGGATTCAAATTTGTCTGTAATAACAATCAAACCGAATTTGCCACTCCAGATTGTGCCTCTCGTGTTTTTCCTCCTTAAACGGTTCCTTATTTGTTTCTGATTAATTATTCATTCTAAGAAAACAGCTTCTCTGAATCTGGGCAAAAATCAAAGAAACCACGCAAACCTAATGATAATGATGCCTTCTGTTTTGTACATTTGACAATGCAGCAGAGTGAGATCAGGCCTGTGAGTTGGAACCAAACCTAGTACATAACGCTCTTTTAAAAAATAATTAACGAACTATGGTTACACATAGGAAAAGACAGTCAAATGGTAGAAACCCACCGGATTCAGAGAAAGTAGTGTTCTCAAGTCTGAGATGCAGAGAAATGGCCCCAGGGAAAACACTTTGCCTGGGAATTTAGCTACCGCGCACGTGTGAAAAAGAAACCACAGTGGAGGGCGAGCGCCACCTAGCGAGCACTCTTCCTGGATGTCCGACATACAGGACAGGTACCTTGCCTTTATCAATGCAGAGTTCAGTAGTGGCCATGAGGAAGGGACTGGGAGAGAGCGAGAGGTGCTGGGCTCAATTGTCCTGAAGGCTGTTGCACTAGGGAGAATGAGAACTGGACCCGTTCACCCCCATTATTCCTCTGTGAAGGTTCTCCTGCAGGTCGGCTGCTGGGAGCTTTCAAGTATGGCTCTTCCCATGATGATTACGATACATAAACCTGAGAGTTTATTTGGCATCATCATCATCATCATCATCATCATCATCAAAGCTTTTAAATTATTCTTTTTGAAACAGGGTGTCACATGCCCCAGGCTGTCCCTCATAACCATCAGTCTTAATAACTTTATCATCCTGCAAAAAACAAAATTCTGTCCATATTGGACACTAACATGTCCCTCCTCTCTTCCCCATGTCCTGCCAAACAGCATTCTATTTTCTCCATAAATTTGATAATGTAGACCGGGCTGGCCTGGAACTCACTCAAGAATGCCTCTGCCTCTCCAAGGTTGGGATTAAAGGTGCACCCCCACCCCCAGCTCCCTTGGACATATGAGTTGTTTGTATATCTTAGCAATTCTGAGTAATGATGAAATCAACACATATGCATACTTTGATGATTCACACACTAGAAAGACCTACTTGTGTATGGAAAAGAATCACATACATAGATATTTCTTTTAGAACTTGCTTCTCATTCTTCAGGACATAGACTCAGAACTGACAACTTTGGGATTCTGTTATTTTATTTTTAATTAAAAAAAAAATCTCTATATAATTTTCCCACAATGGCTACACCATTTTACATTCCTACCTACAGAAGGCAAATATTCTTTTTTTTTTTTTTTTGGTTTTTCGAGACAGGGTTTCTCTGTGTGGCCTTGGCTGTCCTAGACCCACTTTGTAGACCAGGCTGGCCTCGAACTCACAGCGATCCACCTGCCTCTGCCTCCCGAGTGCTGGGATTATAGGCGTGCGCCACCATGCCCGGCTCAGAAGGCAAATATTCTAATTTTTCATATCCTTAACAGTGTCTGTTGTTTTCTCTTTGTGATAGCACCATTCTAATGAGCAAGTACTGGCACAATATTGTTGGATCATTTCTCATTTCTTTAAGGACAGATGACTTATGGACACATATATATTTTCTTGGAGAAATGTCTACCTAAGTTGTTTGTTTGTTCTGTGGTAGCTGAATTTGAGAAGTTCTTTATATTTTGTAGATATTGGTTACTTATTTAAAAAAAAAAGGTGACTTGAAAATATGTTCTCCCATCCCATTGGTCAGTATTCTTAAAGGACTCAGTGGGTTGGATGGAGATAAGACAAGAGAAATAATCCAAGGTGTGTTTTGGATCTGGTCTCAAGGGACTGCAAGTAGCTCAGACTTGGCGGAGACATGCTGAGGAAGTTATCAGTTTTTGATGTATTGCATCTTACCCACTTATTAGAGAGTCGGGGCCCCAAATATTGACACCATGTAGAGTGGGCGACTGTCTTAGTCAGTGCTCTACTGCTGTGAAGAGATACCATAACCATGGCAACTCTTACAAAAGAAAGTGTTTAATCGGAGCTTTCTTACAGTTCCAGAGAATCAGCCCATCATTATCATGCTGGGGAGCATGGTGCCATGCAGGGGGACAGTGATAGAGAAGGAGCTGAGAGTTCCCCAAACAGATCCGCAGGCAACAGGAAGAGCGAGCCACTAGGTCTGACTTGGGCTTCTGAAACCTCAAAGTCCACCTCCAGTGGCACAGGTCCTCCAACAAGGCCACACACTCTACCTAATCCTTTCCGCTAGTGCCACTCCCTAGCATTCTAGTATATGAGCCCATGAGGGTCATTCTTATTCAAACCAGCACAGTGATAATGACAGTGTAAGTCGTGTACTGATAAAGGGCCAGTGGGTGGGGTGTGAAATAAACATTGAGGAAAGCATCACAAGAGGATGTTGGGCTAGAAGCAGGATTAGGGGAATTATCAGTTGGAAGGAGAGCCAGAGGCCTCTTGTCTTCATGCTAGCTGGCCTCATACTTGTTGAAAGAATGACAATAAAGATCATTTAACATGTCTAAGACCCCCTGAATAGGACCTAATTTAAGACTCAATAGGTGCCAGCCCACCTGTTATGATTTCATCAAACAGTTTTCCTCCACATGAAGAACCTTGATTTAAAATTACATATAAACCTATGTGTTTATTTAGGCAAGTGTTGAACAACTGAGCTAAAGTCCCAGTCTTGGAGCATAGTCCAGGCAGAACTGAGAATTGAGCTTTGCGCCCCTTGCATGCCAGTCCAAGCACTCTCCCACTGGCCTGCGGCTCCCAGATCTCATATGTTCACTCCTTTATATTTGTTTATGCGTGTAGGTCACAAAACCAGAAGATACTCAAAGATGTTGCTACAGATAGGAAGTAGAGGATGTAACGGGATATATGTAATAAGAAAGGAGACAGGGATGGGAGGGGATGGAAGGACCACTAACTGGAAGAAGGAAAGGAACCTCCCCATAGGAGGAAGCAGGGAGCAGACACGTAGGTGGGATGGAATGTAGTAAGGTTGTGAGGGGTTGCACATGAGCACCAGGGAGTCACTGGCTGTGTAACCAGCTGGGAAGGAGAAGACCGGACAACATCGGGTCTGTCAACCTTGGCTTCAGTGTCACTGACACCTTGAGAACTGTCCACAGCCCTCTGCTAAGGTCCCAGCTCTGCATACAGCCTCTTTCTTACTCACCTCCTGGTGTTCTTGCTCCAGCGGTGCGTCTTCATTCTCCCAGAAAGCCTAGCCCACCAACCTGCAGCTATCAGTCCTGGCCTTTGGGCTGGGATGTCTTTCAAAGACTCATTTTGTATTCCACAGGTCTGTGCTACAAATCCCTCTCAAACTGCATTAAGTCTCTGGGAGGTTTTGGTTCTTGGTTTAATGGTCTAACTTCAGGAGGCCACCTGTCTCCTTCGCCTAGGCTTTTACTCAGGTGGACTGTAATTACACAGGAGCATATGTGAGTGCCCACTGGTTCATGAATCGCAAGATGTACCCTCCACTCAGCACAGCTGTGCAGTACTTCCCTAATATTTTTTTAAATTTATTTATTTATTCACCTTACATCCTGATCATAACCCTTTACCTCCTCTCCTCCTGGTCTCATCCTCTCTCCCCCTTACCTCATGCCTTTCTTCCCTAATTCTCAGAAATGGGGAGCCTGCCCACTACTCACCCACAGCGGCTCATCAAGTCGCCTCAGGACTACTGAGCACATCCTTTTCCCCTGTGGCCTGGTGAGACAGCCCCACTGAGAAGAGGGGGAGGGGGAAGGGTGATCAAAAAGCTGGCAACAGAGTCAGAGTCAGCCCCCACTCCCTTTACTCGGGGACCCATATGAGAACTAAGCTGCCCATCAGCTACATCTGTGTTGGGAGACTAAGTCCAGTCCATGCATGGCGCTTGGTTGGTGCTTCAGTCTCTGTAAACCCCTCTGGGCCCTGGTTAGTTGGTTCTGTCTGGTCTTCTTGTGGAGCTCCTATCACTTCAAGGTCCTTCTGTTCTTCCCCCCACTTTCCCACAAGACTTCTGATGCTTTGCCCAATGTTTGACTGTGAATTTGAACATCTGTTTCTATCCTCTACTGGGTGGAGCCTGCCATGGGACAGCTATGCTAGGCTCCTGTCTGTGAGCATAGCAGAATATGGTTAATAGTGTCAGGGGTTTGCTCTCTTCCATGGGGTGAGTCTCATGTTGGGCCAGGAATTGGTTGGACAGTCCCTCAATCTCTGCTCTTTCTTTATCCTACACATCTTGCAGGCAAGATAAATTTTGGGTCAAAGTTTTTGTCTTCCTTAATCTTTTCTTTCTGGTCTTTCTTGTTTGAATGACTATGCATAGGACTTTCCCACCCCCCCTTCATATTTAACCTTTTCTCTTGAAAATAAGGAAAGCCATGGTTTACCCCTGTGCACAGCCTGAGCACTATGTCTTCAATTAAATTGACTCATTTAGGCAAGTTGTCCCTTCATGATAATAAACAAAGATGCTTAAATCAATAAGGCATTTTTAAAAGAGTGGTATGTACCTAATTTTAGTCCTCATATATCTCTTTCTACATCTTTTCCACTTGTGCATATCCATCTATTATCATGATCAATTTAATAACTTTATTTAAATGACTTATTTTTAGCTCAAAAAGCTTTACCCCAAAACCTCTGTATAAGTAATGTATAGGCAATATTAATATATTTATAAATATTTAAGTCAAACACTAGTAACCTCTTGCCATATATAGCCCTCCCTTACACACACACACATACACACACACAAACACACACACACACACATGCACATGCACACTGCAGATAAAGCAATGTAACCTTTAGCTTACATTGAGGGTGTCTCCCATTCTGAGGACACATTAACAAGGCTACAGAGTTGTTATATCCTACCAGAATCAACCTAAGACTTTCTGGCATAGTTATAAATACTAAAAATAAAGTGAATTGATGACTATAAATGCCTATATAAGTCCAGGGAGACATATTTCAGAACATCTAAGCTCTTTAAATTTTGTTTTGTTTTGTTTTTGTAATGGCCAACATCTTAGAAACTGGCTGTGCTGGTTAATCTTAGTTGTCAACTTGACTCCATTCAAAATCACATAGGAGAAAATGAGAAATCCTGGAGAGGGTTCTTTTCTTTTCTTTTTTGACTATTTTTATTTCTTTATTTTTCACATATACATTTATATTATTACACGTATATACAATAAACTACCTACAGCAAGAAGAGTCATGAAACAATCGGGAATTATATAAATACTACATTCTTAGTGTTTTGGCTATTTGTATTTGGCAACCTTGAAGAAAACATCTTTCCTATCTTGGTGAGTCTAAAATTCTGAATGTAAATCACTATCATATCTCATTATTATCAGTTTAAAACATCTATCTAGACCTAAAAACATCTTAACCTCTAAACAACTAAGCTTATTTGTAAAATTAAACTGTCTGGTCTTCAACCCCATCAGAGACTAGAGAAGGAATAAAATTAATTACATGAATATACCAGGAGTGCAGGTTAGCAGCTTCTCAAACGAGATGATGACAGAGAGTTTGCTACCTGGGCAGTCACCCAAAATTCTCTATAACATTGGAGCATCATCTTCAGCCTTCTGGCCCAATATATATGACAGACATATTTGTGGGGCAGGAACTATTGAGAACTTGCTTACCCTGTCTTAGCAGAGTTTGGTCGACTCTGCCTGCACCTGGAGAGGTTTCTAAGTGAAGAGGGAGCATCTACCTTAAATGTGGGTGTTATCATCCAACTAGCAAGGGCCCTGGACTGACTGAAAAGGAGAAAGTGAATGGGTGAATGCAAGCAGCTTTCTCTGCTTGCAATTACAATGTGACATCTTGCACTCCTTACCATGCCCTATTGACTGTACCTTCCAACTGTGAGCTACACACACACACACACACACACACACACACACACACACACAGAGAGAGAGAGAGAGAGAGAGAGAGAGGCAGGGAGGGAGGGAGGGAGGGAGGGAG
>OU015747.1:26215340-26240967 GCA_907169655.1 Acomys percivali | reverse complement strand
GAGAGAGAGAGGGACGGAGGGAGGGAGGGAGGGAGGGAGGGAGGGAGAGAGAGAGAGAGAGAGAGAGAGAGAGAGAGAGAGAGAGAGAGAGAGAGAGAGAGATCCTTCTTTCCTTAAGTTACTTTGTAATGAATACTCAACTCTATTGCTCCGTGGTGGAATGGGTAAATTGAGTGTGATGTATGAGGCACTCACAGATGAAGATATCATACACCAATGAGATGAACCCTCTACAATCACATGCACACACAGAAGGGTGTTACATACTCCATGCTTCATATGAGTCACTACCGCATCCCTCATGCTGAGTAGGACCCAGCACATGGCAGGCTCTTAGCAAATGTTTATTGGACGAATGGTCTCATTTTACCCTCAACACAGCCCTTTGAGGTCAGCAGGGCAGGCATCAGGTTTCTTTTTACAGATGAGGAACTTGAGACACAGAGAAGCCACCTGATTTGTTCCAGGTCACCCGGAACGTGGGTGCTCATCAGGACGCCTGTTACAGGGCCTGTCTAGTAAAACGTGTGTTAGCTCAACATCACTCCAAGTCAACCAATTTTTCCCTCAGTCCTTTTAGCACAAATAACATATTTCAGTTTCTTTTGTTGTTGTTAAATCATCTTCTGAGACTTGGGAGATGTTTATTCCCATGTTGGGACATTTTGGACTAGGTTCTAAAAGGGAAAAGGCTGGAGGGCCATGCCTTAAGAGAATGAGGCTTAAGGTAGGGAGAAAGCTCATCCGAGAGATTTATAGCAAGGAATTACGGCAAGCGCTGTCATTTGGGCTGAGTAAGTGTGGCTAGAAACAGGAAGGAGAAAACAGGATCCTGTGGTAGAGCAAGGCTTAATGGAATGTCAGCGGAACAGATGGGTTGGAGCTGTCCTGGGAACTGTCAAAGGAAGCAGTTGGAAAAGGCTTTGGAAGAATCCCTGTGACATGCAGGTGAACCAGGATGGTGACACAGGCTTCCTGTAAATGCAAAATGGGTTGTAAGTGAGGTGTAGAAAAGACAAGCATAGGCATCTTCTGCAAGCTGTCTCTGGAAAAAGTCTGCACCAGGTCAGAAAAGATAGGGACCCAGGTACGGAGGGCAGGCAAATCTTCTTAGACATGGCTTTCCATGAAGGGATAGAGGTGATTTTAAAAAGAAATCTAAAATTAAATTATATCCTTTTAAAACTCCAACAGTGCTTGCTGGAGAAATGCGTTTACAATGGGCCAGAATGGTGCTTTGGGGAGTTGTTTCTCCTTCATTGTGAGCTTGTGCAGCAGGCGCTTTTACCAGTGGAGCCATCTCCTTGGCTGTGAAGTGTGAGTGTCTAGGAAGGTGAGCTGGATGTAGAACCAGAATGTGGCTCGATCTAATCCTTAAGCCATCGCTGAAAGTCTTCAGTCTTTCTATGTTCTGGATTTTGCCTTGTATTGAGAGGCCTAGGATTCTAAAAACCACCTTCCCCTTTTGCCAGTGGGCTTCCTTTAAGTTCGATCTGAGGAGGGTTGTTAAGTTGGCTTCTCTAGAGAAAAAGAGCCAATCAAATGTGCGAAGAGGCAAATGCTGGCATTTATTAGGGAGCTTAGTTCATGATTCTGGGGGGCTGGTGTGAAACAGTGTTGGTTAAAGAACTTGCTATGTCAGTAACCTGGCTCAGTGTAAGTCCTAAGGCCTCCAATGAGCAAGGAGGCTGATGGGGTAGCTCTCACTGAAGGACTGAGCACTCTAGGAAACAGATTGTGTCCTAGAGACAAAAGGCCAGAGAGCTAAGGATGAGAAAGGAAGAAGATATTCCAACTCATAGGAGCAGATAAATACATTTCCTTTTCCTTTTGTTTTCTCCCTAACTTCTGCTAACTGGATGGTATCTGTCCGTGGGGAGGACAGATATTCTCTGTGTAGTTCACTCAAATTTACACCAACCTCTTTACACCCCCCCCACACACACGCACAAGCAAAACTGATGCTTCACCATGTTTCTAAGAATTTCTACATAGAACGAGGATGATATTTAAACATTGCAACTTCCCTGTTGTGTACATCATTTTAAATATTAATATATAAATTATTAATGCTTAAATATTGATAGTATACAAATATGATGCAACTATTCCAACCATCAAAGAGAACTAATCCTGACACCTAGAAAAGGAGACTGAGTTTTGGGGTGATGTTTACTTTTCCTTGATACCTCATAACATATACATGCATATTTGTGCATATGTGTGTGTCTGTGTGTGTGCGCACTTAACAAAATAGGGAGGAAATATTCATCTCAGTTCTCATTTCTGTGACTGGTCATGTGCTCATAGCTCATATTTATAAGTATGCTCTTCTACTATTCATTCTGCATTCTCTGCACTGTTCTTTACCTTGAAAGAACAAAGCAGTCATTCCTGAAGTGTAGCCAAGCTTAGCTGTTCTGTATGCACTGGGTGGCAGGGTACATTAAGGGGCATCCCAGGGAATACCCTGCACTCCCGACATACTGTTTCTTATTTTTACTGTGGGTTAGTGGAGTAGTTCTATGTCGTCACTCCAGACAACAGACTATTCCTTTAGTCTGTTTCTATGGAGGATGAGGATCCCTAGGTTGCCTTGACTTCCAGCTCAATATAAGTTGCGTGGGTTTCCTAGTGGATGAATTCATCTTTCTGGAGCTAGGACATAGGCCATCAAAGCATAAACCCATAGCAACTGGAATCAAAGCTTCTATTAAAAGGGGTAAAGCTCAGTGATGTTCTACAAACACCAAAAATGAAGGAGGAGGAAGAAGAGGAGGAGGAAGAGAGGAGGAGGAGGAGGAGGAAGAGGAGGAAGAGGAGAACAATTGCCAGTGAATAATGGTTTCAGGGCCTCCAAAGTCCCAAGCACCAAGCTGGGCGCAATGGCACACACCCTAGCACTCAGGGAAGCAGAGGCAGATGGATTGCTGTGAGTTTAAGGCCAGCCTGGTCTACAAAGTGAATGCAGGACAGCCAAGTCTACACAGAGAAAACCTGTATTGAAAACAACAACACAAAGCAAAAACAACAAAAAACCCAAAACAACAACAAAAAAGCCCCCCCAAAAGCCCCAAACAACAACAAAACCAAAATCCCAAGCACCTGTGCTGTGAAGGGAGCCTGCCAAAGCCTCCAGGTAGCATTCTTATCTACCAAGATGCTTCTGAAGCTACAGAATCCTATCGAATCGTATGTCTCAAGAGGCACAGCCACAGGGATCTATTTTGGAACCTTCTTTCTGTTCTGGGTCCCACTCAAGCCAGCTTAGGTCACTTGTAGTTGGGGCAGATGATACTCTACCATACTCCAAAATCCAAAGGCCTGCCAGGCATTCTGTCTCTTTCCTGGTTTTCTTGCACATGCAACCGTTTATTCTCAACCTTACAAAAACTATCCCTACACATCTATACCATGGGATCCTTAGAAATTTCATTGAGAAAGACCCTGTTTATTCCCTGGCTTCTGACATCACAAAACCTTACCAATAAATGCAAAATTAAAATCACTTCTCATCACTAGGCTTCAGTGTCATAATGTAACTTATATAATAGAACAGTGTGCTACCTTGTGGAAGGGAAAAGTGACCAAGGTTTGAGAAGATCAAATAGTGCAGAGGGATGGAAAGTCAGTGCACTATCATGTCGCTGAATTCCTGGCCCCAACAGCTGCAAGCAAGCTGCTTTGGGTAGGTCTTGTAGACCAGGCTGGCCTCGAACTCAGAGATCCTCCTGCCTCTGCCTCACAAGCTCTGGGATTAAAGGCGTGTGCCACCACACCTGGCTTATTGTTTTACTTCTTGCTAAGTGCTCTTGCTAACTGGACTGTGTCAACCAGGATATGTTTTGTTTTGTTGTGTGTATGTGTGTGTGTGTGTGTGTGTGTGTGTGTGTGTGTGTGTAAAAGACAAAGAACAGTGAGGCTCAGGGCTGCATGATTGATTTGGGTGCATTGCCCCTACCACCGCAACACAGACTTTCCTAATTTTTTATTCGGCTTTAAGAGGTTTCTCTGGTGGATGTATCTTGTAACAGTATATAGCACCTGTATTGGAATTACCGGTTGACTAAGCTTAGGATGACCCACTGATGTCCCCCAGTCCCCATCTGTCTTTTGCATATGGCAAGTAGAAGAGCTAACGGGAGATGCCAGGAGAAGCTCCTATCTAATTTTGAGTCCTGAAATGTCCCTAGGAGTAGGTTTTGTTGGTGTTCACTGTTCCCCTACTTATAGGAAGCTCTGCTGGTTCCCGTTTGGTTCTTATCATAATAGCGCCAACTCCACAGGTTGTGTGATAATAGTTACTGTGTGTGTGTGTGTGTGTGTGTGTGTGTGTGTGTGTGTGACTTTTCACATTTATTGCTAACTTGACAGACTCTAGATGCTCTCAGGATAGGTCTCTGGACAAGTCTGTAAGAGATTACCTAGATTAGACTGACTGATGTTAAAAGACTCACTCTAATGTGCTAATTCTGTTTAGTTGGCTGGGGACCAGGATTTATGACAAATGAGAAAGTGAGCCAAGCACCAGCGTTCCTGTCTCTCTGCTTCCTGACTGCACATGCGATGTGACTAGCCGCCTCAAGCTCCTGCTGTCTTGCTTTCTCCACCACCATGGACTGTGTACCCTTCAAACAGTGAGCCAGAATAAACCCTTCTTTCCTGAAATGGAGTTTGTTAAGTATTTTTGTTGCAACAATGAAAATTAAATTATCCAGGTTGGGAAACCAGTGTAGGATTCTGCCATCTGCTAAGCATCTATGTTTGAATTCAGCATTCTGAAATTAGGAAAACAATTACCAAATTGATTGGTGCCCCCATGAGCACACTGTGAGTCAGACTTGAGCTAACGGTTCCTCATTGGTGAGATACACTGGCCTGTAAGTCTCTGGGAATCAGTGTGAGCTCAGAGGCATGGTCCAGTATTCTCCTAAAGATCTAACTGTTCCCCTACCTATGATGAACACTTATCCTGACAAAGGGCTGTAGGCCTCTTTCGGGAAGAGATGGGAGAAAGATTAACAGTACATTTTTTCAGTGATGCTCTATAGAGATCTTGGTTTAGACTCAGATTCCCCTTCATTCAAGGGGTTATAGGCTGATAAAGTGCTCAATTCTTGGAAGCTTTAATGGTTTCCATTTGGCTCTTCCCACCATCATAGACCTCTCTGTGTAGCTCAGGCAACCAATATAGAGGTTTGCTATATGCCATGTTTGTCTTTTCTGAAACTGGAAATGGGACCACTGGGCGTCCATTTTTTTATGAGTGCTACTGAGGTTGTGTTCATTTAACCTAAAGGCTCTCTGCTTGTACAGATCTGCCAATAATTTAGAGAAATGACTATATATCATGGAACACCATGACGGGCCAGGTAACAGTATAGATCTACATGGACTAGACTATTCTGACTGCTGTTTTGCCTCTGCTGTCCATTACAGCAATCACTGCCCTCTTGCTTTGGGGGTTCAGTACTGCCACTTGTCATCTGGGCATCAAATTATACTCATTGCATTTAAATCTTCCATTTGAATCCCTATGGCACCCACTGTAAGTTGCTGACTATGGAGAAGAGGAACTGCAGAGTCTTTCGTAATGCTGGGACTCCCCCACCAATTTACTTCCCAATGGACTGGTGAAAGGCACATGTTTCAGACCTTCCTGCTGTGGGTAGGTAGGTATTAAGTGATGATAGCCCAGTCTTTCATGATAATCTCCTGAGGTTTTGCATGGGAAGGGAAGGGAAGGGGAGGGGAGGGGAGGGGAGGGGAGGGGAGGGGAGGGAAGGGAAGGGAAGGGAAGGGAAGGGAAGGGAAGGGAAAAGGATCCTTTTCTTTTCCAGCCAAACATTTTTGCCACCAAGCCCAAGTCTGTTTCCTTGCTGCTCAAAAGGGCAACACAGAATGAGATGCGGAGGCAGGAAAAGCAATTGCTCTGGTAATCTGGCAAAATTGTGAAGATGGTGGACTAGGGTTCTGAAAAGACCATTTTAACTCAGCACAAAGTATTTAAAAATATTTATTTTATTTTTATGTGTATCGAGTATTTCCCTGCATTTGCACAAATAACTATGCACACACCTGGTGCCAGCAGACATCAGCAGTGGGTATCGAGTATCTAGAATTGGAGTTATGCCACTTTGGAAAGCTATCTGGCGCTTTCTCAGAAAAATGGGAATAGGGCTTCCTCAAGACCCAGCTATCCCACTCCTTGGAATATACCCAGAAAATGCCCTACCACACAACAGGGACATATGCTCAACCATGTTCATAGCTGCTTTATACATAATAGCCAGAACATGGAAACAGCCTAAGTGTCTCTTAGAAGAATGGACTAAGAAACTGTGGTACATTTACACTATGGAATACTACTCAGCTATTAAAAACAAGGAATTCCCGAAATTTGTGGACAAATGGATTGATCTAGAAATTATCATGATGACTGAGTTCACCCAGAAGCAAAAAGAGACAAACAGTATATACTCAATTATATCAAGACACTTGTCCAAGGGATACGTCCCATGAAAAATTTTACTTACCAAGAAAGTTGGTCAGAGGAGAGGACATCCTATTGAGACTTTAGGCGAGAGTAGCATGGAAGAATGGGGAAATAGAAGGATCCACAGGGTCCTGGAAACCTACAAGAAGAACTTTATGACAGGCAGATCTGGGTCCTGGGGTCCTCCTCAAACTAAGGCACCAGCCAAGGAGAATATAGGCAGTAAACTTCGAACCCCTATCCAGACCTAGCCGATGAACAGGATATTCTCCACCCTTGAGTGGAGAGTCAGATCTGACTCTCACATGAACTCTGGTGCCCCTTTTTTGACCACCTCCCCTGGATGGGGAGGCCTGGCGGCACTCAGAGGAAGGATAGCAAGTTACCAAGAAGAGACTCGATATTCTAAAAGCATATATAGGGGGAGGAGGTCTCCCTCAATCACAGACATAGGGGAGGGGAGAAGGGGAGAAGTGGGAGGGAGGGAGGAATGGGAGGAAACAGGGGAAGGGCTAACAATCGAGATGTAATATGAATAAATTAATAAAAAAAAGAAATTGAAAAAAAAAAAGAATTGGAGTTATGGATGGCTATAAACCACCATGTGGATGCTGTGAACTGAACCCAGGTCCTGTACGAGAGTGAGTGCCTTTAACTACTGAGCACTCCCTCTGGCCCCTCAGTGTAAAGTTTAAGCTCCTTTATCTTTAAGCAAAGGTGAAAAGAGGGCATAAGGTTAGGGAAGACTGAGACAGGTTGATGTGAAATCTAATGGTTGGCATTTGTGCCTCTGAAAATATTTATCCCCATCTTTATGTCATCAGTCTAGATGGGGAAAGAGAGATTAGAGAAGCTTTGAGTATATCTATATTGCACCGTTCATTCTGGACCAATGTTTGTACCTGTGCAGAATGGAGTGAGGACAAGCTGACCCAAAGCTTGAGGGCGCAGAGAACCAGAGATAAGACGAGGGCAGAGATGTCAAGACTTTTGGTCCTTGATAGTATCTGTCTGACAACCCAGGCCCATGGTAAGCAGTCAGAAGCATCCCTGGGACTTCTTACTCAACAGCTCCATTCCAACTTCAGTGAAAGATCCTGTCTCAAAGGAGTAATACAGAGAGTGACAGAGCAGGCCACCTGACATCTTGGGTACATGTACTCACACACATTAAGTGTAAAAAAAAATCTTAAAAATGCCTCAGGTCACTTATGTGGATGTAGGGTTAAGAAATAACACCCTGAACAATCTAATCATTTAGTCAGTGACTGGCGCTATGAACAACCAGCCAATACCATCTTTCTTGTTTCTCTAAAAGTGTTTTTCTCTAGAAGTGTCCAAAAGTGTCACATATAGTTACCAAAATGCTTGTCTCCTAAGTAGTGGATTAGAAGAAACGTAAAAGTCATTAGAAGCAAAATGCTGTCACTGGCATGTACCCTACCAAACAACGTAAATAAAGCTGGGAGGTTATGAAGGAAAGGATCTTATGTGTGAGTGCCTGATGTTGGTTAAGTAGACAGATATACAGACAAAGTCATAGATATGGTGCAGGAGATTCAAGAACTGGCTCACACAAGTATGGACTCCCACAAAGGGTGTGTGTGGCTGAAGACCTCGGATTGCTAAAAGCATGTGCCAGTGCACGCTGGTGTGGGAGTGGCTAGCATAAGCTCTGCAGTCTAGGGTTGAAAGCCAGGGGAAGGAGAGGAAAGGTGTAAGACACCCAGTGAAGTGGAAACTGTTGATGTCACTGCTCCATTATTAGGGGAAATGTTTTTCTTTTGCCTTGCTTTAGGGGCAGGGGAAGGTATTTTATTGTGAACAGAGAGAGAAAATACCCAGAGGCATCTTGAGGAGTTTAGAGAGGAGAGAAAGAGAAAGCAGACTGGACATGGCCAGGGCTAGTTAGTGAGGCAGGAGAGTCGGGGAGAACGATGTGGACAGTGGGACAGCAAGAGAGTAGTGAGAGAGTAACAGCTATAGAGAAGGAGAGGGAGGGAGGGAGGGGAAAGGAAAGGGAGAGGGACGGAGGGGGAAAGGGAGAGGTACAGGGAGGGAGGGGGGGGGTGGGTGGGAGAGAAACATTCTCAGTGCCTGAGGAGGTCAGAAGGCAGCAGACCCCTGGAATTGGGGTTATGCATGGCAGGGATGGGGTTTGACTCTTCTGAGAGAGCAACAAGCAGACCTCACTGTTCATCTATGGCTTTCCAGCCCCTGAGCCAGGGAGCCCTCAGGATTCTGGGACTACCATGGGAACCAGGATGTCTCCTGCTCTGATTCCTCCACTCTGCTAAATACTATCAGTATCACATCATGACTATGAACTGCTTCTTCACACCAGCAAAACCCCCATCCCACAGGGTCGTTTCTCTTTTCAACCTGGGCTTCAGAAGAACTGAAAATTGCTAAGAGGTGGCTGACTGCCCCGCTGGGACATGGTTGATGTAGTTCTGCTGCTCGCTCCACATTTCCGAGGAGGCAGCTTTTCCTCACAGGTCCAATTCAGTCTCTATGGGGTCTTGTCCAACTACAAGCACCTCTAAACTAGTGAGTGCTGGCTTCACAGTGTGATTGTGTTCAGGTGTGTACTGCTGATGATCTACTCGCCTTAACCCTGCAGTGCTAGGAATCTAGTCTCACTTCTAACCGCAGTTGGGTTCTAAAACATGGGGAAAAAAATTCTTGTCACTCAAGTTTTAGGGAAACATTTTATAATTTATATATAAAATTTCAGTAAGAAACAATGTAAAATGACAAGAATATCCACCTTACAATAAGAGACAAAACAATAAAATAAAACCCAAATTTAAAAAAAGACAAACAAACAAACAAACAAAATCATACCCCAAACAATGAAAAACCCACACACAATGAATGTAAATTTTAATTATAAAACGAGAATATGAACAGAGCATTTAAAATGATCTCAATCATTTGGCAACTCATCATATCATTGCAAGAAACAGATCCAACCTTAAGAAAACATTATTTTATGAAAAACTTAAGTTGGACAGTTTGTTCATTATGGGGTTAAACATGTTTAAAAAAGAACCTGGCCATAAAACCAGTTTCTATCCTGAAACAGCTGTATAAAACAACACGACACCCTGAAGCTGGATAGCTTGGAGCCGTCTAGTCTTCGCGCATTTCTCTTCACTGTGACAGACAGTATGGGGATGGATGGTGGCAGAGGCTTGGGAACAGCAGAGGAGAAGGGCGAACCCACAGAGGGTACCACCTGCAGGTGAAGGATGCGACTTTACCCGAACCAGAGTCACTTATGACAATGGGGCTTGCGCGTAAAGCCGCAGGGGCAAGGGTAATTGAAAAAAAGTTACATTTTTAAAAAACAGTCACGACCATGGACGGAAAGCAGCAGCGTCCGTTCTTCAGCTAAACTACTTTACTTGGATGCATGCGTGGATTTCTGTTTCCTGCCAGGCCATGTGCAGATAGGTACAGGGCAGGTGGAGTCCTAGAACTCTTCTACTAATGACTGCATAGCATTTAAAACCCTCTTTTTATTAAAAAAAATAATAAAATAAAATAAACAGATATATAGTAAAGTTCACAGATAAGATTTCTCTGTAAAATAAATAAAGTGTTCATTGATTAGCATCATACATTGAGTAAAATACAGCCTATTTTTACATGTTTATATACTATACACAGATCCCCATGGGACAGCCTGGTGTCTGATGGGCTGGAAGGATTGCATTAGTGATTTGTCACAATTGGGAAACCCCAATTTGCACTGTTAAAATATACAACTACTTTGCTGAGTTCAGATACAAAGTAAATGGATCTTCCTTTATCTGATGTGAATGTACATAATACCGTCTATGGACAATGGTTTTATAAAGCTGTTGGAAACAGAACAGAACAAGCTCGCACCTCGAACTTACAGCACATGCAGATCCTTTTCTTGCTTTTAAAAAAGAAAAAGCCCATGGGGCGAGTCTTTTCCTGCTCTCCACTGGGCTCATCTCCAGAAAGCCAGGGCCAGGGTGGTGAGCATTACCGCTTCGCCTTTTTCGGAGGTGTGTCATCCACTCTCTGCTGGCCTCTTGTTCGAGCTCCAGGAGGGCTGACTTCTCTCTTGCGCTTGACAGAAGGGGAGAGCTGTGCCTTTGATCTGCAGTGAGCAAAAGCCAAGGCAAGAAGGAGTTAAAATCAGCTGCTTCGAATAACCTGGGAGTCTTTAAACCCCTAGAGCAGAGGGAAACCCCAGGGTATTTACTACTAGAAGTGGCTTCACAGCAACTGTGAGCAGAGCACGGAAGCCAGCACTGTTCTGGTCCTGCCACCTGAGGTGCTGACCTCTGCCTTGTTAGCACCCTTTCCTACCCACCTCTTCTACTGACACACACACAGTCCTCACTTGAAACAACTAGCAAGGACAGAGCAGGACCGCAACCTAGCATCTGACAGTCAAAACCATGCTTCAGAGCAGCATTAGAGAAGCCAGATGGCACAGTGGGAAAGGTTTAGAGGAACATGTATACAGCTCTTGGTGGCCTTCTGTTTGTTTGTTTGTTTTTTTGAGACAGGGTCTCTCTGTGTAGCCTTGACTGTCCTGGACTCACTTTGTAGACCAGGCTGGTCTCGAACTCACAGCGATCCGCCTGCCTCTGCCTCCCGAGTGCTGGGATTAAAGGCGTGCGCCACCACGCCCGGCTATTGGTGGCCTTCTGAAGCTTCTAGGACAGTGGTTCTCAACCTTCCGAATGCTGAGATGCTTTAATATAGTTCCCCCATGCTGTGGTGACCCCCAATCACAAAATTAGCTCATTGCTACTTCATAACTGTAATTTTGCTCTTGTTATGAATCATAATATAAACATCTGATAGCAGGGTATCTGATATTTGACCCCCAAAGGGGTCACAACCCACAGGTTGAGAACCACTATTCTAGGACAAAGCAATCAGACCACAGTGGATGCGTTTACACAACTGCTCTCTACTTTCAGCATTCTGGACTGCAATGCTGCCTAAGCACTGCTATGCTCAAAATAAACCACTGTCATCTTTTTTCATGTTTTGACAAGTGAATTTCTTCTTTCTTGCCTTTTTGGGATGAAGTGTCATGTAGCCTAGGCAAGCCTTAAACCCCATACATAACATAGGATGACTCTGAAATTTTGGTCTTCTAACTCTTGAGTATTATAATTACATGCATGGACCATTATGTCCAGTTTATGCAGTGCTGGGGATCCAACCCAGGATCATGCCTTCTAGGTAAGCACTCTACCAACTGAGCCACACGTCCAATTCTTTCTTTCTTTCTTTTTTTTTCTAATCATCCTATATGACCCCTCTGACCAAATTTATTTTTTTCAGCTCCAGTTAAAAAGTCCCCTTCTGGGAAGGCTTCCACAGCACAGAGAAGCAGCTTCCTCCCTGGAAACTACACAGTGCTTTAGACTTCTACAACAGCACTAGACATTAGAGCTTAACCACTGTGCCTTTTCAGACGGCAGGTTACAGTTGACATTTTAAAGCAACATGGTAATAGAAGATAACAGAGCATGCCACGGTCACCATATCTAAAGTTTTCTAGTGAGCATTTTGTCTGTTACAGTAGTTCGCATGAGAGCACCAGCTGTATTGTGAAACATATAACTGTGGTTGCTATCAAAAGTTTGAAAATCTATACCCACTCATTTCTATAATTGGAAAAGACATTTTCCCTGGCAGCTGCTAAGATTAAGCATATTACTTCTGATGTCCGCTTGTCATATGATAAGCCTGTAGCACATGTGGAACTGGAAAACTAAAGATGCAGGATAGAGAGATGGAATTTGACTGTTGCAAAGACATGCTTGTTGTTCTCTGACAGCAAACGCAAGCACGCTGAGGTGAGCATAGTGCTGCGGATGACATGGCTCTCACAGGTTACCTAAGAATGAGCTGAGAACAGCTCAGAGATGTTTGCTAATACTCCTTCCCCAGCTGTGTCCTGGAAGCCACTGCCACACAGGCAACACTACTGGGGAACTGCTGTGTAACCAGGGCTAGGGTTGTGCTGTGAGCTGTTAGCAGAATCTTGAGTCAGGTTCCGTCTCTTCTCCGTGGAAGCTTGGTAGGCTGCCCAGGCCTTTTTCTTACACCTAGAACCCCGCTGGAGTGCAGACTCACAGGCCCAACTCTTGACAGCTACCACTGGCACCTCAACCATGTAATTCAATTCTGAGAAGCATGCATCCAGACTGTCCTGATACTTTGACACTCACATAGAAAATAGGGATGACTATTCAACCTCACCCAACGAGGATGAAATGAGATAATTTTCTTCCTTTCTAAGACTAGCAGACAAGAGCACACACACATCTTACAAGTGCACTATGAGCATAAAACACTGTAAGAGAGTGCAAAAGCAATTTCTGAATTTGTGGAATCATCTTTTGTTTATAAATGTTATCATATAAAAAAAGGAAGACAAGTTCCCAACCTCAAGAAAGAAACTTCACAGTTCAGGGAAAGAAGCACAGTTAGGCTACCTACACCATTGCCACCTGCCATTCCTAACTGCTTAGTGCTGACTGCTGCAGACGCAATAGGAAGGAGACGAGACCAGGCTGCAGCACACAGGAGGCCCTGGAGGACAGGGCTTAAAGAAGGGAAGGATCTGACTCACTGAGGCAGGTGGTGAGCACCCACTGCCTTAGCACAGCGGAGGTAAAGGAGGGGGACTGTGGGAAGCAGAGGTGAAGCAGGCTGCAGTGGGAGGTGCAAGCTGCGGCAGCTGTTGAGAGTGCTCTTTTGCTTTGTCACCTCTGCAGTACTTTCCCAACCAGAAAGGACTCTAAGCTGTGGCATGCTTCACTACACTGTGCAGACTGAACTAAGCATTCAGACATGCAATCACTTGTGAGGAAACATGCCCAACTTTAGCCTTTGTACATGAGAGTTGGTCAAAGGCAAGCTTGTGTGGCTGGGCAGTGTGGCAAAGTCCCTGAAGACACCTTTGCTTAAGCCTTCCTATTTGTGGAAACCCATGATTCCCCCAGGAGAGCTAATTTGGTGAGATAATATCCTTAAGAAAACAGGAAAAGAACTACTTGGGAGTTACATAGCTTCAAGGGCGGGCAGGGACTTACCTTCCTAATGGGGGAGATTTACTAACTTTTTCGCTGGTAGATAACTTCTCTTTTGCTAACTTTTGGCGATTTCTAGGAGAAATTGTTTCTGGGATGCCAAGTTTGGATGTTGCACGTGTAGATGGCTTGCTATGATGCTTTCTGAAACACATTATAGAGACACTGGGCAATGGTAGCACTGGATTCTCTACGCCATGGGACCAACAAAAAGGAAGAGATTTTGCATGGGCAAGACAGCTATGGAGACTCAAAGGATCAAAGGGGCTGGATCTTTTGATGATTGCTAGTAACAACTTTGGTGTCAGCCAGGACTAAACTCTACCTCCAGGATACTGTCTTTGCTTTTCCTGTGCATATTTTACTACAATCGAGAAGATGATTCTGAAAAATAGCAAATACACTGGCTGAGAAAGATACCAAGAGCTCATCACAACAGAATAGGAGGTTAATGTTACTGAAGGCATGATTCACAGTGCTGAATGCTGATGCTCCAAGTAGTCAATCATACAAGAAAGATATCAGATTAAGGGAAAAGCTGACTTTCCAGAGAAAAGGAAGAAAAAGAATTGTTTAGTATATGGGATGTATATGATTCAAATTCAATTCAATGAAGCAATTCCAATTTGGATGCATATGGGAAATCAGTGTCTGTAAGATCAGCAGAACAACCCTTCTAGATTATGTAGTCCACACCTGGTGTGGAACATTTATTTCTTAGAGAGGATATAGACTAGAAAGCAAACCATAATAAGATGTCAAGGAAGCTCAGCACAAGAAGAAAGCCTAGAAACTGTCCTCAAATACGCACGGGGAATTGTTATGAGGCCCCAAGCCTAGAACTTGAAACAAGAGCAGAGCCATAGGGAGGCTGGCTTCTCTAGTGCATGGGAAGAGAGGGCCAAGGAAGAAGAGGTTCGCCTGCCATGTGGTGTGCACAAGAACAGGAGCAGCACAGGGGAGTTGCTGTGGCTCAGGCACCCAAGGCTCGCAGTGTGAGAGGATCACGGAGTACACATCTGACCCCAAGGGCCTGGGAAACCACAAAGATACTAGAGCCCCGGGGCCAATCATCTAATGCTGAGAAATTTAAGCCAAACAGAAGAGTCTGTTGATAAATCACACATTCTTAAAGAAACTCAACAATTCTGGTAACCCAAGTGACCATTAAGTGACTTATTCTTTTAAAAATGTATTTTCCTTATTCTTTTTTTTCCTTATTCTTAAATGATGTCACATACACACACACACACACACACACACACACACACACACACACACACACACACACACACACACCCTTGGCTATTATTTTGAAAGGCAAGCCTGCTAGTGATTTTTGGACACTTTCCAAAAGACAGAAAGTCTAAGGAACTTTCTGAATTGAGCCCACTGCATTGAGGTTCCAGAATCTACAGTTTTAGAGGGCCACGGAGGTACTAGCAGGCATGGTGCACCCACACGCAGGGTGCTGCACTCTGGTCTGTTCACTTTCTCACTAGGATTCTTGACTCAGTGACTTCTATTCATCTCAGCCATTCCTTTTCTCCAACTCCTCTCCTCCAAAAGCCCAAATAGTAGAACATTTTAACTTTAGTCACATCAGCTCATTGATTTTGTCTTTTGTATCTAAAATTGGACTCCTGAGAAATCAAACCATGTCACCAGAGGCTAATAATGTCTGTATTTGGAGGATTTAGAAATGGATTGATTTTTAACTTTTTATAAACATGATACAGTATTACTATTATGGTGACCCGTGTTAATGATAATACTTTCAAAGTAAACATTCCAGACCTTTTTGATTAATTTGGAGAATGAAATTAGAGAAGATTATGCATAGATCAACAGTGTGTGAATGACACTGAACACAGAAAGTATCTTTCTTTGGAAAACACTGGTGAGCATCAGGGAGAACTGTGCAGCACCGCCATACATCATCTCTAAGTGTGTGGAGTGGGGCAGGAGCACTTCTGGTGGTAACAGGTGCAGCAACATGGGAGGGGC
Source organism: Acomys percivali (assembly GCA_907169655.1). NCBI lineage: Eukaryota > Metazoa > Chordata > Mammalia > Rodentia > Muridae > Acomys > Acomys percivali. The sequence continues at coordinate 26,225,364 of OU015747.1, read as the reverse complement.
TGGGGAGGAGTCTTGTGGGCAAATACTACAACAGGTTCCTTCCTTTAGGACTTTGCCAAGCCTAAAATATTTCATTTTATTTCATTTATATTAACTTAAAAGAAGCAAAGAACCCATGACTTCTTCAAACTCATTTGAGCACATACCTAGTTTTCCCTGCAAAGGCTTGTGCCTCTAACAGGGTTTGACAGAACGTACTTTAGAGAATCATAGAAATTCAGGCAGTTTGTGAGAGTCAGCACAGGTGATGGCTGTGTGTGGCCCTCTGGGCTCCCTCATGGTCCTTAGCACACACTGTTTGAGACAGTAGATACTAAAAATATGTGTGGAGAGAACTGAAGGTTTCACCCAACAAGCACTTAAGCCAATCAAAGACTCTGAAGTAATCCCCCAGCCACTAAAACAGAAAACATATTCTCTGTGAGGTGAGACAGGAAGGGAGCATAGGAAGGAAACGTCTGCAAGAGAATCCCATGACCTGGAGAGCTGCTTCCACACAGAGCAGCTGCCGAAGGCCTCCGGAGGCTCCTGGTTGCTGCATTACCTCTGTGCCTCTGATCTGGTGGTTGATCTGGTGGTGGCTCCCAAGGGCTCCTCCTCCTCCTCCTCCTCCTCTTCCTCCTCATCAGACTCCTGATCTTTTTTGTCCTCGGATGTTTCAGAAACTGATTTTTGGCGCTTTCTTTCTGGCTCTGAGGATTCTGTTCAGACAGAAGGGTAACACCTGGACTATACAATTCCCAAAGACACTTCCAAAGGACAGTCACGGTGTAGAACTCAGGGTATTTGCAACTTGGAAGCAGAAGAAGTGGTTTTCCACTTCCTTTTGGTTTCAGTACTTACAATTCACAACTGTTTACCTTAATCTCAAACACATTTGGGATAGTTTACTTATGCAGCTCACAGCCAGCATTTGCAAAACATTCACACGGGCTCAGAAAAGCACCTGGGATGTGCCGTTTCTGGCAGGGATTAAGCATTTCACACACATTCATGCAACATTGGTTCTAGCTGCACCAGGCTGGATTTTTCTACATCCAAAAAAGATCTGTTAAAAAGTATGATTTTTTGAAATAAGATTGTAATTAACAACGTACAAATGTATGTACTTCTTGGTTTTTGGCTTGTTTTTTCATTTATTTATTTTGTTCTATTTTTGTTTTTGATTTAAATTGGTCTGTTTTTCAAGCAGTGAGAAAGCGGGGTGGTGGGGGGTGGGGGTGGTGGTGAAGAACAAGCTAGACTCATACCAGCGTCATCTGATGAAGTTAGTGAGCGTTTGGGCTTTCTTCCTCTTCGACGCACACTCGATGCTTTTTCTTCACTGTCATCCTAGAAGCACCAGCATTAAAGTTGAAAGGATGGTTGGCTGTGTGTTTATTGTTTATTTATAGAAGATATATCGTGATAAAAAACTTAGTACTTACATTGCTTGTACTTTTTTCTTGTAGGTTGGCTGTTTCTTTATTAAATTCATCTTTAATAAAAACAAAACGAAACAGAAATTAAATTTCAACAGTAGTTTGGCCTGTTGTCTGTCATCATCCCAATGTTAATGTACTGTTTGCAATTCATTATCTGGGGAGTTTTTCTCCCAGATTTGGGAATATCAGTAAAAACCATAATGAATGATCTTAGGAAGGTGAGCCACATGTAAACAAAAAACTTGAGGTTTGGGTAGGTAGCTAGCTCAGTCCAGTAAAATGCCTGCCTGGAAAACATGAGGACCCAATTTCAGACCCTAGAACCAGCGTGGTGGTGAGGGGGAGAGAATGCCTGTGGCTCCCGGCCAGCTGGACTAGCACAACTGGGGAGTTCCAAGCCGATGAGAGACCCTGTCTCAAAGGCATATAGCATTCCCAAGGCCACCATCTGAAGTTTTCCACTGGCCTCCACATGCAGGTGCAGACAAATGTGCATGCAAGTAGATCACTCTGCCCTACTCTCATATATACATATTAAAAAAGCAAACATAAAATGCATTTATATTTCATTTATACCTCTCATTCACATAACCAGAAGGTAATATTATGCAATATTTTTAGTGTGCCTGCATTCTGAGTGCAAACTAGGGCAGCTATGGAAGTTTCCACTTTATCATATCAACATTGGAAAGGTTTTGGATTCTGAAGCGTTTCAGTTTTTTGATTAGAGATGCTTCTTTTAAGTCTCAGTACTGCTCTGTAAATATTTCAAGTTCAGTTTACAGTTCGGAAAATTGGCCTTGAGGAATTTGGTTTCTATAACTTCTTCAGTCACATAATTAATAAGCAGTGGTATTTGGACTCTTTTCACTCCAAATACACACATCATGGAAACAAAGAAAAAATCATTAGAAGTCTATTAATACACTATGCTTTATTTTTGAAACATCTGTTTTATGTAAATATTCTATTGTAAGGAAAATAAAGATTAGGTGGCATCTTATTTGAATATAAATTTATGAGCAAGTACTCAAAAACACAAGAGTATTTTTTTTGTGTGTGTGTGGGGGGGGGGGGTAGTGATGAATTATGTAGCCAAGGTCACTATATTGGGCTTCAAGGTCAGAGGTGAAGACAGTAATATTTTATTTTTCATGAAGATTTGCTACACTAATGGACGTGGAAAAGTTAATCCAGTAAGATCAAAGTCTTTCCTAAGCTGCTCATCGTTACTCAGTCCCAGAAAATAACAAAAAGCAAAACCACCACATGATCACATAGATCTGAATCTTTAGAGTGAGTTCAAGGTATAAAGATTTATTAGATGGACTTAAAATCCATATAATATATAATCAGGCTAAAAACCAAACAGAAGCAGAATGCTTCCTTCCTTAACAAAACAAAAATAGAAGCAAACCACCACCACCACTACCACCAAAAAAACCCAAACCCAAAACAACCTTAACTTACCAAAAGACAAGAAAAAAAAAAAAAAAAAATGAAGCAACCTAAAAGCTTATAGATAATTAGGTGTGTAAACACTGTGCAGGTGTATGTGCTTGCTGAGCGGACTGCATGCTTTCCCAAGTGACTATGGTACCTACTTACACCAACAGCTGTCACACTCATCATCTCTGCTTATCGTCAAACCCTTTAAACCCATTAATAGTTCTTTCTTACATTAAAAAGAATCCTTAAGCTAAGAGGTTAAAATGTACAAACTCTTTTAAAAAATAAGGAAAAGGCAGCCTAAATAAGAAGGAATGCTTCTGTTAGCCTCCCATTAAGCACAACCATAATCAACATTTCGGAATTTTTTTTTCCTCTTTGGAATGAGGACAAAATACTTGAAACCATTAAGTAACGCATAGAAGTTTCTGGAACATGGTACTGTCCTCTGAGCACAGTAGGTTCTCTGGATAAGCAGCTGTGTTAGAAGTAATAGGGCTCCCAAAGCCACTTCTTCCATCTCATCTCAACACAAATGCAGCAAACTACAGCTTCAGTACATTCAGTTCCAGCATAAACTAGTTTTTTCCTACTGCCTTGTACAGTGTCTCAGACTAAAGAAAAAACCTAAGTATATATAACTTTCTTTCTGAACCAGTCAACTCATTTTATTGAGAAACAACAAAATTCCAAAATCTCCCCTAACAGCCAGGCTAGATTCCCTGCTGAAGTAGGAAAATCATCTTATTTAGAAAACTGCTCTTAAACATTCTTGCACATAAACTCCTTAGACCCTAGGCAGAGGAGTCCCGGGGACGTACCTGCTTGGCTGGCTTTTGGTTTGCTGCTAGGTGGAGATTGTTCAACCTAAGTTTAAAGGAGCAAAAATGAAAAAGAACAGTTTGTCATTGTTATACAGAAAGGCAAGCAGTAAACTTTACTCATTCTGCTATCAGAATAACGGGGCCTCTTTCCCATGGCTGGTCAAGCAGAGCTCGCAAGTGTGGTTGCCCAAGCTTCTGCGCCAACTCTGACAAGAAGTGTCTTCTCCACACTGTGGCTGCACCTCTGGAGACTGAACGCCATGATCAAACATGATCAAAGCTGCCAGTTTTCTTGAGGCCAGCTAGCCATTACACAGGCGGCTCTGTGCTTCTGCAATCTTTCAGTATATGAGAGAAGTACTTAGGTACTACAGTATTGCACTACTTCATGGCCATGCGTGCAGTCTCGGGAGAATTACATGACCGACCCTGAGTCACAGGGCTGAGAGTAAGTGACAAAGCTAATCTTTAAATCCAAAGTGATGTTTTCTAAGTCATTACTCATTGCCATTGAAATACATGGAACAGTATCCTCATATAATGATTTTACTGGGTTTGTACTTCAGAGTCAAAGATAAGAACATTCAAAGAGATAAAGCAGCAGTACTAGAGATGGCTGTCTTAATAAAGCACCTGCCCCACAGACCTGAGGGCCTAAGATGAGACTCTAGCACCTGTGTACAAAGCTGGGTGCAGCGATGCACATTTGTAAAACAGAGTTTGGGGGGGGAGATAGGCGGATCTTAGTTCCCTAGTTAGCCAACCTATCTAAATGATGAGCTACAGGTTAACTGAGAGACCCTGCCTCAAAAAATAAGGTGGAGAGTTGTAAGAAAGACATCTGATGTTGACCTCTGGTCTTCATGTGCACACACGCGCGTGTGCGCACACACACACACACACACACACACACACACACACACACACTCACACATGTGCTCCCACATGAACATGTGCACATACTATACCCACACCTGCACAAACAGCAACGTTTACCCTGCACTAAACTCAGTGCATCTTGACTGCAAAAGCAATTCAAGAGAAAAGCATAAGGCAGCAAGGGATGTCAGAAGTTGGAAAGTCACTACTCAAAAATCACATATGTATTTTAACCAAGGCTCTCTAATTTTACATGACGGAACTCCTAGGTATGGATGGAACTGGCTTAAGAGCACCTGTTAGAACTCGGTCCATAGGAAAATACTACTAAGCAAGGCATTCTCTGAATGGCTAGCCATGTTTTAATAAAGTCCTTTGAAGTCCTTAAAACAAAGTCATTTACAACATGAGATGTTCACAGGCCAAGAGCACACATTTGAATGGTTCTTTTCTCATCTCTTACAATTACTTACAGTGGTAATGCTAGTCTCTGTTTTGGAGTCTTCTTCTGAAAAAACAAAATAAAAGTTTACTTAGAAGGTCAATTCAGTACCTTCTTGTGTATGATTGAAAATGTGCCAAACACCTACTCGATTTCAAGGCTGCTTCTGCTGGATATTTGCGAGGTCTTCCTCTTTTCCTTTTAATAATTATCGGCTGGCCATCCTAACAGGGAAATGAGAAAAATCCCCATCAATAAAAGAATAATCTACCCTTCATCGTATCAATTCAGAGTTCCCTCATTAACAGGAACGAACTCCAGCTTGGGTGTAATGTTGGGAAGTCTTGTATTTACTTTCCCTGCAGCCCCCTTGCTTAATGAGTAGACAGTCCTATGAATCCAGAGTCCCATCAGGGTAACGAGTGCTCAGTGAGTGTTGCCCCACACAACAACTATGTCTGGGATTTGGTTAAACATTGTGGTCAAATGTTATCTCCTACAAAAAAAATAAATCATCTACTGAACTCACATGAAATCATTAAAGAGTTAGTAAACCAGCAATGGCTGGTTTGGGATTTTAGAGGTCTGTCCTAGGCTCTCTGTCAACTTGAGTGGGCTAGAAGTGGACTTGGTGAAACTGCAGCTTCCATGACCTTGCCTTGCCAAGCTAGGTCTCCTTGGGCCCTCCTGCTGCTGTTCCCATTTCCTCATTTCCAACCTGCAGTGCTAAGCTGCAAGGCCAGGAACCTGGCACTGCCCTTGGCAAAGTGCTGGACTCACTTTATCTATGGATGACATAATTAGGTTTCGGATAAATGCTGTGATGAAAAAGGGCAAGTGAACAAAATTAATCAGAATGACATTCATAAAGGATAGTGTTGAAAACAGTGTGCCACTGTACTAAAAATGGCTACAAAGTACTTATGAAAAACTCATGTAGAGGCACATGACACATTTGGAAGTCATTCTGAGAGAGTAAGTGTGAAAACCAATTCTCACCTCCTGTGACTTGATGCTGTCATCTTCATTCAGCTCAGTCTTTTCACCCGCACCCTCACTGCTGCTGAAGTCATCTGAGGAAAAGGCAACGCCCAATGAAGTGCTGGTGACCAGGTAGGCTTTCGTCATGCCCCAGAGGATCAGCACAATCCCAGGTGCACGTGAACACTTCATGTGCATCCTTCCAATAAGCCCAATTATAGCTAACTAGAAACAGCACACTTTGGGAAGAGGATTCAACTTAAAAATTATACCCCCCCCCCCTTTACAAATGTGAGCATAAGGTTCTGTGCTATCTGGAGGGAGCAAATGGGCAAAAGGATGTTCTAGCAGGTGAAGCTCAGTGCAAGGTGTGCTGCTGTGAGAGCGCAGCCTCCAATCCTCCCAAGGGAGGCTTTCACTCACCCCTGTCTTCCAAGGCAGTGTTGTTTGTCTTTGAACTCATTCTAGAGAATTCCTCCAGATCTCCAGAGTTCTCTTCCTGTAGAGAAGTTGCACAAGACCAGATGCTTCATGTTTAAATTTAATTCTGCCTCCACTCACACTCCCCTGAGTTTGTCTCATTAACAATTTCCTAGTTGTCATTTAGAGTAGTTTGAGAAATGTTTTAAAAACATAACCATTATTTCAGTTAGTGGAACTGCTAAAAGAAGATTTAAAAAAATTGAAGGCAGAAAGTCAGGTTAAGATCAGGGTTAGTTTTATTTTCTTCCTACAAAATGTACTTTGTCTTTTGAAGAGAAACTTCAAAGGAAGAACTACAACAATTTGCATTTCTTTATGGAGTGGTAGAGAGGTATAGGGAAGGACTAAGAGGGAACATCTGGGAATTCAGATGAACTAATTTAGAGTAGCAATCTCCAGCAGTTAAATTACTGACCATGAGCATGAAATATCAGGTGACCCCTGCAGGCTACAGCAATGACTGGCCTGGCAAGCCACGCCCATAGGTGCAACAGTGGCATGGACATCATGGAAGTAACCAGCTACTTTCTGATTGAAGTCCCACTCCCCAAGATGGGACTTTTAAATGGCCAATTATACATCCTCATTTCTTTCCTTTCTTTTTCCTTGGTGGCACTGGAGGGGTTAGGATTGCTGTCATTGTCCCTTCCCTTAGCAGAGGTACTCTGTGTCACTGGGTGATTTATCTTACAGTTATTCATTTTGTGTATGTGCTAACTGAATGCCATGGCACATGACGGAGGACTTTCCCAGGAGTCACTCTCTTCTTCCACAATGTAGGTCCTGGGGTTTGAACTTAGGCTGCCAGACTTGCCAGCACTGCCTGTACCCACAGCTTTCTGGCCTACTTTTCAGGGACTTAAAAAGTATAAACACAAAACAAACATTTGCATAATACCACATTTCAGTCTTTCTAAACAACTGTGGTTTTCGGCCTACTTTGAGGCAAACTCTTTGTGCCTTGTAATGAGGATGACAAGGAGCTCATGCTATCTCCTAGTGATAGCAGTATGAGCTCAGACATTTCTCAGGTGTGTGTTGATTACAGAATGAATGTTTTTCTTTGTAGGAGCCCTAAGGTACCCAGTGTGGAAGGCCACTCCAGTTAACACTAGGCTAGTAGATACTGCAAGTTCACTTCACTGACTACCTCTATACTCTAATCACATGATACTGAAACCTGGGGGGTCATTCTCAAGACCTCTCACTTGTGGAACTCTCAGATTTCCCTGGGTATCATGAATGCACTACATGACCAGTCTAAGACAGGAAGTTACAGCCCATGACTGACAATGTAGCTCACCGTAATTGCAGACACCAGGGTTAATTTCTCCATTAAATATTCCCAGAAAAATTTTAGAATAATTTTAAATAAAAAGTAAAATTAAAAAGTAGTTCTGTCAGCCAGGCGTGGTGGTGCATGCCTTTAATCCCAGCACTCAGGAAGCAGAGGCAGGTGGGTTGCTGTGAGTTCGAGGCCAGCCTGTCTAAAAGCAAGTCCAGGATAGGCAAGGCTACACAGAGAAATGCTGTCTCGAAAACAAAAACAAAATCAAACAAACAAATAAAAAAAAAAAATAGTTCTGTCACTTAAAAAATATTCTAGTGGTTTATTATTCTTCCAGCCTGGTAGGGCACAGGGTTAGAATATGGAGGGCCTGCCCATCTGCGAAAGCCTAACAGCTATCTCTAGAGCAACTTATTTACTCCTTCATGAATATTCAGGTTCATGTATATAGTGACTTCCAAGCTATATGCTTTTCATGTGCTGGAGGGCAGGAGGACAGAGGTGTGCCTTTGTTGGTTTGCTCAGGCTCAGGTGTGGCTGAAGATGGTGCCCAGTCTTCATGTCTGGGACAGAATGTATTTCTGGTTGGGGGATGGTTCTTTCAAGAACTTCACCAGCTCCTGATGACAGCTATAAACTCATTTTTATGTTCTGTTTTCCATTTTTCCAGTACCTGGAGTTTTTCAAAATTCGGCTTTCTTTTCTTTTCATCTTGACAAGTTGGCATACCAACCTGACAAAGCCTTTATTGCTCCTAAAACTGATACTCCTTTACTTCATGGAGTGTCACAGGAATGGTAAAACCACTCCCCACCTGGTGTACAGATCACTGTTACTATAAAATGGGCTATTAAATAGCTTCTGAAGATCATTTCTGTGCAGGGAAACACTATTTCGTAATAATGAAAAGATTCCCTGGGGATGCCTTCTTAAGTTGAAGATAGAGCTCAGGGTTCTATGCACTCTAAGCAAATACTCTGAGCTATTAGATTTTTACTTAAATTCATTATTTAAAAACTTACATGAGGCTGAGAGGAAATAAAAAAGCTTCTCCCTCAAACTGCTTCTCTATTGATTTAAGAGTATTTATTACCTTATGATCCTAGCTATGAGCAGAGGAAGGAGGACCAAGTTCAAAGCCTATTTCTTTCCTAGGCCAACCCACTGAAATCCATGGTACTATGCTACTTTTCTTATTGTTAAAGAGTCCTTTTCAAAAGAAAATTTAGTTCACCAGTTCTTGGGAGCACAAGAAGGGCTTTAATGAGCTGGAGGCCAGCTTTTATATAAAACTAGAACTAGGTGGAGAAAAATAGTGTAGGTAAGAGAGACAGGGAAGATAGAGAGTAGCCAGTCTTAGAAATGAAAGAACACTCAAGAAATATACAGCAGAAAGTGTGTGTATCTGGGACCAACAGGAAGGGGAGCACGGGGAAGGCAAGGACTCAAACACAGCTGCTCTGAATCCTGAGACAAATAATAAAACAATGGGCAAAGTGCGGACTTGGGGCAAAAGTATTCAGACAGAGGCGGCAGCATATCAGCATGTCTAATTCACACACATCACCTCTGGTACACATACATCTACGACAAAAGCACATCACAGCTGGAAGAAAACATCTGGAAGCCCTGAGAAACAAGTGAGACCACTGAGCAAAACTACAATGAGCACTGTATCTTTTATGTTACTATGATCTGCAGTTTATGATTATAAAGTAGAAAACGTACATCTTTTATAACAAGCTGACTACTGTTAGACACACAATGTAAGGGCAGTGCTCGCTTCGGCAGCACGTATACTAAACTTGGAACAATACAGAGAAGATTAGCATGGCCCTTGTGCCAGGATGACAGAATGTAAGGGCAGCAAAACAGAAACTATGAGTAGTCACAATGATGAACTAGGCTACCCCCAACTTAAAACGAATGAGTAGAAAAATACCTTTGTGTCATGTGGCTCAGTCCCTGAGTACTGTGTCTGTGCTGATTCTATTCTGGAATCCAGCACATCGGGGCTATCATCTGTAAAACAGTGCAGACAGAAGCACAAGAGAACACAAACTGACTGAAACTGAAATACAGTACTATTTTAGGGCAGCTGGGTTTTTTTTAGGTCTATGATACACTAAAACCAAAGTTTTATGGGACGTGAGCACTCAACACCTCAACATTTGTCTTTGGCTTGCCAATGATCGGGAACATTAAAAACACACACACACACACACACACACACACACACACACACACACACACA
>OU015747.1:26181000-26215330 GCA_907169655.1 Acomys percivali | reverse complement strand
ACACACACACACACACACACACACACACACACACACACACACACACAAAACCAAGAACTCCAAATGTTACCATATGGTATTAGGATATGATAGTTTAACTCTAAGAACCTAGGAAAATTTACCCTAGAACTCAGGAATGGAGGCAGGAGTACGGCCAGTTCAGGACCAGCCTCAAGCATATCTCAGTATCTTGCTTCAAAAACAAAAATGGAAACAAAACAACCGTTCAAAAGCTCACAATACCATGAGGTCCAGAGGGAAGAGCTGGGTGCTTGGAGTTCCAGAAACACTGGAACTTCACTTTCTTCAATAGGTTCCATCAAGAGGCACAGCCTTGAGCCTGAGACCCTGGCTATGGGAGCAGGCTTGCTTCAGGAAGTAAAGTAAACCCCTCAGAGCTTTAACCTATATCTACTAGGTGCTAGAGGATAAACTGGGGCTGTATATAAAGAACATATATAAATGTACCACATCCAAATAGAATATATGAGCCCAGAGACTACTAAATAATCACATACTTCTAATCAAAAAGGAGAAAATATGCATCCTTTTCATATGTTCCCTCCAGTACTAATGAGTTTGTACTTTGTATCAGGAATGTCTGACAAGGCCGGCACTAGCAACTTGTGTTTCAGTCTTACTTTGTAGCTGAGCCTGGACCTTATGTCCTGCTGCTCAGTCTCTTAAAAAGCTCAGATTCCAGGTCCATGTTGTCAGGCCCAGTATTAAGACAGAAAACTCCAAGGCTCTATGCATTATGTATTTAGATTTTTTACTATGGGCCATATTAACTAACACACTGGAATAATATTAATTAAAAAAAAAAAAAAGTTCAGGGACTGGTGAGATTTGTCAGTGGTTAAGAACACTGGCTGCTCTTCCGGAAGTCTGAGTTCAATTCCCAGCAACCACATGGTGGCTCCTGACTATGTATAAAGGGATCTGATGTTCTCTTCTGGCATACAGGCATACGTGCAGACAGAACACTCATATATATATATAAAAAAAGATAAATAAATTAAAAAATTTAATTCTTTCATCCATACTGACCATATCCAAATGCCCAATAGCTTCTTGTACCTAGTAGCCAATAACTACGGAACATTTCCACTATTGTAGAAAGTTCTATCACATGGCTGTGTTACAGGCCATGACATCAACAGGATGAGACAAAGGTATTATCACATGTGCTTAGGCTAAAGTGCCTCACTAGCTCTGCCCAGTATCTGCCCATAACATAACCACAGCATTCAGACTGACACGGCCTGGTCATAGGCTCCCATTATAGAGATTTGTGAGATGTCCACAAGTTGGATTTCTGAAGGAAATAATTTATTTTCTTGATTCAAGTCTGAAAAGATCCTATTGGTGTTTCAAGTTAGCCTCAAAAGTTATGAAGTAAACAGTTACCATCTTCATGAATGATTCTCTTGCCCCACATTATTAGATATGAATGTAACTTTTGGACATCTAAAACAGAAGCACATATAAATACCTAGCTCGTCTTCTGAGGAAGGGTAATGCTGCTTTCTGTTTCTTTTAGATATGCCCCTTTCTTCCTCTTCGACCTGGAAGTAACAATGACCACATTAGAGGCAGCAGGATCTGGATCCGGTCAGTTAGTCACATAAGTAGTAGCTTCTATCACTTACAGTCAATAGGTACATTAATTAAAAAGAACTGCACTAGAAATTTTGGCACCTCTGCTTAGACTGAGCTAATCACGGCTGATGAAAGGCAGTGTAGAAGGGTGCACAGTGACCACACAACAGGACACAATACTTAAGCACCTCAACAGTGCAAGCAGGTCAAATGACACACACTGCTCTACCATCCACCTGATTTATACAAAAACTAGTATCTGGGCAGTACAAAGTAGTCTTGAAGAGCCTCAAACAAACAGACAAGCAAACAAACAACAAACAAATTAAAATCCCCACAGAACTGGATGGGTAGAAAAGTACAAGTAGACAGGGAAGAATTGGGGGAGGGCAAATATGATCAAATAATACATGAACCGAGAAACAAAACCCTTCTAACACTTCTTCACATAGAGGTGAAAACCCTACATACAACATAGGAGCCCGAGTGAACTCTGGAACACACCTCCTCAGGATCTGCTTCAACGCTGCAACCACTTGGGGCTTCCGTGCTGTCTTTTCTACCACCGAGTGCTTCTGCATGGTAAATACAACAAAAACCATATTAAGTATTTGAAGCAAAACATCTGAGTGTTTGTGTGTGTGGCACTTAAGCACTAGGCACTAAGGATGACAGTTCAGATGGCTTTTGATGGATTCTCAGAACAAGGCTGTTAGGGACATTCTATTGTTTGTCACTGTTAAATGTGAACTAATAGGGTCCAAGCAAGAAAGGACTACGCTAGTACCACAAAACTGAATTCTACCCTGAAGACTTCAAGGCAAGGTCATCTTCCTTCAGCTTTGTAGCCAAAAAGTGTTAGGTGTCCATAGAATCCCCATGCAGAACTGCACCACAGATGGGCAAACATCTCAGCCCAGCCAGGTCAGGCACAATGCAAGTGTGAAGTGGAGACTATGCTATCTGAGGACAAGCTAGTATTCACTATATTGACGATGTGCTTGGAACCAAGCAAATTAAGAGACACAGAACACTGCTCCCGTTTTGAGGGATAGGGACATGCAAAGTAGTACTCTGCAATTAGGAAAAGCTGGGAGGGAAAAAAAAGAACTGTCTATCAATAACAGAAGCAAAAAAACCAAAAAAAAACAAACAAAAACAAAAACAAAAACAAAACCAACCAACCAACAACAAACCTAATACATAATACTAACAAGCGTTACAATAAGGTAACTGGACTTATATGAAATAGAGGACAGAACCTCAGAACATACTGCAAAGTAGGCAAATAACATTGGTAGAAATGGCTTGCAAAATGTGGTTACCATTTACCTAAACCAGGGAACACATATGCTACACATCTTTATGAAGCTAAAACCATACCTAGTAAATGCAGAATAGTGGTTCCCTTTGGATGGGACAGAAGAGAAACAGTATGACAAGGAAGCCCTATCACAGGGCTCACCACATTTTTAACATTTTAATAGATGAGTGAGACAAATATGCTAAATTTTAAGGTATGATAAAGGAAGTGATGGGCACATACGTGTCTATCAATCAATGCAACTGTTTTGCTGTAGTTTAAAATATGATGTCATATATTAGAACTAAGTGTATGATATACAGATCTTTCTCCAATCTTAGATTACAGAATCAACAAAGTTAGCAGAAACCAACAAAATTCTACATGCTGGTTGAGAACAGAAAGAAAAGAAAGTCTCCTGTTGGAGCTAGTGGCCTTCAAAGGTTATGTGTAACATGGACCACTTACAGGAATGCGACTTCTTGAACTGTTATCACAGCGAGCCCGTGGGAAGTTAACAAATGCTCAGCTGGAAGTATGGCGCAGCCTTCATAGTCTTGTGTGATTTCTATGGTTGACATGAAGTGCTGTGCCAACACAGGACTAAGCCCACTGTGAGGTGACTGGCAAAGTTTAGTTAAGGTCACATACCACTTACTCAATCTCTCTCAGCTAGTTCCTTAACTACAACTGTGGTGCTCAATGTTCGCTTTACCGGACTACATAAAACTACATGACAACATCTGTGATGTAAGAGAATGCACACATAGAAGACTCTGAAAGAATAGTAATTATGATCACCACGAAAATTTCTATGGTGGAACTCATTAACTTACCTTCTTTGTTTCGAGTTTCACAGTGAATTTCTTCATTGATTCTTAACTCTGAGTTTTCAATCTAAATATACAATAAAAGAGTTATTTGTGAATAGTTTTACATAAACTTAATGGCAAGTAAGAAGGCACATGTGTAACTGGCTGTTGATAACAATGCTGTCAGCACCAGGGTGCATGTCCAGAGGGCCTTCTTTGTGCAAAACTGTAACCTATTAACTTATCATGCTTCAGGGTTTATTCTCCTTGTCTTTAAAATCATCTTGGAAAAAACAAAATAATGAAGAAAAAGTTCAAGTTCCAGAATTCTGCATTCAAAGAGCTCTTACAAATTCTCTTCATCTATGAAGACTCTGAGCGTGGCTAATGCTCCTACCTGTAACCCTGGCCCTCAGGAGGCCGAGGCAGAAGGGCTTTTCCAAGCTTGAGGACAGCTGCTCTACATAGGAAGCAGCAACAGCTTATACAGTAAGACCCTGTTTCAAAATCCCAAACATCAAACCCTGAAGTACTTTTTTGTCATACAATTACTTTGTTGGCACTTGACTAATATACTTGTGGTTTGAAGGAGAATGACGCTCATAGACTTAGATGTTTGAATGTTTGGTCCTTAGTTGTTGGAACATTTTGGGAAGGATTAGGAGTTGTGGCCTTGTTTGAGGAGGTATATCACTGGGGGTAGCTTCAAAAGCCCACATACCACATTCTCTCTCTCTTGCTCTCTCCCCATCGTGTGTGTGAGTGTGTGCGCGTGTACGTGCCTGCCCGCCTGCTGCCATGCTCCTTGCCATGATGGTCATGGACTCTAACCTTACACAACTGTGTAAGCCCCAATAAACTGTTTCTTTTAAGTGAAAACGAAACAAAAGAATTATATGACAAATTTTGTCAACATACTTTATTTTAAACTACACAAAGTCTTGATGTCCTACAATATTTTACAAGCCTAGCTACAGACCCTCATAACTATTGAAGGCTGCCCAGTGCTGGGGACTTGGAGTGAGGAGGTGACACATGCTTTCTGATGTTGTAGGTTTCAGCTTGGAGGGCAAATTAGAGATCTACCACAGAGGCTTCTTTCTTTTTAGCATTATCTATAAGCGCCTTCGTATGGAACTGGACAGTTCAATAAACTGAGGTTCACTAAACTGAGCCCACAGTGCCTGGCAGAAAGCAAAGCTCTCCCATTTCTTCTTGGATATGTGAAAGCACGGATAATTGAGATTTATGAGTATTTAAAAAAATGTTCACCCTGGTGTTAGGTTCCCTACGGATACACTAAGGAAAAACAAAACCAAAAAACTTCCAAGGGATTCAAAGCAATTGTGAGGGAGCACCCAGCTAGCTCAGTTGGTAGAGCATGAGACTCTTACAGCAACTGTGAGAATCACATCTGAGGAAAGTCTTTATGACAGTCACAGTTCAGTCTCTTCAGACACGCTTTCTACAAGCATAACATGAAGTCTAACTCTCAAACTATTTTGTCTACAGTGCCAGGAAGATTTAAGATATTATAAATGAATTTGCAGTTCCATTAATAATAAAAACCAGAAACCTCAGCGTTCTTTATCAAGGGATGTGAGTGAATATGGATCAGGGCAAGTAAAAGCTGCTGGCAGCATGTTGAACTTGAGTGGGGAGCATGCTACCACATGGCCTCCTGTACAGACAAGTCTTCACACACCAGTCATCTCTTCTCTACTCATCCCCAAACCAAAACAAACACCATCAACAGACCAAACTGTTACAGGTACTTACATTTAGTGAGTTACTCATCAATGAAGTTTCCTTCTGTAGTCCAGCTGTTCAAAAACAAGATGAGACACAAGGAGACTGTTTGAAATGTAGAGCAACACATTTAAAGATTTCCAGAGCAGAGGAATTGCACAAGACAACGTCAAATGACCTATTTTTGTGAATCGTAAAACTCTGACTAATCATTTTTTACAACCTGTGTTCTGCGTATTACCAGAAAAGCAGCTTGAATATTTACAATAATGTCTGTGGCCCACTAAGTCACTGCAGTGATTTAGCCATTTCAGTGATCTGCAGCTAAGGAAAAGGTGGAAGACCTTAATGCTATCTGCTAAGCTGCAGTTAACACTGACTCATTTAAAATTAATGCCATCACACGAAAGGTTAGATCCTTCCCCCTCAGCAATGGTCTGTTTATATTCTTTGGAACATGAAGTACAAAGCCTACTGTTTCTCCTCAGCAATGACAGAATATACATTTTTCTTTTAAACAGCTTCCTTTTATGTAAATAGATCTCTTACTGAATTGTACCTAAACACAGTATAATAGTGTAAAATTAGATATGGGAACCAAAGACTGAGAATGCGTGAATATTTCCTTCTTGACAGTAAACATTGTGCACCACTGAAACACCCACGCCCATTTAACTAATTTATGCTTTAGATTATTTAATCTTACTATGAATGACTCAGCATTTTGGTGCAGTCTTTGAGCATAGTGAATTTCTGTATAGAAGGCTTTTAAGTCCATTTCATATGTTTTTGTCCAGAAAGAGCCCCTCTCTCTCAATTTCCCAGACAGCAGTCAAGATGTGGACTTACATGTAATGTGCTATTCCTTGAATTTGAATGATCTCATTTTACTGTACCTTACTTGTGGCACATACCTTATTTCTCATGGCACCTAGCCTATGCTTTTTTCAGAGAAATAATTTAAAGAGCTCAGTTATCTACAGTGGATATCATAGCTGCTATCCTAGCATCTTCTGCAGGAACCCAGACTCTGGTATGCAGCACTATTCAGTAGCAGAAATAGATCACTTGGTTTAATAAATTCCTTAGGATTCTGGCCTGAGCTAGTACAAAGCCATTTTCTTCAAGGCTATTCTTGAGAAAGCAGCTCTGTAGAAGGACAAGTGGGAAAGTGAGATGCAGTTTTTACTGTCTGTGCCTGCATCACCTGTCCCGAGATCATGCTTTGCCTCAGGTTTCAGTTCTGGGAGCTAGACTTTCCCTTAAGATATCATCTGTAGGGTTTTGTGTTGTTTGCCATCCGACTGACACTGGCTGTGCCAGCTGACCTGTATGATAGTCAACACTGGAGAGAGGGAAGAAAAGAGAGGAGTTAGAACCTCAAAACTGAGAAGTTTCTAGTAACTGTCCTTGTTGTGGCACTGATGATTGCTATAATATGCCACAATCTACTGCTGAGCTACACGCTGACAGGGCAGTTCTTTCCTTCTTAATGTATAGCTGAGAAGAAAAGAATTTTCTACTGTTTTAATTTTTCTCATTCGCATTCCTTACTATAATGGTTCTCAAACTGGTCTAGCCAAGAGGAGTTACTCCTTTCTGCTTCCACATTTACTCAGACACTTTTTTCTTTCTTTCTTTCTTTTTTTTTTTTTTTTAACATCAAAAGTATAAGAATAAAGTCCACCAAAGACTTATAGTTAATTTTGTTTGGAGATTTTTAATGTTGGTGGTGTTGATGATTAAAACCTAGGGCTTCTGGTATGCTAGTCAAGTGCTCTACTTACTGTTGTTGGATTTTAGTACACTTGTTAGTTACTTGTGGGCAAAGCAGATGCATGGCCAAACTGAAAACTCCCTAATACAATCAAGTATTAATGTGTGTTCTAGTAACTTTCTCTTTTTGTGACAAAGAAAGAACAAAGTTTATTTTGGCTTACAGCACCCGAGGTGCACAGGACTATGACAGGGAAGGCCTGCTGGCTGAACAGAAGGTGGCTGCTCACACTGCTTCCACACTCAGGAAGCAGACCAAGCACAAAGTAGAGCTGGGCTATCACCCTTCTCCTCCAGTGAGGCTCCCCTCCTCACGGCTCTGTAACCTTTGCAAACAGCACCACCATCTAGAGACCAAATGATACAATTCAGAAGCCTGTAGGGACATTCCACGTTCAAACTGACGACATTCTGGCTCTGGGGTCCTCAAGAACTGTCCAGAGTACACAGTGGTCTTGAGACTAAAACATTTGAAACCTCTTGCCCTGATCCTTTCTAATTCTGGGATTTTCTCCTAAAAGTTTTGAGGCTGACAGAAGAGAATGTTGTAGATTGAAAGAGATGATGCAGGCCGAGACTGGTTTTGTTATTAGGGCAAAAGCTAGAGTCCCAGGGCTTAGGGCCAAGGGTGTCAAATGAGCACATGACCAGTTGGTTATTGGAAACAAGCTGCAACAGTGTCTGAAAGGGCAGCAAGGGCACGGAGAAGCATGCAGGGAATAAAGCTCCCGCCCCAGACAAGTTGTCTTCTACTACAATTATTTGGAGATGTCAGATTTAAACAATAACCCTATATAAGACAGGATGAGAAAAAGGCTATGGTAAAAATGGAAGAATACAGGTTAACCGGGGAGCTCAGCAGTTCTGAGGGTGTACTGTACTTGCAGAAGACTGAAGCTCAGTCCTAGTGCACATGAAACATGACTTACAACTGCCTCTAACTCCAGCTGCAGCAGATCTGACAGCTGCCCAGGTCAACTGTACACACTCATGTGCACACCCACCTACCAGAATAGACAACATTTTGAATAAATCATTAATAAAAATAGGAAAATGAATTTTCTCTGAACTATTTTAAAAGGCCAGAGGCAAATTCATAGTCTGTCAGTGTTTTGCTCTAAACTGTCAACCAACTGTAAGCTGTAATGAGCAACAAAAACCTATGCAGGGACAGACAGTACTGCTACAAGCAGCCTACCTTCTCCACTCGGCCTTCCAACACAAGCGCTTTCGGGTGCTGCTACGGCTCCATGATTTTTATCTTCCTTTGAATGTACAGAAGTCTACAAGAATTCAAAGCACCACAAAAATAAGTGAGGTGAGACTAGCTGGCAACTGTGCTGAATTAGAGCCCCTTCCACCCAGCAACTAGATGCTATTTAAAAATCTATTTTCCCATGAACTGAAAAAATGAACATTTCAACATTTGAAAGGAAAACAGGAATCATCAGTTGGATCTCACATTTCGCCCATCAATGTTTCTCTTACTGCAAAAGGTTAAACTCTAGCTTTGCAGATAGATGTGGTCCTTCCTGATTGTTCCTACTCCCTTGCCTGACTGAAGTCCTAAAGTGGGAAGCCTGGAGTATCAACCACAGACTCCCCCATCCCTTCTCTTTGTCTACATTTTCTCTTCTAATAACCTTCAACTTGACTTTTAGAATTCTGTACCAATGTTCTTTTTCAAATTCTCTTTTCTGCCTGCCCTGTGCTCTCCTGGAGTAAGCTCCCTCTGCACTGGTGGTAACCCCTTCACTGCCAGTTTCTCACACATGGCTGGCAGGTGCTGAGCAGTCAGTCAAGAGACAGGAAACAAGAGTCTTAAGTGTACATGCTAAGGACCTAATAAAAATAACAAGACTTTTATTCAAAATATGAAACCAAAGAAAATTTAAGCAGAGCTATGACAAGACCCAATTTCTCTTTGTAAAAATATTGGGCATGGTGGTGTGAACCATAGGATAGGCTGGAACAGAAGTTCAAGTCTAACAGGAAGCTATAAAAGTCACTGAGGTAAGGGTGGTAGCTATGGGAACAGAAAGTCATGAACTCATGTTTTGTTGACAGCAGATTAAACACAGGTGACAGAGACAGATGGTGTCACGTCTGCCTTGAGGAGACAGAATTGATAGTGGCACTTTTTACTAGGATTACTGAAGTCCTTAGTTTTTTATCACATGTGGTAACAATAACACCAGTGTCACCAGTATGAGAACAGGCAGAACTCTGCTTCTGTGTGCGTGGCTAACAGCACACCCCACTTAGTCCAGCCTTACTGAGCTACTGGTCTTACCTCAGTTGTTAAGTTTGCTGACACTTCCAATCCTCCTATACCCGTTGGTGGTAACTCCTCGTTGCCTAATGAAACTCAAAAAAATTAACATCATTTAAATTTTTGAATGCAAAAATACATCTTGCACAGAAAAGAAACGGCATGCTATCTGGAGTCAGAGCCCTTGCTGATTTATTTCATTGTAAGCAAAAATGAGTACACTGAGGGTGAAAAGGGGCTGGAAAAAGGCAGTGGATATTTGCTCATTTGTGGGGAATGGAATTAATTCTTGCTTGCATAAACAAGTAGCTGGCCGGAAAAGGAGATACAATATTATTTGTGGAGATGTCTAATTTCCTAGTATTGTTCTACAGTTAGCTCCATCAAATTTTGACCCTAATATTATATATATATGCCACATTCTGAACCCTTGAGATTTATAATATCCAATTAAAAAGAAAATTTATGGTAGACCTACTTTACTTCCTGACACAGTGAAACTGAACAGAAAATTAAAACTTTTTAGGCAGACCCAAGGACAAAGGAGTCTTCTCAGGAGGGCAATTTCATCACATCCTTTGTGGTTGTGATTTCTTATTTTCCTCACCTGTCTCACACAGATGCTGACAAAGAAAAGTCTCCATTTTCCAAAGACCTTGTAAGTTTTTCCTTGCTAAAAGCCCTTTTATTTGTTCTTCCAAGGGACAGAGGCATAACAGAATGTAGTAAAACTGAGTCACAAAAACCACTGGGACATTCAACTCATTCTATGCAAAATGCAATGGGACAAATTAAAGTACTTGTTTCAACCTTTAGGACACTTAAAAATTACTTAATGTATATGAATGCTCTGTCTGCATATACACCTGCATGCCAGAAGAGGGCACCAGATCACATTATAGATGGTTGTGAACCACCATGTGGTTACTGGGAACTGAACTCAGGAGCATTGGAAGAACAGTGCTCTTAACCTTTGAGCCATCTCTCCAGCCAAGGACACTTCTTCGAAATTTTTCTTTCATTGTTTTTTTTTTTTTTTTAAGATTTGTTTTTATGTGCATTCATGTTTTGCCTATATATGTATCTGGGCGAGGGCACCAGGTCCTCTAGAACTGAGTTATAGTTGTGAGCTTCCATGTGGTGTTGGGAATTAAACCTGGGCCTTCTGTATCTCTCTAGCATCTCTATTATTCTTGAGATTATATTTTTCTCTTCCCTTTCCTCATTCCAAACTGCCACATACCTCTCCTTGCTCTTCCAAATTCATACCTTTGTTCATTATTGTTACATGCATATATGTGTGCGCATATATGTATATATATATATATATATGTATCTAAACATATAATCTACTCAGTACATATAACATTACTTATACATACATTTTCAGGGCTATTTGGTAATGGACAACTAATTGGTGTGCTCTTCCCTGTAAAAGACTCCTTAGGACATTCCTTTTTTTTTTTTTTAATTAAAAAAATTAATTAAGTAATTTATTCAGATTACATCTCAATTGTTTTCCCCTCACTTGTACCCTCCTGTTCCTCCCTCCCTCCCGCTTTCACCCTATTCCCCTCCCGTAGGTCTGTGACTGAAGGGGATCTCCTCCTCCACCATATGGTCATAGACTATCAAGTCTCATCTTGGTAGCCTGCTTATTCTTTCTTTGAGTGCCACCAGGCCTCCCCACCAAGAGGAAATGCCCAAATATGGGGCACCAGAGTTCATGTCAGTCAGTCCCCGCTCTCCACATTAACTGTGGAGAATGTCCTGTCCATTGGCTAGATCTGAGCAGGGGTTCAATGTTTACTGCATGTATTGACTTAGGACACTTCTTAATGCTGCTTGATAAACAGGGCTAAATCTACTAGCCTCAGCTTTCTGAAACTAGGCTAAGTGTGAGTACGGCTGGTTCCACTTTAAATGTTCATGATGCCATAGTTTATAAAGCTCGAGTGGAGAGGAATCAAGGTCCACTGGCTCTTTTAAGGCTAACTCAGAAACTATGTTTGTAGAATACACTGTTCTGCACTTCACCCTAAACACTTACCATATTTGAATCACTGCCAATCAGTGTCAGAGTGTCACAGGAGGCACAATTCACAGCTGTCCTTCCCCACTGATTATCTGCACCCCTAGAGCCTAGCATAGCAGTGACTGTACACAGCATCTGAAACCGGATAGCAGAATAACTGCACCTATACTTTTGAAAGAGACTGCTGATTTCTAGAAGACTAGCATTTTCTGGACTCTCTCAAGAAAGAACACGTGCCGCCCCAACCCCTGCAAATATTCTGAAATGGAAATTAATGCATCTTACTTGACTAGCCATCTCAGTTAAGAATAAAAATAGGAGCTGGAAATGTATGTGGCTCAGTATAGAGGATGTGAGAGGCCCTGGGCTCAATACCCAGGACATTGCAAAACAAACCAAGCCAAACCAGGCCACCAAGTACAAACAAACAAGGACCCCGAAGACGGAGAGGCTCGGAAACTCGCCAGTCACGAAGATCAACACGCTTAGGTGCCTCCTCTTAGCTTCTTGCCTCTTCTATACTGACACGTGAGCAAAGGGTCTAGTTTTACTGTTTAAGACAAAGAATTTGTTTTAAAATCACCTATTAAAGTGTTAGAATACACAGTTATAAATGGACTCTCACCCATGCCACACCCATTATCCTCAGGAGGAACGGTGACATCAAGACTTCCTTCCCTGTGGAATGGCTGCCTTGCACCACGTCCTGCTTTCTCGGCAGACCCTTCACTAGTCCATGTGCCACGGTGGTCACTTTTTGGAGTCAATGGCCGCTCCCGTTTTGGAGCAGATGGAGCTACTGCTGTGTGTGAAGCAGCCACTTTTGACTCTTGGCCTGTAATACATTTGGTAGTGGTTTTCAAGTTGTTCTCAGGTCCCTGCTGGTCAGAAGGGTTCTCTGGTGCAGCATCTGTGATGGGCAGCATGTCGTCAGTTTTAGCACCAGCATTTACTGCTGCCGGACAGTGAATACTGCCAGAGGAGTCCTCAGCAGACTTCTGTTCTGGTCCTCTCAGACAGTTTATCTGAGACAGCTTGTCAGATGGTGAGTCCCTTCTTACTATGCCACTGGCTGTGCTACTGTCCCCTGCGGCCTCTGCCTCTGCACTTCTGCTCTCCCTTGGATCAGAGCTCAGCAATGTAGTCTTTTCTTTCGCATTGAGGCTTTGACCAGGGTAGTCCTTACCATGTCTCTCCTCCTCTCCTATGGACACAGCAGTACTTGCTTGGCTTGGTCCTGCAGAGGGCTCACAGGCTGGCAGTCTGTCATGCTCCCCCTTGCTGCTCACTGCCATCAAGGGACCCACTTCCTTGCCTGTCGTGACTGGCCCAGGGCACCGACAGTTACTAGCCCCCAGGCTGGCCATGGGTAGTCCACACTTACTCTGATTTGTAGCTAAGTGCCCACCGCTTCCCTGTGGGTTGTGTGCGGCTGGCTGAGCGTCTTCAGGTCTGCTTGGGCTACTGCACGTCAGCACACACTCTGCTGTGCTGGTGGAGATAATGGCAGTGTCACTCCAACCTTCCTCTCTCACAGGGGCCTGGCCTTCATCTGCAGGGACAGCACCGATCATGACAGCTTCCCGTCCTTCAGAGGTGCTTGTGGAAATCATGGCAGTGTCACCCATCTCCTCTACCGGTATGACTGAGGGACAGGCTGCTCCCTGAGGGATAGCACTGGACACAGAGCCTTCACAGTCTTCCACTGAACTTGTTGAGATAACTGCACTCCCATCTGGAACAGACGATGCATTTCCACTTGCGCCAGAGACAGAGGCTTCACACTCCTCGGCTATGCTGGTCGAAATGAGAGCACACTCGTCCTTGTCTTCCTTGCTGGTTGAGGCAAGAGGACTTTCAGCTTCAGTGGGAGCACTGGGCATAGGTCCCTCAAACTCCTGGGTGCTGACCAAGGCTGGACCTGTTGTGCTTTCCTCAACTGCTGCAACTGGCTGCTGTCTTTCAGCACATGTGACGGTGACAGCACTAGAGATGGGAACTTCGAATTCTTCCCCTATGCTTGTAGAAATCATGGCACACTCATCCTTTTCTTCACTTCTGCTAGCAGTGGGTTGGCTCTCATCACCTGAAACTGCACTGGGCATGGGAGCCTCAAATCCTTCCATGTGTATTTTGGTGCCTTCCCTATTTTCTTCAGTGCTCAGCGTACACAAATGTTCTCCTCGCACATCTATAATTGCATTTATCTGAGGGGTCCAGTCACTTGTACTGGTAGAAATCATCAAGCCATTGCCTTGACTTTTCCTCGCAGCTAAGCTGTCCTTGTTGGAAACATCAGAACTGGCTGTAGAAGCCATAAGGGCATCACAGTCTTCATTTTCCACAGAAGTGATGATCCCTTCACCTTTGCCCCTGGGTGACGTGTGGCCAACTTCACATTCTGGAATGGCTCCAGATATGAGAACATCATCACTGCCCCTCACCAACCCAGTGGTAATTGTTGTATCTTCTACTGTTTCTTTCCTAGTAAGCTGACTGTCACTGTGATGAGAAGTGGCATTAGCCACAGGACCCTCACTACCACCTAGAATTGGTGGCCCTTCACTGTGTCCTACAAAGGCACTGGTCACACTGCTTTCCACAATCCCTTTGGCACTGGAGCCGATATCGGTGTCTTTGATTTCCTTCTCTGCACCACTCATGCTATCAACATTACTATCATTTGTATTCACAGTTGTCGCCCCAGCCTCAGCATCCACATGGTCAATCGTAGGGCCAATCTGACCACTTTCCTCTCCACTCTCACAGACCAACATCCCTTCACTTTCTTCTAATCCTGTGCAAGCTGAAGCGTGTCCAGTTTCATTTCCTCTTCCAGTACTAGTCACAACCCCTTCCCCCTCATCGTCCTCTTCTTTTGCACCTGTGCTGGTCACAATACCTTCATCATCACAGGGACCAGCAGCCACCAAAGGTACATTAGTAATGTCTTTGGCCTCTGTGCTGTCCATTGCACTCTCTGAATTTTCTTCTGTTTCAGAACTTATGGCACAGCCTTCCCTGTTGTCTTCTGAGCCTGTGCAATTTGCAGATGCTTCACCATCTTCTTCAGTAATTCCTGTGCTGGTGACTGCACTCTCCCCTTCTGTGCCATCATTTCCAGAGCCATCTCCTTCTTGGTCGGCACTTGCCTCTTGGGGCTTATCATCATTGACTTGGACCACATCTGCACCTGTAACTACACGTTGCTCTTGGGTTCCCACCCCAGCTACCAAACAGAAGGTAAAGTTACTACTTCTTCCTTTGGCTTCAGTACATGTCACAGTGCCTTCTGTTTCTTTTTTAGGACCAACTCGTGTCCTATTTTCTTGAGACCCATCAGCATCTTCACTAGTCACAGACCCTGCTCTTATTTCTGTTCCAGCACTTGTAACAGCTCCATCACTTTCACCTTCACCAATGAAAGTAGCAGTTCCCTCAACTGTACAGGAAGCACCATTACACTTTTCCTCAGAGCCTGCGCTGGTTACTGCATCATCCTTTTCCTCTGTTGTGATACTGTTCACACTGGCTTCAGTTTCAACTGTATGAGCAGCCAAAGGGCCTGCTACTTTGCCTTCTGATTCAGCTACAGCACACTCTCCACTTTCTCCTTCCTTGGAACTTGTGAGCAAAATCTCACTTTCAGCTAATCCTTCTGTGACAACACCCCTACCCTCTTCAGCTGCAGCAAAAACAGTGCACTCATTGGCTTCGGCCTCAACTTGGACAGTGTGGCTTCTAGGGCATGTGCCCATCATGAAGCCTTCGTCTGCCTCGATACTGGTACAAGGTAAAGGCATCCCGTTCCCTCCTGCTTCTGATGAAGTGGTGGTGGCATCCCCAGCCTTGCTTGGGTTGGACATGATGCCTTTGTCCTTCCCTTCAGAACTCGTAGCGATGAAAGCTTTGTCACGCCTACCAGACCCAGCAGCCACCCTCTCTGTTTTCCCGTGCCTTTGCTGTGGCCCAGAGGCAGTGTCCTGCCTAGCGCTGGTGTCTACCTCATTGTTGTCAGTCTTCTTCTCAACATCAGCTGGTACTTTTTTACTGTCCTCTGGATCTCGACTATGCTTCCGTCTGAGTGTGTCCGCTTCCTTCCTTGTGCTCAGGTCCACAGCACGCTCAGCTGAAGCACTGTCTTGCTTGACTTCAGGCTCTCCGCCCAGCTCACTCTCTTTCTTGGCTGTGCCCATCAAGCCCCTCTGTTTGCTAATGCTCTTATTTTCCCCCGTTGTGCCCGCTGACTTGCCAGCAGTAGGTATGCTCGCTTTGCTTTCCTTACTATACAGCACCATGGCCTGGCTATCTTCGGAAAGGTGCCTTTTGCTACTGATGCCTGCTTTTGTTGGCGTATCTACTGTGGGGCCACCATTACCTTCTCTGTTGCAATTTGTCTTATGGACTTCTGCCTTCTTAACAGTCAAACTTTGGTTAGAGATATTGGAATGATTTACAAGAAAGGCACTGGCTGTGCCACCTTCTGAAATGGCTTCTCTGTCAACTCGGGGCATGGTACTTGAATCATGAGACTCTTTCTGAGGAACAACAGTCACAGAGCCTAAGGATGACGAGAGGGCAGAGTCTGTAGAGTACTCAAGAGAAGCGCTGCCTTGAGTGCCACATTCCTCAGTGGCTTTGGACATGCCTTTCAAATTCTTCTGTCCCCTCTCATTTTCTGATGGGATCCTACAGACTCTCCGACTCACTTCAGAGTCCACATTTACTTCATGGGCTCCTCGCTGAACTGGCTCTCTTTCCCTTGGAGCAGGCTTTGATGCAGTACTTTGGCTATACACCTTCTTGGTCAAGGGGCCTTTATGGTCAGCATGCTTTTCAGAGTTGCTAGTAACTGCTAGTCCACGCCCTGATTTACAGGTCACAGCTGCTGGTTTTGAATCTACCATGGAAGTTCTTAACTCATCCTTTAAAACTCCAGCAGCAGCTTTAGGTTTTGGAACATTTTCACTGTCTGTTTCTTGCTGAGAACTGTTACTGCTGATGTCCTGGGTTTTAGAAAGCTCAGACACATTGTCGACAGCTGCCTCAGAATCAACTTCCATTGGCTCTTGTTCAGGCACTGACGAGGTGTCACTGCTTTTTTTCAGTCTCTGCAGAGAGGAACTACTGGCAGTGCCTGAAATGTTCACTGCTAACTTATCTTCCCTGGCCATTTCCTGTGACATGCTTCCTCTTCGGGTTTCAGACAGCCTTCTACTTAATTTCTTGTCTATGACTGAGCCATTCCCTCTGCCCTTTTCATGACTGCTGCCAACTTCTTTACTATCCTTGTCATCTGGTTTATTTTCTTCTTTCTTTTTCATGTCTTTACTACTGTGCTTTAAGCTTCTGCTTTTGTGCCCATCTGAGAACTTCCTGTCGAGTTTGGAGGAGGTTGCATCTTTCTCAGTCTTATGCTTCTCTTTAGTCACGGCTAACTTAGCTCTGTGCCCAGCGTCCTTCTGCGTGCTGTGTGCTGAAGGGACAGTACTCTCTAATGCAGGTTCAATGACAGATTCTTCTAAAGATCTGTCCTCAAGTTTGGACTTGCGCTGCCTTTCTGGGTCGCTGTCTTCTGTGTTCTTCTCCTTATCAGGCTTTGGAGTTGTCACTTGTTTTGTGACACCTTCTTGTGATTCTGTTTCAGAAAGCTTTATTTGTTTGCCTTGACCTTTTGATTTAGACTTTACCGCAAGCTTCTCTTCCACCAGGCTCTTTGTTCTTCGCCTCTCCCTATGAAGAAGTTCTTCTGGCTTTGAACCGCTATCAACATTAGTGGAGTCTGTCTCACACTTATCTTCAGAACAGCTCTCACTTCTTTTCTGCAATGTTGCACTGTGCTGCTTGGAGCTTAGAGCATCTTTCTGAACTTTAGAGTCACTTGACCTTCTTGATTTGTGCTCGGCCTTGGTTTTTTCAGACAATGGATGCTTCTCCTTTTTGTTATCTTTACGTGCATGGTCATCTGTTTTTATAGTGTACTCAGAAACTGGCTTTCCATCTCTACCCAATACTGACAATTTCCTTTCATTTCTGTGTTTACTTTTACGTTCAGTTTTATCATCTGAAGAAAGTTTCGTTTGTTGACTTTGCTTCTGAACATTTTCCTCTGTTTTTAAGCTTTTCTCAGAAGAGTGAAGTTCAGTCTCCTCACCTATTTTATGCACACCGTCACCTTTATATCTGTGTTTTGAAGACAACTTTTCTTCAGATGGAGCCTTCTCTTTTTCAGGTTTCTCCCTGGCCGACTTTGCCTCTTTTTTAGGCAGGCCTTTCCCATGTGTTTCAGGATCATCTTTCTTTTGATATTTTTCATTCTTAAGGGTGCTTTTCTGCTTCTGGAGTTCTTCCACATTAATTTCTGAGCGGTCTGCTTGCCTTTTTCCATCTCTTGTATCTGTTTCTTCCTGAGCTCCTTCGATTACAACAGGGGTAGATACGCGTCGCTTATATTCTCTTTCTACTTTTAACTCAGTTTTGTTTTCGTCAGCTGAATGCAGGCACTCGGAAAGCCTCCGGGCAGGTTTGCTTGGTTCCCCTTTTCCATGAGTATGCTTCAGGTCCTTGGAGGAGGCCTTTTCTTTTTCACAGTGCTATTGGAAAACAAAGTGAGACATGTTTTAGAGACAAACTTACTATTTAGGTATGTTTATTTATTATGTGAGCTCTAGAACATCTGAGGCACCTCTGCTCCATGGATGATGTAGCCCATGGCAGGTATCAGGTACCAAGAAGCCGAAACTCAGTGCAATGTGAGTGTCCAGAGGATCACACTCTGAGTCTCACATTCTTCCCAGCTTTACAGAGCAGTTCTTTCACCCAACTGGCCCATGCATTTAGGAAGTCTTCAATACTATAAATAAATATAACTTACTAAGCCCCAACAGTCCTTAATAAATTTAAGCTGAGGAAAGGATAGTCTAGTGTACTTTTCAATATAAAAACACAGAGGCCAACAAAGAAATAAAGGCTTATTTTAAAAATCAGAAACCCAAATCACCTATAGAAGTCATGTGGATTTAGACTATTTGTACAATATTCTATATATAAAACCCCAAATGTACATGGTAACTGAGTAACAATGTAAGCACAAACATGAGACATAAGACTATGCACACATGTGTTCTGGGGCGACGCTAAGGAAGCCTGCATGCACTACCTAAACTTTCCTCTCCACCCTAGTTTTGGCACTTAGTACATTGACACATGTATAACATGAGATAATTTCCATAAAAAACTACCACAAAGGAAAGTTAAATATTTAAATATATGCAGTAACATATCAGGAATATACCTACATATGATTCTAGTTTCTTACTTTCTTTCTAAAAACAATATTTATTTATTTATTTATTATGTATACAGTGTTCTGCCTGCACACCAGAAAAGGGCACCGGATCTCATTACAGATGGTTATGAGCCACCATGTAGTTGCTGGGAATTGAAATAAGGACCTTTGGAAGAGCAGTCAGTGCTCTTAACCTCTGAGCCATCTCTCCAGGCCCAACTCTAGTTTCTAAATAAAGAAATTTACTGGCTATTAACAATTACTAAGTTACTAGTGTCTCTACCTCAGAAACATCATGATGGGGGAGGTATAGGACTATGGATATGTTTATACAAATAAAGACTTAAATTCAGGTAAAGCCAAAATCTGACCCAAGAAAATAACCTAACACAGGGAACTTAAAATGACCACATTTTGGACACAACCTTAGTGCCAGATACAAGCTGGCACCTCAGTACATTAGAGGGCACTCATTCAAAATGGCACTAGCCAATCTTTAAATAATTACGAAGCTTATGAAGTAGCACAAATGAACAAAGTCTGAAAAAACCTTTTTGTTAGCGTACTTCCCTTCCAAAAAACTATGTGCATGGGACAGAAAACCAACGAGATAAAGCAGAAGACCGATTATGGGGGGGGTTTTAGCTTCCTCTTTCTTCTTACTATTTTGTTATTGCTATACAAAAGAAACAGGGTGAAATGGGTAAGGAAGAGAACTAACATCTAGACAAGATGAATCACATGCATCGACTCATCAAAACACGGCACTCAGGCCAAGTGGGATGCGGCTTAAGAATGCTAAGTGGAATGGTTTCTAAGGTATAATACAGGAAAGGTCATATTTTGCTATCTCACTGCAAAGAAATATTCCACGTTCCACATGTAACAAAGGGCACTGACAAGGGTTTCGCTATGACATACCTCACTCGTTTTGGGGGCTTCCTTGGATTCCTCCTCAGCCTGTGGTTTCTTTTTGGAATTCTCCTCACCATTCCTGAGAGGAAAGCAAATCACATATGAACTTCCAATCTGAAGCTAAGACTCTAAAGAAAGTGGAAAGAAAATCTTTTCTTTACTCACTTCCTTTGTGGAGGCTGGTTCCACTTAAATTTAAACCATCCTTTTAGCTAGCAGAGAGCACAATCCAAGTGTAGCATGAACTGTTCCTCATGCTAAAGATAAACATGCTACAACGACAATTCCTACACAGACATTTGAAAGTCTCACCACCTTTTCAATGAGCAGGGAGGCCTTTTTTGACTCAGAGATATACAAAAAAGATACAAATAAGTCTGAGAATTGACTCCTTTCTCTGAGTTCTGTAAATCTGTTTGAAGTTTACGATTAATTTACAAAATAGTAGTGATGGACTGTTACCCTTTTAGAGGACCTGGGTTCGGGTCCCAGCACCCCGATGGCAGCTTACAGCCATTTGTAACTCCAGTTCCAAGTGATCCAACACCATCTCTTGGCCTCCATAGGCTCCTGCACATATGTGATGCACATAAATGCGTGTAGACAAACACAATATGTATAAGATAAAAAAATTAAGGAAATTTTAAAAACGACTTGTAAATTAATGAAAACAGTAAAAACTGTTGACTATATACCATGGTTTAACATAACCTCATAGCTTCTTTCTTTTTTTTTCTTCTTCCGCTTTCTATCTGTTTCTCAAGATAAGGCTCCTCTGTGTAGCCCTGACTCATTTTATAGACATATGGCCTCAACCTCAAGTGATCCACCTGCCTCTGCCTCCTTGAGTGCTGGGATTAAAGACATGTGCCACCACACCTGGCTTATAATAGCTATGTTCAAGAGTCTCTTTGCCTTTGTAATTCTTCAATAATTAGCAATAAAAATACTGTACTTAAAAAAAGAAAATAATAGAACCGACATTAGTTGCTGCAGGCCCAGACAAGATACTTCTACAAGTGTTTCCAGGGGCCCATAAACTAAACTCTCTGAACCTCAGGGAAAATGTTATGTTTATATATGTATACTTTCTGGGGTAGAAACTAAAGCTTCTGTCAGATTCATACAAAGTTAATTAAAAAGTTCCTTTAAAATGCTATGGATATCAATACAATGGAAGAAGATAAAAACAAACTCCAAAGCCTTCATAAACACACAGTAATACCTATATTCAAGGTGAGACATTCTATGACCACATTCTCTCTTTCTTTTCTTCTCTGACAGATTGTTGTTTTTTATTTCCATTTTTCTGTTGTAGTACAAGTCATTGCCACGGGTGCATCATTTCTGCTTTTTTACTAAGAATGTCAAGGTCAGCAAGATGGCTCATAAGGAAAGGCTGCTTCCTGCCAAGCCAGGTGGCCCGAGTTCTATCCCTGGACCACACAGAAGATAATGCTTCCCCTAGAAGTCCTAGATTGCCGAATAAAAACCCAATGCCATGTGTGAGATGCCTCCCCACAGGCTGTTGGTTGGGAAGGGGTCTCAGAGATTCCCAAAACAATACTGGCTATTGTTATTTATCTTGGTTGCCACCATAACTTGGTGGTAAGATCCCACTGCTGAAAGAAACCACACACCTTGGTCACAGGACATGGAGAAATCAAGCTGGTAGTACTCTGAAATATTCCCCTGATGGTTAAATTTTATAATGTCAGAAGGTGTTAACCAGGCTCCTGGATGGAGGGAGTCATCAATGGTCCTTCAGAACGTGGCCCCTGTGAGGTACAGTGGTGGCCAGCACGGCAAGCGGTGCAATGATGGCATGGATGTTATGGATGTAACTAACCAAGTTCTGGGTGGATTAAGGCCTGATCCACAAGAAGAAACACATGCTGATACTGTAAATTTGACTAAAAAGGCATCATTGGGGAGCTTATGGGACCCAGGGATGAACATACTATCATTATTTTGCTGAAAAGGTATATCAAACTGCCCTATAAATTTTTATCTCTAAAAATGCCAGGTGTGATGGCACACACCTTTAATTCTAGAGGTGGAGAGGCCGAGGCAGAAGGATCACTATGAGCTCAAGGTCAAAGTTCCAGGGCTAATTTCTACACCCATAGGTTAGTGCAGTTCTGAGACCTCAACAGATATGTTTCTTTGCGCAAAAGATAGTTGTTAACAGAGAAACTCAGAACGCATCACAAGTGCAGAGATTAAGTAAAATAAACTGCTTTTAATGACGTGATAGGCTTTTTTCTCTATAGCCCTAACAGTCCTGGAACTCATAAACAAATAAAACTCTTTTTATTTGTTTTTCAAGACAGGGTTTCTCTGTGTAGCCCTGACTCATTTTGTACACCAGATGTCCTCAAACTCAAAGATCCCACTGCTTCTGCCTCCCACGTGCTAGGATCATAGTCAGACACCATCACACCCAGCTACTTTTTACGACAGTCTATGAACACTTTGAACACTGTTCTTCTGAAAGCACATCACTCATGTAACAAACAGAACACAGAAGATAAAAATGTACCTTGAATCTTTTCTTCTTCTTTTGCTTAAGGCTACTTTTTTCTCTAAAACTTTCCGTTCTTTAAGGACTTCTTTAATTCTTGGGGCTTTGGGCTCCAAAGTCTTGGTTGATGAGTCTTCCAAGTCCATATTACTTTTGCCTGGAAAATAAATAAATAAGCTTTATTTCAGAAGACAATTTTGTAACAGTGCTATATTCACTTTTCATTAAAGTTTTATAATCATTATAAAACACAAAATAGCTTTGTAGCTTTGAATGGGTCTGTTTCTGCTAAGAAAAAACTTTTTGTATTTACTGTGCCAGATAAAAGTCAGCACAAAGGCTGTAGCATAGCTCGGGAGCAGAGCGTGAACTTGGCCAGTTCGTGATCTTGAGTTTAATCCCAGCATCAGAGGCAGTAACAGGAAAGGAAAAAGCAAAGATGATGTGAAGTATAGGCTGGCTGTGCTATCATCACCAGAAATGCTACTAAATCCACCCAACCATTACTGCAGGATAAATTACTTCCACCCTTAGGAACAGATCACTTCATTATACAGAATATGTCACAGGCAATATGAGACTACCTAGAAAATGATGGTGTGTATAAGATGCTCTCAAGATCTGCTATACCTTGGCTCTTTGCTTTGGAAGACTTTGTCTTTTCTGCTTTCTGTTTTCGTTTTTCTTCAAGTTTCTCTCTATTGATTCGTCTTCTTAAAACTCTCTCTTCTTTTTCTTTAGCCTAAAACCATAAAATTGCCTGAAGATTATCAGGTAAAAGCAAAGACACTATGAGAAATGAGCATTCACATATATTAGGGTGGGAAAAAAAAAAAAAAAAAAGACAGTACATCTCTGAGGCAGTGATCTGGTCCAGCAAATATGAGGCTTTGGATGTAATTCCCAAGTATTCAAAGTTGCTCCTGCCACACATTGCATCCACCGCCCCCAACAAAGTTTTCAGTTTGTTTGTTTTTCTGATGTTTTTACACATCAATGGAATATACAGAAGCACACATAAATCAGTCTGAAAAGATAGCTCAGTGGTTAAGAGCACTTGCTGCTCCTGCAGAGGATCCAGGCTGTTCCTGACACCCATATAATAGCTAACAGCCATCACTAGCTCCAGTTTCAGGGGATCTGACACCTAAACTCTGCAGGTACTAGGTACACACATGCACACAGACAAAACATACACACAACCGTTTTTTTTTTAAAAAAGGAAGTAGACAGTGGCTATGTGTGTATGAGAATGGGTATGACTGCTCTGATTTGGAAGCTAACAGATGACAGAAGGCACAGGTAGGAAAACTTTTAATTATTATTTTAGAATGCTATTGGTTTGAAGAAGGAAAGGCTTGCTCTGAGAAAAGGTGATTTAACAAGCTAATTGTTACAACTATAAGACTAAACAAAAACAAAACAAAACAAAAAAACCAACCAATCCTACAAAAACCATGAATATCAAACCTAAGTATGCCCAAAAGTCTTCATAACTTCTCAGTTATTCCTAAAGGAACTGCTGAAATGCAGATTTAAGTGACAGGTAGGTTCTACAGCCAACCTGACTTGGCAGTTACACTCCTGGGCCTGAGCTGAGGCCCTGGGACTTTCTGCTGGCAGAATTTCAACTAGGGAAGTTCACAATCATTCACCCCTTTCTGGCTCAGAGCTCAAAGACAAAATTTCAAAAATCCCAAGTGGGTGCACAGCTCTTATCCAGTATCCTTTCTAAAAAATAAGGCTGGAAGGGGAGCTAGCTAGCAATCACACTTTATACTATTTTTTCAACAATAATTTCTATCAATCTTGAAAAATTTAAAAATATTTTCATATTCCTTACTTTGTAAGCCCCTAATTGTAAGAAACAAATGAATTTTGTTTAATAAACACCCAATAATTGATGGTACTTGATAATTGAAAGCATTCTCAAACCCAGGGAATTGGTGGACTGTATTTCCCTCAATATTATACTAGGTGCACACTGTATGTTTCTGTGAAGTGAGCTACGTGTATACAAGCATTTTCATAACATGAACCTGACGGTTACCTTTGTGTCTATTCTACATAGTTCCATGGCAAGCTCCCTGAGGGCGGGGCCATGTCTGCTGTGAGCATCCTAGTACCTTGCACAGACTATTATTCAAATGTTGTCAACCTGGTATAGCAGGCTAAATCACAGGATGTCAACCCGTGGGTTGTGACCCCTGTGAGGGGACTGGTCTTTCCACAGGGGCTGCCTATCAGATATCCTGCATATCGAACACTTACATTGCAAGTCATAACAGTAGCAAAATTACAGTTACGAAGTAGCAAGAAAATAATTTTAAGGTTGGGGTCACCACGCCATGAGGAGTTGTATTAACGGCTTAATAACTACTGCTAACTCAGCAAGGGGTCAGCTGGACTTACGATGGATTGCCGCCGTTGTTCCACTGTGAGTTCATCATCAGAGTCACTGTAGTACTTTGAGTAAAGATACGGTTTGTGAACATAAGCATGCCGTACACTTCTGGCTTTTCCATCAGTAGACTCGCTGGTTTGTTTGGTTGGTTTATTCTGTTTATTTTTCTCTTCATCTGGAAAGAAGTCAATATAAAGAGTAAATGCTTCTGTCAACTAGAACAGCATCACCATGTCATATATGCAGCAAAAGACACCAATATTCTTCAAGTATACGTAAAAGGTCAAAGGGGTGTGTGTATGAGAAAATTAAGAAATTGACATTAAAAAAAAACTACAATTCACCTTACATATAGATGCAGACCAAGACAAATTAGACATTTGTGTTATTAAAAGAAATAAGAAGCACAGATGAAAGCTGCACGGAGCTGATCTGAAGGAAAAGAAGGGCAGAGCAGGGCAGGCTTGGAGCTAAAGTCCACTCTGGCCCTGGAGCTGTGTGCTTTTGCAGGCTCGACATGGAAGCCACATACACACTCCACAGACTCACTGCTGCTAGGCCTTAACTGACAAGGATCTGAAGGGAAGCATCCACTTAGAGGTTAGTAGACGGTTTCTGCTGTTCTAAACTCAGTTTCCCTTTACTGTTTACTCCACCTTGGTTTTACTAACTCAGGAGCCCAATTAGTTGAAGGTGTTGGAACCATCTTAGCCTACTGTTCCTCCCATCAGTTGTTTTAAACAATATATTTTGACAAATAGTTAATTCTTGTGAGTGGACTTGATATGAATTTGTCACTGTAAGTTGAGGAAATTGGGTCTTGTAGCAAGACCTCTTAGGGCGAGAGACACAAGCGCAGGCAAGTCATTACGACTATATCCTCGAGCCCAAGTAAGTATTTCAGACCAAAGTTCTGGTGAACTTTTCTGGTTGATCATAGTTTATCCCAATTATTGAAATGATGTGAAAGAAGCAAAGTTACCCACAATTCCTGAGAAAACGAACAGTGGGTTCCTGTTGGAACATTCTGGAGTTGACTCCACACACTCCATCCCTTCTCTAATTTGACTGTATTCCTTAGCTGGATCAACTGTATTGAGTAGACGAGCATTTGTTGTTATTTGAGACAGGCTATCACACTAGCAGGACAGCCTAGAACTTCCAATACAGCCCCAGCTAACAGTTAGTCTGCCGTAGTCTCCCAAAGGGTAGGCTTTTCAGCACAGGCCAACAAACCTGACTAGTATACCAGCTTTTGGTGTGCTCTGTTAGCCCTTTTGGGAAATCAGTTTTTCAAAAGGTGCTCTTTAGCACCCCTAAATTTTCAAGTGGTAGCAGAAGTGAGGGTAGCCTTCTAGCTTGTCCTTCTGCCAAATGCCATCCTCACAGTGACACATGAACAAAAGCAGCTGTGTGTGCATTGCCTTCTCTCAGTCTTGCCATAGCCTCAGGTGATGGAGCTGGCCGTGGAGCACTAAGGCTTGCTGAGGGCTAGTGCACATGCAAGGTTAATTAGACCTCCCTCAGCTCAGACAGAAGCCAGTCTGTAAACACAAGGCAGCAGGCTCTTGCTATGCCACACAGTCAGGAAGCAGCTATTAGGATAAAACACAAGTCACAGAGACACTGAGAAAAGTGCATTACCGTCTGATGTAATCTCTCCTTCTTCCATGCTATCAGACATAACAACTTCCTCCTCTGTGTCTTCTTCGAAGGATGAAAGGTCGCTGGTGTGGACCGAGCTAACAGTGATATCAGTGAGACCATCCACATCAGAATCTACCAGAGAGTAATCTTCAAGAAGAAAATGAAGCAAAATAAATAGCTGCTCACAAGAACGGATTCAAAACCTAAGCCCTAAATATTAAAGATTTCCTACTTTAAATAGATGTCAAAAAAGAATTAGCTATCAGAAAGGCAGCTATCTTAATAAAATACAAAGATAAAATTAGTAACTTGCAAAAATAACTATTAATTTGTAATGTAAGGCTAAACATAAATGTAAATTTTAAATTACTGATGTATTATTATTATTATTATTATTACTAATTATTATTATTATTGCTGCTACCTCATATTTTGAAGATTAGCAAATATAACCTAAGCTGCTTGGAACAGTGTGAATAAATGGTAACACAGGTTATAAAGTTCATAGCTTTTCTGTAATTTTCTTTGTGACTAGACACATCAGGATAGTAAAGAAGTTATAAATATTTATTGCCTGTAGCCCAAATGAGGCCTAATTATTTAGCTCAGGCTGGCCTGGATCCTGCCATTGGCATGCCCAGTGCTGGGGTTACTGCTGTGTGCCACCATGCCCAGCTCATTACATTTACTGTCTTGCACGTTTTCAGGTTCTGACATGGAAGGCAAACATGACACCATCCCTCCTCCTCTAAGCAGCACGCTGATCCTGAAAGCCACGCGGACGTGAGCACGCACCTTCCTTCAGGCCCTCGGTAGCCCTAGCTCTGCTGTTGACTCTTTCAGAAGGAATCTTTGTGCTCTCCACATCTTTGTCCTTTGCCTGTTTCTCATCTTTCGCTTTCTGTGTATCTTCACTCCTTTTGGAATGATCAAGTTTCTTTTCAGCCTTTTCCTTCTTTTCTTTCTTTCTTTCTCCTTTTTCATTACTGTCCGGTTTCTTTTCTCCTTTGTCCGTTGATTTAATTTTTTGGTCAGTGCTTTCTTGCTGACCATCCTTACTTTGTATTAGGAAGCTACTATTCTCCTTTGTATGATTTTTAGTTTCTTCCACTGGACAAGGGAGATCGCTGGGTTCTTCTGATTTGGGTGCAGTTTCTATGCCCTCCCCTCCGGAATCAGGGGGAGCCTTTTCTCTCTCAGCCCCATCCTCTGAGGCTCTCTCCTTGTCTGTGCTGATGTCAGTGCTCGGCTGAGAGGAGAGTTTTCTGGACACTCTCTCGCTGGCCTTGGCATTTGACATTTCTGTTGAAGCTCTAGCAGCGTTAGCTTCTTGGTTAAGAGAAGTTATGGTTTCCAAGATTGACATGGCATCACTCGCTACATTAGCACTGGGCCCAGGAGCAGGAGCACCTTTAAGGAGAAGATAAGATTTGGAATAAATTTATGCAAAAAGCATACCGTTCTACTTCACCCACACTACACATCACTGCTATAGGCTATGCAGAAATGTGAGTTCCTGTAGGCTTTCAGGTACAGTGCTGGTATACACACTCCGAAATTTCCATCTCCTGAGTACACAGTGTCTTAAAGGAAGGGCACCAATACATCTGAGAACATTCCAGTTATGAGAAGAATGTCTTTACTATTTCAGTTACATCCTCTCTTAGAGCGAGCATGCACACATACAAACTCATCATTATTAAAATGTTTTTAAAAATTAATTTCAAAAAGAAATCTTATACCAGTTGAGGGATTTGAGCAATACTGAAAGTACATATAATTTCACTCCAGAGCCAAATGAAGCAATGCATTAAAAAAAAACCAAACACCTCTCCCTAGGCAATCTGACCGAGTGGAGCACAGTAACTACAAGAGTAAAAGCAAAGCACCTTGGGTAATGACGGAAGAGTCAGGCTTCTCATCGTCAGGAGCTGTGCTGCCAGTTGCTTCCTCTTTGTGATTTAATGTGGCCAGAAATTCATGCACAGCTTTTTCCACCTGAGGTCTAAACGTGTGGTTGATCTTTGGATCCACAACCTGAGAAATAATTCGGTCGATACCAGACTCCAACATTCCTGATCTGAAACATGGTAATTCACAGAAAAGTAAAGAAATAATTTTATGTTATCTGCATAGATTATTTTAAATAAAACAGCATCTATTATATCTGTGTTCAACCCTCAATAGTCTATTCAAGAATTTAAAACAGTAGTGGTTTTAGGTTTGCTATACTACAAAAACATTTGTAAACTGCCCACCAGCGTGTCGCTGGTAGAAAGGCTAACACATGAAACGGCTGTGAACTAGCTCCAGCAGCACAGAATGGGGGAGACGATGCTTCTCTCAACCTTCATCCCTGGAACACGACAGATGAGTTCCAGGCCTAAAGTAAATCTCTGGTCTCTGAAACTTTCTTTTTTTAAAAATAGGAAAGTCTTAGAGTTTCCAGTTAAAGTGAAGAATATACACAAAGTATAATTTTATCAAATTGATAAACAAGAAACAAGGAAAACAAAAACAAAACTCAAGATATTTCGCTTTCTTTTTATTGCCTTCCTGCTATAAAACAGGATGATTTAGTCACTCAAGAGGTAATCTACGTAAAAGGCACCATGCTGGCCTCCAGGCAGCTACAAACCAGACCTGCACCCTGTGCTGGTTAAAAGATACAGACACAAGTAAAGCACACCATGTACTGTGGGGAAAAGGGAGAGTAAGGAATGATTGGCTATGTCCAATATAAGCTGGGAACACGCCCCAGAGAAGACCTTGAGCTGCGCCTTGATGTCTATAGAAGAGGAGAAAAGAGGCTCCAAAGCAAAGAAGCCTAAGAGGGCAGAGGAGTGACGATGGCACTTGTCTAAAATGTCAGCTAAGTAAAATAGATTTAGGAACACATTTCTTCCTAGAATGCCACAGGAGAAATCAAAGTACCCAGAGCAGTGTTCGGAGACTGAGGCACTAGTCACCTCCACCTTCTTGGGGCTCCATCTTTCTGGATAGAACGGGTGAGGAGGTGTTTGTTGGTCCTTTCATTGTCAAATGCTTTTTCTGAGTGCACCTGTCTGAAGTGAGGGTGGACTGGATTTCAACTCCCGAGGCACTTTGAAACCATGTGATACTATACTTCTATTTATGTGGGACATAAAGAAAAATGAGCTGACATGCAACAAAGTAGGTTACCTGCTTTTTAAAGTTCAAGATTAAACAACAGGATGCAAATCCTGAAAACATTGCTGTACTTCTAAGGGGTTTTTGTTTTGTTTTGTTTTGTTTTGTTTTGTTTTGTTTTTGTCCCATTTAAAGGTGATTGCAAATGTAGCAGAAATAAAGAATCACGAAAAAGTCTTCCTGTAAGGCATAAGTACAAAGGCATAAAATTAAAGAATAAAACCTACTGGACCCGAAAATACTCCTTTAGTTGCCTTCTGATTCCCAGTATTTTGGCTTCTGTTCTTAAATGTAATCTTCCTTTCCATGGAGGTCAACTCTGATTTCATGTAAAATGGAGTCCAGAGTTACTTGGGGTGTTCCCTAGCTGCCTCTTCAGAGAGGAGCATCTCAGCCCTAGGTCACAGGTAAAGTCAAATCTAACAACAGATGCATCCCTGGTTAACATCACTTACCTGAAGCCCTGGTAGTTCATGTCTATATTACCAGCTATTTAGGAGATTGAGGCAGGAGAACTACAAGTTTACAACCTGCCTGAGCAACAGTGAAATTTCAAGTAAGAGTTCAAGACCATCCCAGGCAAGTTTGGAGACCTCCCCCCCCCCCAAAAAAAAAAGGGTTTCTCTGTGTATCCTTGGCTCTCCTGGACTTGTTTTATAGACCAGGCTGGTCTCAAACTCACAGAGATCTACCTGCCTCTGCTCCTCCAAGTGCTGGTATTACAGGCATGCCCTACCATTCCTGGCTTGGAGACCTATTCTTAAAATAAAAACAAAACAAAAAGAGCTGAAGCCAGGCAAGGTGATAGATACCTGCAATCCCAGCACTCCTGTTCAAGACCAGCCTAGCTACACATAGAATATGAGAGCCACGGCTACATACTGAGAACCTAATTTTAAAAGGTAACTCAGTGATAGAGTGCTTATTTTTGCATATATGAAAACCTAAATTCAGCCCCTAGTACTGAAAAATAAATAGATAAGTGAAGCCAAATCACTTCTTTCTTTTTAAAATTCTTTCAAGATCATTACTGAAAGCTATCCAGCATTTTCAGATTCTGCAGTGCAAATAAATACATAAATAGAATAAAATTTCCCTTCCTCCTAAATAAAAAAATAAGCAACTAAATTGATCCATTTAAAATTGCTGATGGTAGGCCATTTGTTCTACAGAAATGATAGCTGCCTACCAAGAAGAGACTTGATACCCTATGAGCATATACAGGGGGAGGAAATCCCCCTCAGTCACAGTCATAGGGGAGGGGAGTAAAGGGAAAATGGGAGGGAGGGAAGAATGAGAGGATATAAGAGATGGGATAACCATTGAGATGTAACAAGAATAAATTAATGAAAAAAAAAAAAAAAAGAAATGATAACTGCCATGGCTTAACCTTAGTCAATCAAAGGAGTATTTTCTCAAGTGTGTGAAAACCTGCTTGAGATTACAGTTATTTACAGGGATAATCCATCCATACAGTATTAGTTTGCATACAACTAAAGAATCCTTCTTTAAGCCAGGTATAGTGGTGCATGCCTTTAATCTGAGCACAGGTGGTTTTTTTGTGAGTTTTTGTGAGTTCAGCCTGGTCTACAGAGTGAGTTCCAGGACAGCTAGAGTTACAGAGTGAGACCCTGTCTCAAGAAAAAAAAGCAGCCCCCTCCAAACAAAACAAAACAAACAAAACATAAACAAACAAAAACACCCAAAACAACTTAAGCC
The DNA here is from genome assembly GCA_907169655.1 of Acomys percivali. Taxonomy (NCBI): domain Eukaryota; kingdom Metazoa; phylum Chordata; class Mammalia; order Rodentia; family Muridae; genus Acomys; species Acomys percivali. The sequence continues at coordinate 26,184,113 of OU015747.1, read as the reverse complement.
CAACCCAACCCAACCCAAACAACATCTTTCTTTAAGGAAAACTTCAATATGATACTATTATTGACATAAACCTTTGCAAATGGGGCAAGCAAGCTGTCTCAGTGGATAAAAGCTCTCGCAGTGCAGTCCAACGACCCAAGTTTAACCCCTGGATCCCACAGTGGAAGACGAAAACTTACCCCGGAAGTTCTTCTTTGACCTCCATACCCACAGGATAACGGGACACATACAGATGTCTCAAGAAGAGTGGCTGGTAAGTTACAGAACACAGCTGTTTCCCTTCCAGGCCTCTAGTCTGGAGGAAGGCAGCTCGCTGCTTATAGGAGATGGCACCAGTGTTCACTCACCACTGCCACAATCATTGACTTCCTTACCTTTTATCAGGCATAAAACTTGGCATAATATCTTTTATTCGTACTAGGATTGTACGTGATTGATTTTCACACTTCCCTCATCTAAAACCAAATAAAGGCTTCTCATCTTGGAGACTTTGCACACTAAAGTATAAATAAAAATCTCCAGAAAACTGGTCTTCTGCTTGAGACTCTCACCATGGGATATAAAACAGAGCAAGATTTGTAGGATCCCATGGACTGGATCCGCACCAGCACTGCAAAAACAAAGACACCCTCCTCCCACAAAGGATGCAAGAGCCTTCTACATAGGAAGGTAAGGAAGCAACGCAATCGTCTGTGAGAAGGGCTGCACTAGGAAGTGTTGAAAGAGAGCCCTGAGTCAGCAGCAGCGCTGCACACCCAGCAACCCCCGCTCTCAGGCCTGTGCTGCTCCGCTTACTGCTCCACTGAAGGCCTTTGTGGAAATGGGGAGCCTTCTTGGCCTGTCACTCAACAGACTCCTTCTAGTATCTTCTGTTCAGGAAACAGCTTTGACTTTCTACCAATAGGTCTTATAAGCAGCCTTCTGATGGCATCTTCTGATCTTACCTGGAATCTTTCACAGGTTCTCAAACAGCTTTTAAAACACAGACAACAAAGCTAGTGCTATTTCCTTTTCGTATGTACAGGGAGACACAGTCTACGCTCCCAGCTCCCTGTTTCTAGTATGACCCGGGGTCAAATGAACTTTTTAGTGAATTTTTATTCTGAGTTTCTTGTGGCTTGGAACTATCACACTACATAGGCTTGAGTTAGATAGCTCACCTGTTTAAAGCCATATTTTATAAATATTCTCAACTATAAATATGTCAAAGCAGGAAGAATAGGCACTCTTTAAACAACTGGAATAGAAAGTCTTTTTGTCTTAGCAAATATTTATATTCAAAAACAAGTAGAAGATTATAAATCAAGTTTGTACTTTTTAAAAAGTAAATATTACTGACTTTTCTAAATATTGAAATTTTTATTCTTTGTTTCTTATGCCAATGCAAAAATCACTGGATTTTTGGCTATACATATATATTACATATACAATATACTATAATCAAGGGATTTCTCTTTTAATTTCAGAGCTCTGTTATGTTTTATTTGTTAAACAAGAAAATAGTCATGAATATAACTGTCTTAGGACATTATAGCATTTGCATCTATTACTATTTACATAGAGATTTTGGACAGATGTTCTATAAGGCAGGCTATTTCTTTTCCCGAATACTTAAATACTGCTGTAAGTCTATAGGAAAAGAGTTAAAATTTAAAGGAGAAATATGAAATGATGAGGCAATACTCCAAAATTATACTGGATCAAGTCACATCAAACTTCCCAAACTGCCAACATCAGGAAAATGTATTTCGGTTTGCTCTCAGGCAAAATAAATTGCAGCATTTTAACCTGAGCCTGTACGCTCTAACTCAGACTTACTTCAGGACTTGCTGTCGGATATTGTTTCTTAGTTGGTTCTTGTTGAGATGTGGACTCCAAGTGTGAGTTGCCAAATGGTTTGCAACAAAGTTGTCAACTCTCTGCCTCAGATTCTGATAGGCAGGCTAGAAAGAAAAACAAAACAAAAAACCCATAAATGCTAGAAAGCTTTAATTCATCCAATATGGATAATAGGTTTACTGGTTCTAAGGAATCTTAGAGTTGATGGAAACTTTCTCAAATATTGCCTGTTTTGTCTAAGGCAAGTTGTGTGTAAACAGAGTAAGATAAAGAAGACAAACAAACCTTTCTGTAGACAATTAACGTTAGAGGGATTGGAAACAAAGAAAGGCAGTGAGGGCCGGGGAACAAGTCTAGATGGAGAATGTGGCATTTGACCTAGAAAAGTAGTTTCAAAGTTGCATGATATTACAAGAGATGACAATGACCTTTGCTGACAGAGCCAACAACTAAAGAAAATAACTGGGCTAGAAAAAAATAATGTCAGAAATATTAGGAGAACCCATGTATTGGTAGTCTGATTAGAGGAGAGAGTACAATGACAACAGAAAGAAGTTGGAGACAGAGGCCTGGGGCTTGGTGTTTACAAAGGCTTGAGAATGGGAATTCATTATACATAGGAGCACACTGGCTCAATAACTGAGCACAAACAGACACAAAACTCACCTGGCAAAGTATAACTAAAATAATGAAGGCCTGCAGTGGTAAGATACAAAGGAAAAGTCAAGGACTCAGGAGAATTTCCTCAGGGACAGGCCACTGAACTCTACACTAAATCTGATGTAGACGTTGTCGAGCAGGAGTGATTTTAAACTCTCTTCCCTCAGGTGGGTGTTTGGCAAATAACTAAGGCACTTTAGATTATTACTGAGGAGCAGAGGGCAGGCATGCTGCTGAGTACTTCACACGGCTCAGGAAAGACCCTACAGAGCTAATCAGTCCAAAATGTCCACAGTACCTAAGGCTCAAAGGCCCTAGCTCTCCTCTCTCTCCATTCCCCACTTTATTTGCCCCTCCACCCCCTCTCTCCCAAAGAAAGAAAGGAAGGAAGGAAGAGGAGGAAGAGGAAATGGAAGTCAAATCATCTCTATTTAAGAAATAGTTGTGAGGGCCGCAGTGGTACACACGTTTAATCCCAGCACTTGATAGGCAGAGGCAGGCGGATCTCCAAGTTGGAGGCCAGCCTGGTCTACAGAGTGAGTTCTAGGAAAGCTAGGGCAACACACACACACACACACACACACACACACACACACACACACACACACACACAC
>OU015747.1:26127136-26180990 GCA_907169655.1 Acomys percivali | reverse complement strand
CACACACACACACACACACACACACACACACACACACACACACACACGCGCGCACACACACATCCCTACCTACCTATCTCAAAACCAAACCAAACAAATTGGACTATTTAGCTGGGTGCTAGTGGCACATGACTTCAAGCCCAGCACTCAGAAGGCAGAGGCAGAGGCAGGTGGATCTCTGAGTTCCAGGACAGGCAGGGAAACACAGAGAAACCATGTCTCAAAACAAAACAAAAACTACAAAAAAACTCAACACAAACAAAACAAAACAAAGAAAGGGTCCTCACTCAGTACGTAAGTCAGTCAGTCCCTCACCTACTCATTCAGGTCATCTTTCCTTTACCTGTCTTGTCTCTTCAATGTAGGCGAATGACCTGGAATGAGTTTAAGGAATAGCCCAGCATCACCCTGTGCCACTTCTCCCTCCTTTAGAAGCATATATTCAAGCAACCAATTCTCATCTTCTCTCTCCTTGTCGTGGCAATGTTCTCACCTTCAGAGCTTATCCTAACCACAGGAGGTCACCCTGGCACCTAACATAGGCTCTTATCCAGCCATTCTTTCATGTTCTTGCCATCTTCTACACATACCACCATTCAACAGCTCTTCCAGGGCAACGCATTTTACGAAAGCAGGGATTCTTAACCTCTTTACAGTACAGCCCTGCTCTTGTCTACATCGCATGGCAAAGACGTGATTAAAACACTGTCCTTTGATAATTAGGTAACTACCTCTCACAGAATTGACAGTCTTAGCCGTATGAGATGCTTTTTCATTACTTCTAATTATTTTTTCATTCCCCTCTCCACTTACGCTAAATCAATGTGAAAATTTCTTTCCCTCTAATGTTTATAATGTGTATTTCTTCTTTTAACAAGCATTTATTAAACTTAACTATATTTAGCTTTTTAGTCCCCTCAAAATAAATTCAATTTTCAACTCCCTTACAAAGGAAAAAGTTCCTTGTTTCTGAGTTTTTTCATTAGCAAGGTATGATGGTACATGTCTATAATCTCAGCATTTGCAAGGTTGAGGCAGGAGGATGGCAATTTCAAAGTTTACTTGGGCTGCATATTGAGTTCAAGGCAGTTTGTGTTACATGGCAGGATCCTGCTTTAAATTTAAGTTCAACAAGTTCTTCTGAGCAGCAAAGTCTGCAGGGCTTAGCAGACACATGAGAGGACATTCAGAACCTATTTCCTACGACCTTTTCCACCCCTGAACTCCAGGCCTCCTCAGCCCGACATTCCATGCCATGCCATCTTTCAAGAGCCTGTGTTAAATCTTCTAAAACTAGGGGTGCCAAAACATGTTGTCCAAAGTAGATCATGAATCATCACCTCATATTAAGTATAAGTCAGACCACGACCTTTTGCTCAAAACTCACTAATAACTTCTCAACACTAGAAAAAAACCTAAATAAATAGGTTGAGATTCAAAATTTACCAGCTGCGGGGTGGAGGGCACTTGCCCCTGTCAGGTCGGCCACAGGTCTTCTGCGCGCCCTCTGCTAGAGGGTTGGAAGGCACCCATGTTTCCAATTCCTTCAAGGATAAGTCAAATATTATCTTAGCTGAAACCTTACCCAGAGCAAAACAGTAAGCTTTCCCATGCTTTTCTTGCTTTATTCTTTTGTACAGAACTGACCATACACATAATGTTTTTTTCTCTACTAGGAAAAGCTGTGAAGCAGCAGGATTCTAGTTTACTGTTGTACTCCTGGCTTCTAAAGTATGTCTGCTACATAAGGTTTGATCAGGAAATACTTACATGACCCATGAACTAACTGATCGGGAGCCATTTATAACTGAGAAAGTACCAAAACAAACAAACAAACAAACAAACCTGCCTTTATCACCCATCAAAAAGGAAGTTACATTTTCTTGATCCATCAGCTTCTTGTCTAGGACAGAACAATGGGTCTCTTGACCCTCCCTCCTCTAGTAGGTAATCAATGAAAAGGGGGCGGAATGGTTTTCCAGCCACACAGCTGGGCTCAAACACCTGATGACTGGTTGTCCAGAAGCAGCTTTAGTGCTGCAGCTGGATTCTGGAGCTGCCCAAGGCTCCAGCTCCTTCAGGAGTGACAGCCAGTCTGGTCTGCTGTAGAAATAATCTTAGTTAAGGACCACTGGCTATGGCAGGGTTACCAGGAGGGTTGTATTTTATGGCTCCAGGAATGGCAGGAGACATTGGTACATCTCATCCTGGTGCAGACACACTGGGATGGACAGTCTGTTCTTGGACAGCACCTGGCAACTATCAAATGTCTTGACTCTTAGACACGGATGTGACTAACAGAGCTCATTGACTGTTAACAGCCTATACGCTGTAGTTAAGACTTTCAGGTAGAAAACAGGATAGTCTCTCAGGTTTAGTTGTGAATTCCTACAAGTGGCAGATGAGACTCAAGAGTTCCATTAAAGTGATAGTCCTTGTATGAACAGGGTGCATCACCTCTATTTTGGCCTACTTATAAATGCTATATTCCTAAGGAGTATTCTTTTTCATTTTACATATTAGAAGTGTGACTTAATTACAAATAGTTTAAATTCAAACCAACACACCTATTACCTGAGAAAGAGGCCAAAGAGAGAGGGATAGGAAGGAGAAAGTCAGGGAGGGGAAGGGCAGGGAGACCGTGCCTAGCTGTTTGTATCTGCTCTCTCGGAAGACAATGTCTTTTTCAGTCCCGCTCTTATCTAGCTGCTTCTCTTATCGAAGAACGTTCTCAACTCTCTATACACAGCACAAGGTTTTCCCATATAAAACTCCCTATAGTCAACCACTGTGAACTACTGAAAACAGCACCTTAATTTGCACATTTAAAGAGAAGAGCCTAGCTTTCCTGAGACTCTCATACCAAATTCTCTTCTTTCCCCTACCAGAAACATTTTAATAGCCTACTTTTGGGAGTATGGGCAGGGATACCACAGACCTACAGCAGTAATATTTAATGGAGATGGGATAAGTAAAGGGTGGAATTGAAAAGACTGCACTTCCCTCATCAAAATATTAAAACTTTTAATTTTTGATTACACAATGTATACAGTGACAGCACAGATACACAGGTTTCTAAGAAGATCAAAGTGTAATACCCACTTGTTGCTTGTAAACGAGTAACTTTATGTGGGGAAATATTTCCTTGACCTTGACTAATATTTTCCCAATATTTTCAAAAGGCAACAGCGGTGATTTTAAAATATGGCTGTGCTAGTCCCTAAGCAAGTTATATACACCCCAATAAACTTAAGTCCCCGTGAGTAAAACTCCCAGCATCCTGGAAAAGCTAAGGGAATGGGCCTAGGACTGGAGTCCTTGTAAAAGATATCCACAGGTTCTTAGGAAGAATTACTGTAGGGGAGACCCGCAGAACTGTGTGCAGGCGACCTCAAAGCCCAAGGATATGCAGGTGCTATAAACAGTCCCCTTTTAAAGAAACTAGGTTCTTTAGACCTGCCAGTCTGAAAAAAACCTTCCATCATCACAGCTCCAATCCAATGGCCCCAGTCACAGCGAAGCAAAAACAAATACATACAAAAAATGCCAAGCAAAACCAACAATAACAACAACAACAATGCAGCCAGGCCTAGTTGTGCACTCCTTTAATCCCTGCACTCGGGAGGCAGAGGCAGGCGGATCTTTATGAGTTCAAGGCCAGCCTGGTCTACACGTCGAGGCGAGGACAGCCAAGGCTCCATAGAGAAACCCTGTCTTAAAGAAAAGCAACACCAACAACTATCACCCCTGAATAGGAAACCAGTATCTCTCCCTTCACCTGCTCCCAGACACACTCTCCCAGCTTTTCACCAACTTCATTGACTGCTCCTTCCTGCATCCCTGGATCACTCAGCCAAGATGACAGTTGACCCGCTGAAGCCACCTTCTGTGTCAGTGCCAGGCTCCTCTCGCACGCTTGTGTGTGGATGGCGGATCCGTTCTGCTGACCCCTGCCTCACCGTCCTCACTCTCCAAACGCACCCCCCCCCCCCCCCGCCTTCTTTCCCTTCAGCATTTGCTGTTATTTCTTCTCCACGTTTTCCCCACCGAACAGCTCCATAGCCGCCACCTCCATCTCTCCCCGCCTCTTCTCATCGTAGCGAAGTGATGGACCGAACTCCGAAATGAGGCATCCATTGCTAGGGACCAAACGACAGCCCCACCCCACCCCAGTCCCCAACTCACATTTTTGTCTGCCCAGGTTTGTCTCCCTACATTTGCGTGTCTACCTGCCCCCCCCTCCCAACATCCAGCAAAACACATTGAGAAAACATCATTACCATTTTACGATTTCTGCAAACTCTTAAGTTTGTGGCGATTACAGATAAGGAAACTTTTGGAGCGAAACAAACAAATCCCAACTTGAATGAAAAGTAAATAGACGAATAAATCACGAGAAATAAGAATGAACATTATGCAGATTCCCGTTTGCCTTAGTGCTTCTAAAACCAGTCTCCCTAAAAAACAATGACTTGGTCTTGCTTACTACAGCGGTAATAATTGCGGAGGCCAAGCAGCGCCTGGCACATGGTGGGCATTCAAGAAACATTAGCCTACGAAAGGAACACACAACGGCAGCTGAATGAATGAACATTGCAAGCCTTGCAGAGTGCATAGCACACCGCTGCAGTTTAAAAATAAATAAATAAATTAATTAATGATGAAGCGGCTGCGCAAAAAAGCAGCCCCGTGAACAAGACAGTCCCCGAGGGTCCGGCCTGGGGATGCCGCCCCCCCTCCGAGCACGCGGGGACCCCATTCCCCGCGCCTCCCGCCGCCGCCCCAGCCTCGCACCTTGGTGTCTACATCCGCTAGGCAGTCCCTGCGGAACTGGTCGAAGAGCCCCTGGCTCTTGAGGTGGTTCACGATCATGGCAACGAGCTGCGGGTCCCCGGAGCCGGCCCCAGCGCCTCCCGGCCCGCTTGCTCCCGGACCAGCCCCAGGGCCCGGCGGCGGCGGAGGAGGCTGTGGCTGCGGCGGCGGCGGCGGCGGCGCGGGTGGCGGAGGTTGCGGCTGCGGGTTGGTGGCCATGGCGGCCCGGGCCGGGGAGCGCGCAAGCCCTGGCGGGCAGGCGCTCCTGGGGAGGCGGCTACACAAGTCCCGCCGCCTGAGGGAAGCCAACGGGATGTTGTTACGGAACAAGCGGATCTGGAGCAACCCCGGAAGTGAAAAGGAACTCAGGGAAGAGAGGAAAAGGCGGTGACGAATGGCAATTAAGTTGTCACTACGGGGGCCGATAGCGTCCAATTCCAGCCGCCTCGACGCGTGAGCTCCCTCTCGAGGCTGATCTGGGCGGGAAGTGACTTTGCTGGCTGCAGTCTCCCGGGAAACAGAGCAGCTGAGAGCTGAGTAGGAGCCTAAGCCGGTCTGAGTTTCACCAACAGCTTCACTTCATAGCAGTAGGAAACTTGGCGCTAATTTTTACCCGGGTGGCTGCTCCTTTTGCTCCTTTTTCTCGGGGTGGTGGAGACTCATAGGCATTTACAGTGCGAACCATTACAGTGCTGGCTAACTCTCCGGAATCTAGGATTCTATTTTTTTTTTTTTTTTTTTTCCAGAAGGGTTAACTTCAGGGTCATGACTTTTCTGTTCTACCCACCCATCCCATTTTCCCTTTGGCATCCCTTGCCACTCTTCTGGTGTACCTGTCTCTCTTGTTCAATCCTTACCAGCCTCCCATGGTTGCCCCATGAGACAAGGTTTTAGCTACGAGGCTTTTGCTGCTTGTTATGGCAACAGTGGGTGAAGCTTATGAATACAGATAGCATTGTGTTTCAGGCTTGGCATGTACACGCGTTAAGACGTTTTGTCCTGGGAAGACACTTTAAGAGTGGGTCCCTGGCCGGGTGTGGTGGCGCACGCCTTTAATCCGGGAGGCATTCGGGAGGCAGAGGCAGGAGGATCGCTGCGAGTTCAAGGCCAGCCTGGTCTGCAAAGCGAGTCCCGGATAGCCAAGGCTACACAGAGAAACCCTGTCTCGGGAAAACAAACAAACAAACAAACAAACAACAGCAAAAAAACTCAAAACAAAACAAAAACAAAAAAACAAAAAACAAACAAACAAAAAACCAAACCAAACCAAACCAACCAACCAACCAAACAACCACAACAAAAGACCAAACCTGGGTCCCTGTATTTTCGGGCTAATTGTAGGTCTACTTGACACAAGCTTACGTCATCTGTGAGGTGAGGAGGGCACCTGAGTAAAGAAAAATGTCTCAATAAGATCTGGCTGTAGGCAAGCCTGGAGGAGCATTTTCTTAACTAATGTAAGGTTGATTAATTAATTAATTAATTGATGTAAGAGGGCCCAGCCTGTTGTGGGTGGGGCTACCCCTAGGCTGATGCTCTTGAGTTCTATAACAAAGTAGGCTGAGCAAGCCAGAGGGAGCAAACTACTACCTCCATGGCCTTTGCATCAGCTCTTGCCTCCAAGTTCCTGCCCTGTTTGAGTTCCTGTCCTGACTTCCTCTGATGATGATGATGATGAAGAGTGAGAAGGAAGTATAAGCCAACTAACAGCCCCACCCCCACCAAGTGGCTTTTGGTCATGATGTTTCATCATAGCAATAGGAACATTAACCTGGACACACTGCTAATCCCAATTTGCACACCAGGAAATCACGTAAATTGTACAAAGTTACCCAGCCCGGAAATCGCCTGACCTGGGCCTGTGTTGCTTTTAAAATTGTTTTTAAGGCAAGGCGATAGCGGGGCACACCTTTAATCCCAGCACTCTGGAGGTAGAGGCAAGCAGATCTCTGAGTGCAAGGCCCGCCTGGTCTATAGCGGTCCAGGACAGGCAGAGCTACACAGAGAAGCTCTTGTCTTAAACAAACAAACAAACAACAACAACAAAACAAAAAACAAAACAAAACAAAAGGACAAACCCCCAAAACAGTCAAGTTTAAAGTGGTGTAAAGTATAAGTGTGTAAATTCTTCTCCTTCTCCTTCCTCTTCATCCTCCTCCGCATCTTTTTTGAGACAAGGGCTAGCCATGTAGGTTTCATTGGCTTTGAACTTGCTAGGTAGATCCACCTGGCTCTGCCTTCTCAGTGCCGGGATTGAAAGTGTGTACCACCACACGTAATAAGTATGATTTTTTTTTTTGAGTAATCCATTCTCAAAATAAGTTTTGACAATTAGATGAAATTATACCTAGTTTTTCCTTAGTGTGCCAACAGAGAGTTACAATATGTTAAGTGTATGTTGTCAAGTGTATATCTACTTTAAAAGGCTTAGGGTTTATTTGGTATATAAGTATATAATGTATAGATGTAATATACACATATATATTCCAACTTCTTTGAAACAGCTAAGTAAGAATTATCTAAAACACTGAAAACTTCACAAAACTAATTAGGCACAATGATTAAACTTTAAAAATTAATAAAAGGTATTTGCTGTTCGGTGACTAATAAATAGCATTACTTACATATAATATGTAAAAGGTCCTACATCATTTCTAAAATGTATGAAGGTATGAATTTATTATAATTTAGATAATTCAAAACTGATACCCTAAACTATGTGGTGGTTGACTTTTGAAATCTTAGAAGTAGATGTCTGTATACAGGAGTTCCAGTTACACTGTTCACACACACTAGATACAGTGTATCTTGAACAATGCCATGTCCTGGATACATGAAAAACAATTCAGGTCACTGATCTGTATTGTTGGCCTAATTCAAAGGCACTTTTCTTTCTGTTTGTGGACAGATTCTAGGGATAAATATTGCAATTACCTGGAGAAAAGGAAAAGGGGCGTATTACAATTTTTATTTTTGGAAATCTGTGACTTGTTTGCTCTGGATTGTTTCCTTAGGAATGATAATATAATTTTGATAATAGTGCATGTAAGAAGTAATGTCTCCTTCGTTTCTCCATGCCTCTCCCCTCCCCCGACACAATTGCTGTAATTTCTCTATCCCTTTATTTGAATACCTGAATTTAGAACAACCCAAGATTGTCTAGAATGACATGTTGCACTGTGGAAGTGATCACATTAAATTATAGCAAAAGGACAAAAGATGGTAAGAAATGTAGTTAACCAAGTAAGTTGATGGGGACACCAGGAAGATAGGGAATAAGAAAACAAAGGAATTTCTCTTTCTCAGATGCTGTCTGATGACTTGCTTATTCTTTAGGATTACAATACATCCTAAAGATTTTACATCCTATAGATTTTTTTTTACATCCTGTAGATTTTACATCCTAAAGATTTTACCTGATAGTCAAAAGGGATGTTAAGTCAGATACAGAGGTGGATGATTGTCTTTGACACTGTTCCATTACTGTGAAGAGACACCAGGACCATGACAACTCTTATAAAAAGAAAGCATTTAGCTGAGGCTCTGCTTATAGTTTCAGAGACTTGGTCCATTATCATCACGATGGGAAGCAGACAAGCATGGCTCTGGACAGTAGCTGAGATCTGATCTGTAAGCAGCAGGCAGAGAGGAAGAAGGAGAAAAGATGAGATCAGAGGAGAGGAGAGCAGAGACTGGGCCTCTTGTGGACTTTTGAAACCTTAAGACCCCCTCCCAGTGACACACCTCCTCCAACAAGGCCACACTTCCCTGATCCTCCCAAATAGTCCACCAGCTGGGGACCACACATTCAAATGTACGGGCCTAAGGGGGGCATTTTTAATCAAACCACTGTAGTGATAATGCCTACTAAAGATATGTTTGGCGCTACATAATCACTAAATTATAATTGGTCAGTCAGTTAAAAGATCTTTACGGTAGCTGTGAGAGTTTGTTCTGGTTTATGTTTTTACCTTTTATTTCCATTTTAATTTTTAAGAGGATTTAGGGTCATAGCTCCTCTGTTGGCCAAGTATCAAACTCTGTGTATGTGGAGGCCAAATGTTGTTTCATGTCTCAAGGCCTTAGGAAGGCGCGTTGCTTTGATCTAAGAAAAAAGAGATGGAAAAGACAGGAAATCAGTCTTCAGGAGAGAAAAACAGCTGCTTAGGCTATTGTGCTGGCTAGTTTTATGTCAACCTGACACACGCTAAAGTCATCTGAAAGGATGGAACCTCAATTTAGAAAAATGCCTCCGTAAGATCGGACTGTGGGCAAGCCTATTTTCCTAATTATTGATTGACGGGAGAGGGCCCAGCCCATTGTGAGTGGTGCCATCCCTGGGCTGGCAGGCTGAGCAAGCTGTGGGGAGGAAGCCAATAAGCAACATTCCTCCATGGGCTCGGCATCATCTCCTGCCTGTGGTGCTTGAGTTCCGGTCCTGACTTCTTTGATGATGAAATACAATGTGGAAGCAACCCTGCCCCACCATGGTTTAATTGCTATGGTGATTCAGCCCAGCACTAGAAACCCTAACTCAGACAGTTATTAAAGGAAAATCCCTGGCATAGCAATGCTAGTAGCCATCACAATGCATGGCTGAGTGTTTCCTTGCCCTTTGCAGAACACTTACATAGACAGGTAATAGTAGTAGTGTGTCTAAAGTTGAAACAATCAAGAACCCAGTCTAGCTGAATGTATAAAGGTGGCAGGCGAGAGAAAAAGACACCCCAAACATACCATCCTCTGGGTGCATCACCACACCCTTTAACTCTGCTGACTTTGTTTCTCTCCCTTGTGTCTATAGTCATTAACACTTTATAAAATGTGATTGGAATATTTGAAATGATTCCTTACTTTTTAATTCTAGCCTTTTTGTGTGTGTGTGGCAGTTTAATTCCATAATGATAAACCTGTGGTGGTTTCAATAAGCATGGATGGCACCCATAGATTCATGTGTTACAATGCTTGGCCCGAGGGAATGGCACTATTAGAAGGTGTGGCCTTGTTAGAAGAAGCCTGTCACTGTGGAGGCGGGGCTTTGAGGTCTTAAATGCTCAAGCTGTACCCCCATGTGAAACACATCCAGTCTCCTCCTTTAGCCCCACGTCTGCCTGCATGCTGCTATGCTTCCCACTACGATGAAAATGGATGAAACCTCTGAAACTGCAAGCCAGCCCCAATTAACCATTTGCCTTTATAAGAGTTGCCTTGGTCATGGTGTCTCTTCCCAGCAATAACACCCCAAACTAAGACATAGTAAGACTCAGAGTGGCTTGGCTAGTTTTAATTGGAGGAAGGACTGTCTTCAGTGTCTAAATTGTTCTCGTTCTTACTTGTGACTCGATTCGTCTTATATTTTTATGTTTTAGATTTGTTCATTTTATTTTTATGTGCATGTACACTGTATGTGTGCCTGGCATGTGCAGAACTCAGAAGAGGATGTTAGGTCCCCTGGGACTGGAGTGACAGATGGTGGTGAGTTAGGACCTGAACCTGACCCTCGCCATCAATCGTTTCTCCAGGCCCTTTACCCTATTATTTTGGAAGTAGACAGATTTCAGCTTGGGGAGGTAAATACATAGTTATATTGTAGAAAAAATCAGATAACAACATAGTATCATTTTGAATTTTCCCAAAACAAAAGTTAGCCTTCTCCTCTACCATACAGTTTGTAAAATAGGTAGAGATTAGAGGGCAGACTTAATGGGAAATTAGATTGTATTGGTTTTATAGGCGTATGAAAAATAATATTTAAAATTTTTTTTACAATCAGAATGGGTAAGGATCTCCAGTAGGATCATTCTGTAATCTTGCTCATGTACTTTACCTTTTATGTTAGTAAATCTTATTCTTTTACAATGTTGTATATGTCCACTAGGCATTTCAGTCTGTGCCTCTGACCCTCTCACATTCCCTGCCACTCCTGCTAACATCTCCCTCTCCTTCTTTTACTAGGGGCTCATTTACTAGTGTTGGCTTGCTTAGCACTTCACAGACTCTCATCAGGGCTGTTGTGTGATCCTGTCTTGGGAAGTAACCATCAGAGCCTGGTGAGCACAGCAGTGTGTACCCAGTTAAATACCATCTTTTTCTTTTCCCAGAATCTGTCGGTAGTCAATAGATCAGTGGTATAGGTAGGGTCTGGGTCTGTTCCCACTCCATAGCTGTTAGGAAAACCCAATTTCTGTGGACCTGGTGCCAGCATACTCAGATGCTGTGAGTTTGTGGCTCCTATGTCTCTGTCCTGCTCAGCAAATGGTGCTTTTCAGTGCCTCTCCCTATCCTTTGGCTCCTATAATTTTTCCTGTCCCCTTTTTCTGCAATGATCCCTTGGCTTTAAAGGACTGGTGTTGATGTCTTATCTAGAGCTAAGCCTTCCACTGCCCATTGGTCTTGATCATAAATAACCACGGGTCTTTGCATTTATACCCGTTCACTTCACTGAGAGACTCGGACAGCAACATTGTATTTGCTACATCATTTAATCTAGACAGCCGACTTAGTTTCCCTTGAAGGAACTAAGACCGCTACAATAATGAGTTTCAGATCAGACTTGTAGTATCTGGCAAGGATTCAGTCTTGCAGAGAAAACCCCAATTAGTTGATTTCCCCCATAATGATCATGCCGTTATACTAGTGGACTCAACTTGCCTTGTGGTTTGGTATTATAATTCACAGAGTTCACAGATGGGTTAGACCGACCAACACCTTTATCCCACAGCAGATTGTATAGTGCCATCTGGTACTGTGAGAACCATCCAGAAGAGAAGAATCTTCTAGCCCAGTTCCAATTTGATTTCTCTATGTCTGGCATCCAAAGTGTGATGTCCTCGGCAATTGGGCCTGTTTGTTTGTTTGATTGGTTTGATTTTTCAAGACAGGGTTTCTCTGTGTAGCCTTGGCTGTCCTAGACTCACTTTGTAGACCAGGCTGGCCTCGAACTCCCAGCGACCTGCCTGCCTCTGCCTCCCAAAGGCTGGGATTAAAGGCGTGCGCCACCACGTCCGGCAGCAATTGGGTCTTATTAACTAGTTTTAGTAGGCAGCCAAGAGGAATGACAAAGTCTGTATTGTTTTGGAATTCTCTGGAGCCACTTTGACCAACTACTCCTATGGAGATGTCCCATACTTGGCACTAAAGTTTTTACCTAATGGACCTTTTACTTTTAGGACCTGCCTTGTCTTGTCTTGCAGAAGTTGGAACTAGAAAGTGAACTCTTAAAAGAATTTCAGGGGCTCGAGTGATGATGGCTTCACACTTAAGAGTGCTTACTGGTCTTTTAGAAGAGCTGGGTTTGGTCCCCAGCACCCACATGGTGGCTCATAGTGATCTGTAATTTCAGTTCCAGGGGATCTGATACCCTTTATTGGCCTCTATGAGCGCTAGGCATAGACATGCATGTGGTATACAATAAATACACATAGGCAAAACACTTATGTATATGTGTATATATATATATAAAACCACAAAAAAAAGAATTACAGTGGCCATGAAGATGTTAAAAAGTGTTCGATATCCTTAACCACCAGGGATATGCAGATTAAAAGTACTTTAAGATTTCATCTCATCCCATTAGAATGACCATCATTAAGTAGACAAATGATAACAAATGGATGTGGGGAAAGGAGAACCTCTGTAAACCTGTCTATTGCTGTGGCTAAGAATTAAAACACTATATTGTTAAAAAAAAAAAAAAAAGAAGAGTTTCTGTGGTTATAGTGTCTCTGGACAGCAATAGAAACCCTAAGACAGAAGTTGATACCAGTAAGTAAGGTGTTGCTGTGATAGGCTGGACCACATTTTTGTTTGGAGTACTATGGAGCACTTTGGGACTCTGGGCTAGAAAAACAACTGGACATTTTAAGTGAGGCCTGTGTATCCCTGGCTCTGAAACTTGCTCTGCAGACCAGGCTGGCCTTGAGCTCAAAGATCTGCTTGTCTCTGTTTCCTGAGTGCTAGAATTAAGGCTGTGCACCACCATGTCTGGCTTGAAAGTTGTACTGTTTTATATCGTATCTTTTATATCTCAAGGATAAAAAACAAAAAGGGTATGATGTAAAGTGATGTATGTGTGTGTCAAAGTTGGCAAAGGGTAGAATGTCATACTTTTTGCCAACTTGGCACAAGCCTAGGCATACTTGGTGTATTGGTTAGTATTACGTCAACTTGACACAAGCTAGAGTCATCAAAGAGGAGGAAAACCTCAATTGAGAAAATGTCTCCATAAGATTGGGCTGTAGGCAAGTCTGTACAGCATTTTCTTAATTGTTGAATCATGGGAGCCTAGCCCGTTGTGGGTGGTACCATCCCTGAGCTGGTGGTCCTGGATTAGATAAGAAAGCAGGCTGAGCAAGCCATGGGGAGTAATCCAGTAAGCAACATTCCTCCATGGCCTTTGCATCAGCTCCTGCCTCCAGGTTCCTACCCTGCTTGAGTTCTCTCCCAGGTTTTGTTTAATGATGGAATACAATATTAGAGTGTAAGCCAAATAAACTATTTCCTCTCATGATGTTTCATCATAGCAAGAGTAACCCTAACTAAGACAATTGGGAATAGGGAAGTCAGGTGAGGAATTGTCTACATCAGATTGGCTTGTGGATATGTCTGTGGGTAGTTTTTCTTTCTTTCTTTCTTTCTGATTTTGCATCCTTGTTTTTTTAATTATTTATTAATTTATTCAGATTATAACTAAATCGTTATTCCATCCCTTGTATCCTCCCATTCCTCCCTCCCTCCTGCTTTCACCCTGCTCCTCTCCCCTAGGTCTATGACCGAGGGGGACCTCCTGCCCTATATATGGTCATAGGCTATCAAGTCTCATCTTGGTAGCCTGCTTATTCTTTCTTTGAGTGCCACCAGGCCTCCCCACCAAGGGGAGATGGTCAAATATGGAGCACCAGAGTTCATGTCAAAGTCAGTCCCCGCTCTCCATATAAATGTGGAGAATGTCCTGTCCATTGGGTAGATCAGAGTAGGAGTTCGATGTTTACTATTCTATTGTCCTTGGTTAGTGCAATAGTTTGAGCAGAGCCCCCTGTTCCCAGATCCACGCATCAAAGATTCCATCTTGCACCCATTAGAATGGCTAAGATAAAAAATCCAAGTGACACCACATGCTAGCAAGGATGTGGAGAAAGAGGAACACTCCTTCATTGCTGGTGGGAATGCAAGCTTGTATAACCACTTTGGAAATCTATCTGGCGCTAGCTCAGAAAACTGGGAATAGGGCTTCCTCAAGACCCAACTATTCCACTCCTTGGACTATATGCAAAAAAATGTCCACCACACAACAAGGACATATGCTCAACCATGTTCATAGCAGCCTTATTCATAATAGACAGAACATGGAAACAGCCTAAATGTCCCTCAGTTGAAGAATGGATAAAGAAACTGTGGTACATTTACACTATAGAATAGTACTCAGCTATTAAAAACAAGGAATCCCCAAAATTTGTGGACAAATGGATGGGACTAGAAATGATCATAATGAGTGAGTTAAGCCAGAAGCAGAAAGACTCACATGATATATACTCACTTATAATTGGGCACTAGCCCAAAAGTCACATCCCACGAAAGTCTTCACTTACCAGGAGATTGGGATAGATGTGAGGACATCTGACTGAGAATCTAGGTAAGAGAAATATAGGAGATGGGGAAATAGAAGACCCAGGGGGTCCTAGAAATCTACAAGAAGAACATAATTTTTCTTGATAAAAGACTAGTTGGTCTTCCTCAAATACCATCTAATTGTATTACCAATATTTTTAATTGAAATTGTGATTATTCAGTGGTAACAGAAATTTATTGTAAAAAAACTCAGAAAATTTTGTTGATATTAGTGAGTAGTCTAGAGGTCAGAAAAAGACACAAACTAGACCACTGAACCCTGCCTTGGTAATTTTGTAAGGTAACTAATATCCTTTGCCAATGGCCACACTGGAAGCAGAATTCTGGAGTACTAAAAAACCACGTCCTCCAGAGGGCTTGCAGAGAGAACAAAAACCATGGGCCGGGGCATCTCTGAGACAACACATAGACATAGGACAGGGTAGGCTCCTGGGAGGATCTGAGGGTGACTCTAGCTGAGACTCCTAGTAGCCGGGGTCATGGAGACTAAAGAGGCCACCCTCTAACCAGACAGGCTGCATAGTGGAGGGAAGGGAACACTGACCCATGCACAAAAACTTTCACCCAAAATTTATCCTGCCCGCAAGATGTGCAGGATTAAAGATAGAGCAAAGATTGAGGGAATGCCCAACCAACCTGAGACCTACCCCATGGGGGAGACCCAACCCCTGACACTGTGAATGACATTCTGCTATGCTTTGTGGATGGGAGCCTACCATAGCTGTCCTCTGAAAGGCTCCACCCAGCAGCAGTGCTGAGCCTCACAGCCAAATATTAGGCAGAGTGCTAGGAGTCTTGTGGAAGAGTTGGGGGAAGAGTAGGTGGGAGGGTATAGGAACTCCACAAGAAGATCAACAGAATCAACTGACCTGGGCCCAGGAGTCCTTGTGGAGACTGAAGCACCAACCAATGACCATGCATGGACTTTACCTAGGCCCCTACACATATGTACCTTATGGGTCTTCATGTAGGTCTCCCAATAAGGGGAAGGGGTGCTGTCTCTGACGTGGACTCTGTTGCCTGCTTTTCAGTCATTTCCTCCTGGCAGGGCTGCCTTGTGAGGCCACAAGGGATGAGGATTCACTCAGTCCTGAATTGACTTGATGTGTTGGGGTGGGTCGGTAGGGCAGGGCTCCCATTTTCTAAGGAGTAGGGGAGGGGGAAGAGGAAGGGAGGGAGTTAGGGATGGGGAGGAAAGATGGGAGGGAGCTACAATTGGGGTATAAAATGAATAAATAAGTTAAAAACAAAACAAAACAAAAAAAATGAGGTAGAGCTGGTCTTCCAACACAGAGTGAGAATCAGGCAAAGAGTAGGCAAACAAGATCCCTGCCTGCACAGCACATGGTCCAGTTAATTTGTCTGTAGATGTCATTTGATTATATGGAACAAGTTCTCAAGGGGATCCTAGCTAATATAAGCAGTGTTGTTTATATGGAATGTGCGCACGTTGTTACTGTAACAGAAGAGTAGTCAAGTCATAAGAGAGTGTAAGAAACACACAGCATGAAGAGGGGCTGATGAATTTCACATTTGGCAATATTTACCCGCCTTGTGAATAACCAAACTTTGACTTGACACTTTCTACTAATTGATGCTGGCATGCATCAAAACACTAACATAAATCTGATATTCCGCAAGACAGACAGGGTATTCTCTCTGTATCAGGGCTTTACCTACCACAGGTAAGTAAACCATGAATTGGTTAGTTGGGACTCTTTAAAAACAAAAACCTTCTTTCTAGAAAAACTTGAAGAGTGACGTCCATAGAATTTAACAGAGAGAAATGGAAGGAGAAACTATGGCTACTTCCTCAAAGAAACTTGCACAAGTACACTTACTAGTAATTATTAGATAGAGAGCACTAAATTGTCAATCATACTTTTTTTTCGATATTAGGTAGAATTTATATTAAGTGTTTTTATGCAAGTTTGTGAACTTAGTATGAGACAAGTAGAAGATAAGATTCAGAAAACTATTTTTTAAAAATGTCTGAGTGGCAGCCAAGAATCTTCTTGACTGAACATGAATGTGAATTTTCAGTCCTTTAAGCTATTACAAATTCATGTATTTATTCTGATGTAGATTTAACCCAGTAAATATTTTCATAGAAAGATGAGTTGATAATCATCTAGGCTTAGAATAAATCTTTGTAAGAGATTTTCAGAGGATGGACATGGAAGAGGCAACCCCCATTGCCAAAGACTGGTACCCCCCAAAGACAGCAAAGAAAAAAAGCAATAAAGTCTTGGTTCAATAAAGACTCCCTGGGACCCAAAGAGCATTGCTTGACATTTTCTCATTTCAGACTCCCTGCCTAGCATGTACCTATACATCCTGTCCCCTGACTGCAAAGACCAGGACTCTCAAAAGTCTTAAGGTCAAGTTCTCAGACAAGACAAAAGATGAACTTCATCCATCTCCAGCAGCTGACTTTCTAGGATCTTCTTCCTTCTGCTGTACCCTTTATTTCTCTTCATGGAAAATGACACAAAAGGCAAGTACAGTATCTGGAATCCCTGAGCCCTGAGTTGGAGGGATTAGACAGAGCTATTCCATTTTGAGCTAAGAGTTCCAAGGTCTCCCACTCTCTGCATAATTTCTGCTGTAGGAGGAAGCTTTTCTGATGATGGTTGAAGAAAGCACTCAATATCATTAAGAGCCATTTTATTGCTACTATTTTTTTATATATTGATTTTAATTATTTTTCACCCTAGGACTCTGGACTATTTAGTCTCTGTATTTTGGTCACCAAAGCAGTGTTGGATATGGTCCCATGTTGTGGAGTGGGTCCTAAGTCAAATCATATGTTGATTGGTTACTCCCATTAGCATTGTGCCACCATTACCATAGCATACCTTGCAGACACGATAGAATTGTAGATGAATGGTTTGTGGCTAGGTTGGTGTTTATGCTTCCATTTTGGTAATGTCCAGAGAACCTTCCTGTACCAAAGATGCTAGAACATTGTGTGAAGGCTCTGTGTGTACCAGCATGACTTCGCCATGTTCAGTCACTTGTATAAGTTGTTGACTTCAGCAATGGGGCTTTGCTATCAGTTTGTGGAGAACAACCTTTAGTCTCAGCAACAGCCTAGGCTGTTAAGAGATTCCCATGGGATCCCTTTGACCAACAAGTCAATGAGGTGCAACCCATTTCTGATACTGGCAGCTTCATTTGATCACAAGAGATGGCTAGGTGGGACTGTTTCCCCCATTACTTGATGATTTCATTAAGAGCACACACACACATACACACACACACACACACACACACACACACACACACACCAAGTTTATACTATATTAAGTTTCCAAACTACTCCTCAAATGGTTCTTAATTTTAACTGTCTCTTGGAATTCCCTCCACCATCCCCCTCTCTCCTTCCTCCACCGGATCCTCCCATTCCAGTCCCCCCTACCCATCCATAACTATCCATCCTAGTTCCCTTCCCTGAGGAGCTCTGTCTGTACTTCTCAGTCCCTTACTGTATACCTAACCTCTGTGGTTCTATGGATTATAGCTTGGTTATCATTGACTTAACAGCTAATACCCACATAAAAGCAAATGCACACCATATTTGTCTATCTGAGTCTGGGATTTTAAACTCATGTGATTTTTCTTCTAGTTTCTTTCATTTACCTGCAAATTTCATGATGTCATGTTTTCCCCCCTTAAACATGTGAATAATACTCAATTGTATAAATGTACCACATTTTCTTTTTCCATTCTTCTGTTGAGGACATCTAGGTTGTTTCCATGTATGGCTATTATGAATAGAGCAGCAGTAAATATGGTTGAGCAAGTGTCTCTGTGGTAGGATGAAGCATCCTTTTGGTATATGCCCAGGTATGGTATAGCTGCATCTTGAGGTAGATCAATTATCATCTTCTTGAGGATCCACCACACTGATTTCCCTAGTGGCTGTACAAGTTTGTATTCCCACCAGCAATGGATGAATGTTCCCTTTACTCCACATCCTTGTCAGCATGAGATATCACTTGTTTTTATAGATCTGAGCCATTCTGATGGATGTAAGATGAATCTCAAAAGTAGATTTGAGTTACATTACTCTGTTGGCTAAGGATGCTGAACTTTCTTTAAATGTTTCTCAGCTATTTGCGTTTCCTTGTTTGCAGATTTTCTGTTAAGATCTATACCCCATTTTCTAATTAGTTTACTTTTTTTCTTGATATCTAGTCTTTTTAAGTTTTTATATATCTTGGATATTAATCCTTAATCAGATGTTTAATTAGTGAAAGTCTTTCCCCATTCTGTAGCCTGCCACTTTGTCCAAATGCTAGTGTCCTTTGCCGTATAGAAGCTTTTCAGTTTTATAAGGTCCTGTTTATTAGTTGTTCATCTTAGTAGCTATGCTAATGGTGTTTTGTTCAGAAAGTCTTTTCCTGTGCCAAGGAGTTCAAGGCTATTTACAACTTTTTCTTCTATTAGGTTCGGTATATCTGGTTTTATGTTGAGGAAATATGTATGGATATATTTGGATTCTTCTGCATTCAGCCAGCTGTCCAGTTTGAGTAGCATTATTTGTTGAGGATGCTGTCTTTTTTTTTCCTAGTGTGTGTTTCTGACCTTTAAAAAATATTTTTAAAAAGAAGGTATTCATAGTTGTGTGGATTTATGTGTCTTCAATTTGATTCCATTGATAAATGAGTGTGGTTTCATGCCAATACCATACTGTCTTTATTCCTTTAGCTATGTAGTACAACTTGAAATGAGGGACCGTAAGTAGAGTTCATAGAGGATCACATGGACTGAAGTGGTAGTCATGAAGCCTGCATGGGTCTGCACTATGTCCTCTGCAAATACGCTATGGTTGTTAGCTTGGTGTTTTTGTGAGACTCCTGACAGTGGTAGAAGGGATGTCTCTGACTCTTTTTTTCTGCTCTTGGGCCCCTTTTCGTCCCACTCTTTTGCCTCTCCCAGCTCTGATATAGGGTTTGTGTCTAGTCTTATTGTAACTTTTTATGCCATGTTTGGTTGATATCCCTGGAAAGCTTGCTCTTTTCTGAAGGGAAATGGAAGAGGAATGGATTCAGGGGAGAAGGGATGTGTGTGTGTGTGTGTGTGTGTGTGTGTGTGTGTGTGTGTGTGTTTTAACTAGGAGTAGTGGTGGAAGAGGAAACTGTGGTCAGTATTATTGTATGAATTGCATGAGAGAAGAATAAGAGAGACACAGAGAAACAGAGAGACAGAAAGACAAATACAGAGAGAGAGAGAGAGAGAGAGAGAGAGAGAGAGAGAGAGAGAGAAGGAGAGAGAGACAGAAGGAGAGAGATGAACAAATGACTGGTAGGATTTAGCACTAAGACCATCTGTTCCTGGGCTCTTTCTGGTTGGGAGACTTTTAATGACTACTGTTTTACTAAGGGATATAGGTCTGTTTAAATAGTTTGTCTGGATCATGGTTTAACTTTGGTAAGGGGTATGTATCTAGAAAATTATCAATTTATTTAAAAATTTCTAATACTGAAGTTTTTGAAGTATGTCCTTATAAGTCTCTGGATTTCCTCACTGTCTGTTGTTATGTCCTCCATTTTGTTTTTGATTTTGTCAGTTTTACATAGTGTGTCTCCATGCTTTAGTTAATTTGGGTAAGAGTTTGTCAATCTTACTCATTTTCTCTAAGCACCAACTTTTTGTTTCATTGGTTCTTTGTGTTTTTCTCCTAATTTATTGATTTCAGCCCAGGGTGTGATTATTTCTCAAAATTTAGTCCTTTTGGGTATAATTTCTTTTTTTTTGTTCCTGAGCCTTCAAGTGTGCTTACTATTAAGTTACTAGTACTAGGCCTCTCTACGTGTGTTGTGTAGGCACTTAGTGCTATGAACTTGCCTCTTAGAACCACTTTCATTGTGTTCCATAAGTTTGGGGAGGTTGTGTATTCATTTTCATTCAGTTCTAGAAAATCTTGGCCAAGTTTTTATTCGGTAGTAGGTTTCTCAGTTTCCATGAGTTTGTGAACTTTCTGTTGTTTCTGTTGTGGTTGGTAATCAGCTTTAGCCCCTGGGCAGCACTGCTTTCAGATATCCACATGGGCTCCAGTGGCAGCTAACTTTTTCATCTGGTCTACTTTCCTTCATCCATGCTGGTCCAGCCATGTGCTTCTCTTTGTGGTAACCCATAGCAACCTTTTCTTCCTCCTGTGCCTCCTCCTATGCCTGTCTCCTCCTTCCTAGACCCTCCTGTCTACAAAGCCCTTGAGCCTTAGCCATGCCTACCTTTTGGCCTGTACAGGTGTAGGCCTTTTTATAAACTAACTAATCAACTTTAAGTATGTGGAGCAAGGTTTACACAACAAGACCAGGTGTACATGAGAATCTGCTCCTTTGGGCAACAAGTAGATCTTGGGGGCCAGTAATTAAGCATCAGAATACATAGCGCCAGACCAACTCCCAATAGATTATTCATTTTGACTGGAAAGGCATCTATCCTCGGGAGGCAGAGGCAGGCAGATTGCTGTGAGTTCTAGGCCAGCCTGGTCTACAAAGTGAGTCTAGGACAGCCAAGGCTACACAGAGAGACCCTGTCTCAAACAAAACAAAACAAAACAAAACAAAAACCAACAACAACAACAAAAAAAGAAGGACGTCTATCAAGTTTGTAAAGGCTCTTTAAGATCTCTCTCTCTCTCTCTCTCTCTCTCTCTCTCTCTCTCTCTCTCTCTCTCTCTCTGTGTGTGTGTGTGTGTGTGTGTGCGTGTGTGTGTGTGTGTGTGTGTGTGTGTGTGTATGCGTTTCAGCTATGTTGGAATACTCAGAACCTGGCTTACTGGCCTGAAGTGGACACTATTTGCCCTGGCTGTTATCAAACGTGGTTTTACACTGGTGTCTAGTCATCTGAGATTAGATCTGGTCTTTGTTCCTGGAAACTTTGTTCCTTGGTTTCTACTTCCTCCCTGGTTCTTAGACGAGTGTGGTATCTATGTGTTGCCTGGTAAGAAATTCTTCTGGGGTCCTGGTAGGTGTGGCTACTGGGGGCTCCAGGTAAAATGTGTTTCTGGGAACTAGGAGCTGACACCTAGGAATGGGGATGGCTTGGGGTTGGGGAAGAGGTCCACAGGAGGGAGGGAAGCAGAGTGTTCTACCAGGATCTGCTGAGTGCCCTGGGAATGGGAGCCGAGAGTAAGGAGGTGCCACATCACGTGTCTGCTACCGACTCAGGTGCTGTGACGTTGGCCTTAGAAGAATGGAGCGAGCAGTGAAGATCTGCTGCTAGCCTGCTTCCTTTCCTTGTCAGAGTGGCCTGCGGATTCCCAGGGAACGCTTGCTCGAGTTAGGGCCTGGAATAAAACAACAAGTAGGGGAAGGAGGTTAGGAGGGAAAGATCTGCCTGGTCCACTGGAGATGAGGTGGGATGGGGGGCTCAGCAGGTGTTCTGCTGCAGAGCTCTGGATGTGCCTGGGTCATTGGGTTTGGAGGAGCTGGGGGAGTGGTTAAACTCTGGAGTTAGCTTATCCGTTTCCCTGGTCAGAGTGCACTCCTCTTTTAAAACTTTATTCTGGTAGCGATCATTACGTCATTCTTGGTTTTTCTCCCAAAAGAATCTCTTGGAGGTATTCTTCTTATTTTTCATTTTAAAACATTTCCTCTATGAAAAAAATTTAAATAAAATGTAAATTTATGTTCCCAGTAAGCTTGTCTCAGAAACTGTGATGTTAGTGTCATCTCTAACACTTCAAAGACATTGAATTTGGGCTTCGAAATGTTAACTTGATCAGTGCTTCAGATTTCTGGCTCAAGCCAGCACCACTTCACCCCCATCCCCCACCTCCAACCCCCCCCACCCCCAAACCCCCCACCCCCGTGTATGTCCTTCAGGAAGACCAAACTGAACTCAGCATCCTCTGGGCCAATGAAGCTCATCTAGTTCTTATATGTGTAGTTCAACTAGACTATACCTCAGTCTAGGTCTTCGCAATCCAACCTGTCCATATATTATAGTAATGTGGGAAGCTTTTCAGAAATAGTTGATTTCTGGGCTACACTCCAAAAGACAGATTAAATTGGATTGGATTTCAGCCCAAGCATCAGTCTGTTTTAGAAGCACGCCATGTTCTGTGAACGTCACGGGCTGCTAAGCTCCTCTTACCAATCTTCTGTGAAAAACCTCAGTTGTTCACCATGTTTAGGACCCTGGATACGCCTGCACCTTGACAGCTCATATAAATGCGGGAGTCTGCGGTCCTCCACCCGTTCAGATTTGCAACAGTCCCCACCTCGGGTCTAGGAGCCTTTGTTGAAGAGCTCAAGAATCCCCATTGGGGCTCTGCCCGTGAAGAATCATTCTGGGGATTCATCTCCCCTGCGCCCGGAAGTGGCGAAGCCTTGTATTCTGGACACCACTAACTCCACCCCTCACAGTGGTTCCTCAGCACAGGGGACGGTAAGCGTTCTCTTGGATGGCTCTTGCTTAAGGGTACTCTTATACAAAATTGGCCCCCGTAACAAGTCATCTCCTAAACTCCACACACAGGCAACTGCACTTTCCAAGGCAGAACCTGGAACCCAGGGGCCCCTCCCACAATGGGCGACAGCATCCCTGCCAAGGTCTAGTTCTCTGTTTCAACCACAGAGACATGGGACACCCAGCCCTCACTTCTGCTTCTGTATTTTAATTCCTGGACTCTGTTCTATTTTCTCCACCAATTGACTTTCTATAGGTCCGTTTGATGTGCTCTAGTAGAAGTGATAAATACCAAACCCTCTTCTCTCAGAGCCATTCTTGGTCTCCTCTCTATATAGGTATTGATTCACATATGTAAAAATCTATATGAAAGAAGATCTGTCATGCTTACTCGTTATACTCATCTGGCCTCCTCCTCCAGGTTTTTCCCAGAGCCATCTCCTAGTCTTATCAAAATGTCCTATCCTCTATCCAAGGGGTCAGAGTAAACTTCCTTTACCTAGATGCAACTCCAAGGACTTGTGGATTAATTATTTCTAGGATTAGGGACCAACTTGGTGTAAGGACTCAGAACACTCAAGTTTTCTTACCTTCTGCCCATTAGGATTGCGTTCCCAGTGGTCAGCCTGTTACTTGTAAACAAGGTTGATATGAATATGTATCTTACAGGGTTGGTGAAAAATAAGCAATAAGATAAAACGTGGAAAGATGAGTTTGTAATGAATGACTGTTATCATTAGTAGCTATGCTAATTTGATCGCATTAGAGCTGTGCCTTCAATCAGTGAGTGTCCCCGTGGTGACCTCTGTCTGCTATAGTGACTTCAGTGTGATGATCCTGCTTCCTAGTCAGGGCAGGTCAGTAGCTTCTGGGATATTGCCATACCACTAGTGTGTAAGTCACGCTACCTAGGGTGGTGGGGCCTCTGCAGGACGTGCAGGATATAAACCGGCATTACCCACTCACTCGTCTCTTGCTCTACTTCTGAGAATAGACTGAGAGGGAAACTACTGGCCAGATGCCCTTTGGAAGTTTTCTTCTTTTCTTCTCTGGATAGAGTCAAAGCTTTTCAGCTATCATAAGAACACTGAGGAATGTCTATATTTATGTGTCCTGTCCCCCGAGCCCCTGCAAAGTAAAGGGAAATCATTAAATTTGGGAGTCAGGAGGTACCTGCCTGGCCTTAGCAGTGTGCAATGTTATAGAGTCATTTTCCTTGGTCTGTTGGAGACCTGTTATTTAGGAATCTGGAAGAGAGGAGTCCTATGCTTAGCACCACTAAACCTACAAAGTGACTTGAAAGGTAGAAACACTTCTACTTTAGAGGTATAGCAACAACCACCGTTTTAAGAATTATGTGTGTGTCCCACAAAGGGAAGACTAGGTTCAGGATCCTTTCTTAGTTACCAACCATGGATGATGTGGAAAGGGTATCCCACATGTTTTTAGCTTGGAAATGGTGGCCTTGATGTGCTTAGTTGGCAGTGGTCCTTCTCAGTCCTTCCCAGGAGAGCTCTCCTTTGTTAGGCGTGCCTGTATTCTCCTGCAGTTAGTTTCTAAGGAAGGCCCTGGGACAGACAGGAAGAAAAGCCAAAAGAAAAGTCAGGAAAACACAGCTCTGCAGAGAACACCTGTGTGCACTTCACTTGGGATTTGAAAAGGCACTTTTCACTCAATTAGCAGAATATCTAGTGTGCTGTTTGACAAAATTTGCAGAATTAGCTGCCAGTAAATTGTTAGCTTTGCAGACCAAAGGTTCTGTCTTACCTCTACTTTTGGCCATCAGACTTATTTTTACTTATTTTTGGCATGCAATAATTATCATCATCATCATCATCATTATTATTCCATTTTCAAAACTTACTCAGAGCCAGGAGTGGTGGTACATACCTTTAATCCCAGCACTCGGGAGGCAGAGGCAGGTGCATGGATGTGAGTTCGAGGCCAGTCTGGTGTACAAAGCGAGTGCAGGACCGCCAAGGCTACACAGAGAAGCCCTGTCAACCAAACAAACCAACAACCAACCAACCAACCAAACAAAAACCCCTCAAGAAACCAACCAACAAACCAACCAACCAAACAAAAAACCAAACTTTACTTGGGATGAGATAATGCATGTCTCTTTCCTTGTTCTGGATTCTAGATGATTTGTCTGTAGTTGTTAAGCAGAGAACTCAGATATTACATGTCTATTTTTTCTTTTCTTGAGATAGTCTCCTGTAGTCCAGGTTAGCTTTGAACTCCATTTAGCGAATGTTGAGCTTGAACTGCTGATATGCCTGTGTTCAAGTCTCCACTGTTGTGATTACAGGCTGTACTGCTATGGCTGGCTGTATGTCTATTTCCTCAGGTCAGATATATATCGATTATACACAGTTGATTAAGTGCCTGCCATGTATGCAAACTTGGATTTTAACTTGGCTTGGCTGGGTATGATATCTGCATTGACATTTCTTACTAAAGTAAGCTTGTGTCTCACTTTTCCTGATTTCCTAATGCTATTTATACCTTTTCTTCCATAAGGTGTTTGGTTAAAATTTAAAAGGGACTATGTTAAAGAAAAAAAAAAAAACCTTCAGAATGAGTATGCTAAGTTTTAAATGCTAAATAAATACCAGTTCTTTTTCCAATTAAAAAATCTTGTACTTGTGCTGCACATACAGCAAAAGTAATAAAAATAGGATGATACATTACTTTTTTAGATTATATATATATATATATATATATATATATATATATATATATATATATATATATTATTCTGCCTGCATGTGTGCCTGCGCATCAGAAGAGGCAGCCGATCACATTATAGATTGTTGTGAACCACTGTGTGGTTGCTGGGAATTGAACTCAGGACCTTTGGAAGAACAGACAGTGCTCTTAACCTCTGAGCCATCTCTCCAGCCCCATGGTATATTATCTTTAATGTGGCTACATCATGGAGTGGTGTGGCCTCATGGAGCACAGTGTAAAAATGGATTTTACGTGTCATCAGGAATGTGTGTTATACTTGCTTGGCTGCCTTCCAAGGCTTAGGAAGGGGCACTTGGGAACACAAATGACACATATTTACAGCCATGATCACAAAGCTCCTTTGAAGAACTCAAAGCTGATACAGTGTGAAATTCATCTAGAAGAAATGAGTATGTAGAGGAATGAGCATCAGAATGTTGGTTAGCATGTTTACATGGTACTTCTAGAACCTTCTCAAACAGCTGGAGAGAAATGAGCTACTACTATTGGCTGAGTAGTTTTTTGGTTGGCTGCAAACTGCTCTTCTTCCCTGAAGACTTTAGAAATTACTCTAGACCATGCTGGGAGAAATAGTAGATAGACTGTCCCAGTCCAAAGCCCCAGCAATAGGATGCTCTGAAGTTCCAATGTGACTCCCTGAGGTCATGTGTTGGTGACTTAATCCCCAGTGTAGTGTCATTGAGAGGTGGTGTCTTTAGGAGGCATTGATATCACAAGAGCTGTGCCTCCATGAATAGATGAACACCACTACTGCAGAAGTTCGTTAACTACCCTAAGAGTTTTACTGAGATCCTAATGAAAGGATGAGTTTGGGAGTTAACATGCACAAAGCACACAATATACATTTGTGAATATGTTATTTTGCGTGCTAATTTAAGAAGAATGACTATCTAGCAAAACAAAACTATATTAATTGAAACTCTTGCTATTTGTAAGTATACATGCCAATGATATTAGGTATTCATGTTAATTTTTTAAACCCACCGTTGCCCACCGAAAGAAATTATTTTTATCTTTTCCACATGAAACTCTGTACACATGCAACAGTGAACTCTCATTACTGTCTCACGCTCTGACAGGCACTATATTAGCTTTGGACTCTATTAATTTGCCTACTTTAGAATTCTTACTCAACTGGCCCTACTCTGTAATTGAAAGATTAGTAATATTTTTTTTGTGTTTTTTTTTCCCTTTATTTCTTTTTATTAATTTATTCAGATTACATCTCAATTGCTATCCCCTCACTTGTATCCTCCCATTCCTCCCCTCCTTCCCTCTTTCACCCTATTCCCCTCCCCTAGGTCTGTGACTGAAGGGGACCTCCTCCCCCACCATAAGTCACAGCCTATCAAGTCTCATCTTGGTAGCCTGCCTATTCTTTCTCTGAGTGCTGCCAGGCCTCCACACCAAGGAAAAGTCATCAAATATGGGGCTGTGATAATTAGTTTTGTCAACCTGATGCAACCTAGAGTCACCTGGAAAGAGAGGCTCTATGGGAGTTTCTTTTTGGATCAGCTTGGCCTGGGGCATGTCTGTGGGGGATTGTCTTGATTACACTGAGGTGGGAGGACCAGTCACTGTGGGTGGCAGGATTCCATAGGCAGGGCATCCTGAACTGTCTGAGAGGGGAGAAGGCAAGCTGAGCACAAGCATGCACACATTCCTCTCTGCAAAACAAGCAGTTCTGCCTGTGTGATGTCGTGTAACCTAGAGCCGTGAACTAAGACAAACTGGTCACCCCTAACTTGCTGTTTTCAGGGTGTTTTATCACAGCAGCAGGAAACTAAGTTAAGACATACTCATGGGCCATGTTTTCCTTCCATAGTTATTCTGTGGTGAAAACAGTTAGGATCCCACTGTTTGGTCATTCTTAGTGTTGCTGCATTAGGGGTACACTCAAGGATGGGAATGCTGTATCTATGGCATATGTTTTCAGGGGTCTCCATACATTTCCCCACGCAGCCTCTACCACTTTCCATTTCTACCTGCTAAGAGTGGTGAGCACTTTTTGAGGTATTTCTTGGCCATTTTTATTTCTTCTTTTGTGAACTCTCGGTTTGGATTCTTTGCCCCCCCCCCTTTTTTTTGATTGAGTCATTTGTTTTCTTGAGTTCTTTGTGTGTTCTGGATATCAGTACTTTGTCAGATGGATAGCTGGCAAGAGTCTCTGAAACTCTGTGGGTTTGTTTTTTTCTTTTCTTCGCTTGATGCATTGTTTCCTTAGCTGTGCAGAAGCTTTTTATTTTTTATGAGGCCTCATTTGTCAGTTTTGGGGCTTAATTTCCAGGAGTATGGAGTCCTAGTCAGAAAGCCCTTCCCCACGTCTGTATCTTGTAGAGTACTTTCTATGATTTCTTCCAGACGTTTTAGCATTTCAGGTTTCAGATGGAGAGCTTTGATCCACTGGAAGTTAATTTTTGTGTGGGTAATAGATACGGTTCTAATTTCATTCTTCTGCCTGTGGACATTCAGCTTTCCCATTGTCATTTGTTGAAGATGCTTTTACTTTTCTCTACTGTATGTTTTTGGCCTCTTTGTCAAATATCAGATGGCTATGTATCTATGTGTATCCATGTTTGCGTTTTCTATTTTATTCCATTGGCCTACATATCTGTTTTTGTGTTACTACCATATTGTTTTTATTATTAGATTCCCTACCATATATCTTGGCTTTTGGAACAGCTATCCCTTTATCATTCTTTTTGTTTAGGATTGTTTTAGCTATCCGGGGTCTTTTGTGGCTCCCTATGAATTTTAGCATTGTTGTTTTTCTACCTTTGTAAAGAGTGAGATGGGGATTCTGATTAGTATTTCACTGAATCTGTAAAATGATTTTGCTAGGATGGTCATTTTCACAGTATCAATCCTGCCTCTTCTTGAACACAGGATAGTCGACACAGTTTCCAATGAACAGCATATATCTTCACACTTTTGATACCCATCAAAATGCATCTACCATGTACCAATAGGAATTCTCAGGCTTGGGCCAGACAGATAGCTCAGTGGCTAAGAGTACTTGCTCTTATGCATAAGACCCAGGGGTTCAGTTCCCAGTACTGGCATCAGGCTGCACGCAACTGCCTGCAACCACACTTCCAGTTCTATGGCTTCCATCATCCTCTTCTGGTCTCTATGGATACTTACACCCCTGGGATCCAGAAGAGGATGATGGAAGCCATAGAACTGGAAGTGTGGTTGCAGGCAGTTGCGTGCAGCCTGATGCCAGTACTGGGAACTGAACCCCTGGGTCTTATGCATAAGAGCAAGTACTCTTAGCCACTGAGCTATCTGTCTGGCCCAAGCCTGAGAATTCCTCTCTCTCTCACACACACACACACACACTCTTCAGGCTATTATCCCAGAGGGTGTCTCCCTTTGAATTTTTCTCTGAAGAGAAACGTGTTTTGATCTTTTTTCTTTCCAACGTTTCTTTTCTTTTCTTTCTTTCTTTTTTTTTTAGTGTGACGTGTCCTTCTAACCACCTTTCCCCCTCGGGGCCATATCCAAGGATGAAACGCTCATAATTTGGCTCTTATGGGAGAAGGATGTGAATTGGTTTGAAAAGAAGGAAGTGACTGTTTTTTGAGCATGTACTGTGCACTTGAACAATGCATCGAACACTGAACTTGTTTATTTTGCCTAGTGAGTTAGGGGTCGCATTTATCATGTGAACTTTACAGGTGGGAGAGTTGGGCCTGCACTATGGAGAGTCTTCATGTTAACCAAGCACCCACGGAAATCAGGTCTGATAGACGTCGTCTTGTTTCGCAGACTCAGTGACAAAGCTTTGAGTGCAGGTGATATATTTGAGGGCCGTGTTTACTATTTTTTGCCTCTTAAGATGAGCACTATGATGAACAAAAGGATTCTTAAACCACTTCGCATTTAAAGCAAGCGCAGTGTTAAACTCTCCCAGTAGGGGGGCACTTGAGGATACCGTAGTAATAAGAGTCTCTGGGATGCTAAATTGACCGAGGTTCAGAGTTGTTGGGAATGCAGACTCCCTCTATTACTGTGAAGCCTTGCGATTCTGATAATCTCTGTTTTGCTTTCTCAGCATGGACTGTAGAACCCCTAGATGCTCTGCACTTGCTGTTGGGCTTCAGAAAGGCTCCTGAGTTTACTGATGCCCGCCGGTAATTACACGCTATAGTCCTGGATGCCGGGGGACCCCTTGTCCAGGCTGCAGTGTGGACCAGTAAACCTCCGTTTGCAATTCAGCGTGCCTCTGTAGGAGGGCTGGGAGGGGCTGCGGCTTCTGCTGCCTCATTAAAGGCGGAATGCCTCTCTACCTCACTCTACAGTCCTTGATTCCAGACAGTTTGAGGATGGATTAAAGCAGTAACTTTGCTGATACCTTATGGGCAGAGCCAATCTTATCCCAAAAGGGAGGCTTTTTCCAGCGTGTGCAGCCAGCAACATGGCTACTCTGGCTGGAATACAGACACCACTTTAATCCCAGGAGACAGAGGCAAGCCGATCTCTGAGTTCAAGGCCAGCCTGGTACAGAGCAAGTTTCGGGTAAAGGAAAAGCTTAGGTCCAGGTATGGTAGTACATTCGTTTAATCCCAGCACTCGGTAGACAGGTATGTAGATCTCTGAGTTCTAGTCAGTGCTGTTCAGCTAGTTCGGTTGAGTTAGTGCAGTGGAGTTGAGTTCATGGCAGTTCAGTTTGTGGAATTCGGAGGCAGGTTTTACCAGGAGATTTTTACAGAGATCGGTGGCAGGAGAACATGCTAGGCACAGGTGAAGACAGAACGAGCCAGAGAAGGAGAAGGATCGAGAAGACTGCAATAGATTGCTAGAGTTAGTTTGAGGACACGCGGAGCTACTCAGTGAGAAACCGAGGGAAGACAGATTGAACCAGTCAGCTTGGAGAGGGGTTTGAGCCAGAACAGCTGACTTGAACCAGCCAGCCGGAATTCTGAAAGAAGCAGAAAGAATGAGCTTATTCAACAGTAAGTCTCAGAGGCTGAAAACATTCTAAGCCTAGATTAGATTGTATAGAGGCTACAAGCTTCCAGGACTCAGCCTAGGTTAAGCAAACAAAGACAGTAAGCCTCAGAGATGGACAACTGCATCGGGTGGATAAAAATTACTTTTACAAGTTTTGTCTTTTAGGGCTGGAGAGATGGCTCAACAGTTAAGAGCACTTCTTCCAGAGGTTCTGAGTTCAATTCCCAGCAACCACATGGTGGCTCACAACCATCTATAATGAGATCAGCTGCCCTCTTCTGGCCTGCAGGTGTACGTGCAGTAAAACATTCATACACTTTTTTTTTTAAGTTTTTTTTTTTTTTCAGAGATTGCTTGGGAGAATTTCCTCTTCTTGTAATTACTATTTATTATTGTTAATGGTGTGTGTGTGTGTGTGTGTGTGTGCGCGCGTGTACATACACTAAAGTTCTATTTTAAATTTACCTTGCGTTATTTCTTACTTGGCCTGCCCTAGCAGACCATCCCAAGAAGATGGTGGGAGAGAAGCCAGCACGCAGTGTGTTACTGACCGTGGCTTTTAGTGCACTGGATGTCAGCAAGGAAAATGACTGATTTATGCAGTGCTTTATCACTCTGAGGATACTTTTGGGGACCATAACTTCCTTTGCATCTCAGTCCTATGCTGGACTGTTCAAGACACAAACCCTCAGACAGAGGGAAGCAGGATCATAATGGTAAGAATTCTATGAGTGGAAACTGCCCACTAAGGCTGAAGGTGGCCACTGGGGTGAGTCAAAGGAATGTGCGTGTACAGAGAGGCAAGTCTTACTGACTTGCTATTGTAGGATGCTGGCTCTCAGAAGGAAGCTGGTCAGCTGGTTGTTGACATGCGGCTCACAGTGATTCAAAGGTGAGGTTTCTGGAAAAGTCAGTTGCAAGATCAAAATGTTTTCCCGACAAGCGTAATTTGATTGTATGGTGAGTGTTTGCTGTGTGTAATTGGATTTTTCTTTGACCTTGGCAAGCCTGCTGGCTCTCTATCTACACTGGAAGACAATTTTTTAACTCTCTGGGATACAGTAAGCTAAAGCTGGGTTGCATCAAGGGCTGGCAGGCCTGCCATCTTCAGGAGGTGCGGCACGCAACCAGCAAAAAGTTGGTTTTGATGGTATTTCCATCTCCCCCTTACAAGAGCGTTTCAGCCCTAGCACAAAGTCTCCCCCCCCCTTCTCCCTCTGCTTTTTAGTAGACAGCTTGGTGGCACTAAGCTCTTCTAAGTCTGAGCCACCGGTCTCTAACGTTTAGTGAAATCAAAGCTCAGTTCAGTGG
This sequence comes from Acomys percivali, assembly GCA_907169655.1. Lineage (NCBI taxonomy): Eukaryota > Metazoa > Chordata > Mammalia > Rodentia > Muridae > Acomys > Acomys percivali. The sequence continues at coordinate 26,149,106 of OU015747.1, read as the reverse complement.
TAGATCACAAAGACAAGGATGTCTCATCAACGTGGACACCAGGGGAGAAAATGTTCTGGGTAGAAACAACAGTTTTAATTCATAATGGCTAGGTCATTTTGATTTAAAAAAAAAAGGACCATTATTTTGTTCAAATAATGAAGTAAATAATAAAATGTCCTGCAAAGAGTACAATCCTTGTAACAATATCCTATCATTATTTGTGCAACCCCCATAGGTAGCTGTTGACAGCGATGTGTACTATACAAAGATCAAATGTCTGCCCAGAAGGTTTCCTTTAAAAGCACTTAGAGGATTTCTTTTTCTGAGATGCCGAAGTTTTCTCCCCTCTCCTTTTTTATATCCACGCTGTTATCCAGCATCCAGACAGCAGGGGGAAGTGTTTCTCTATTTTTTTTTTTTCCTACACACTGCTCCTACTCCCCAACTTGGCCAGGCAGAAGAGACCCATAATTCTTTAATTCAAATCTGTTCACAAATGCACCCCATTTGATAAGATTCTTGTCGTTAGTCTCTCATCCCCCCCCAAATCTTTAGGAGACATGGGCTTCCGGTGGTCAGCTGATGACTGTACAAAGGGGGCCTGGTGGTTGGGGCTTGTTGGCACAGATTCCTTCCCTCTTTACTGTGGTTCCCTTCTTGTTACTCTGCTCAGCTCCTACACATCACTTGCCATAATCAAGTCATCGAGAACAAATTATGGAAATTCACAGCTTATTTTTTTTTTTCATTTTGCAGATGAGACTCAGGATTTGGAAGGCAAAACAAACAACCAAACAAATAAAAAAGAGCGTTGCTTTTGGCCCTCTGTGAATGATGCCAAAGGGAAAAAGAGAAATAAAAGGCAGGGGGAAGTGGCTGGTTATGGATGAGTGTTTACTGATGTGCCCAGGGCCATAGTGTCTCTAACTCCTTAGGTCTTGAAAACAGCATGGTAGACTGGCCATCATTAGAGCCCCTCTGCTAATGAGGACACTGATGCTCAGAGAGGCTGAGCAAGTTGCCCAACTTTGTGTTGCTTGAAAATGATAAAATAAGGGGGCTGGAGAGATGGCTCAGAGGTTAAGAACACTGGCTGTTCTTCTAAAGGTCCTGAGTTCAATTCCCAGGAACCACATGGTGGCTCAAAACCATCTATAATGAGATCTGATGCCCTCTTCTGTTGTGCAAGCTTGTACATGCAGGCAGAATAGTATATACACAATACATGCATAAATAAATAAAAATTGAAAAAAGAAAATGATAAAATGAGAACTGCATGCCCAGACTCCATCCAAAGCTGTCGAAGCATTTAAAAGTCCCCCACCCTCACCTGCCAACAAATCAGCAGAAGGCAGCACGTCTCGTTTGAGTCTCAGTCACTCCTCTCCTGACAGCAGGCTGTGTACTTATTTTCTTACAAGGTGTCCACCTGCTCTCAGCTCCACAGACAGGCCAGAAAAGGAAGAGAGGATGGCCTCCTCAAAAGCTGCAGAAACACACAGAGGAAGCTGCTTTTGCGGTGATTCCTTTAGAAAAAGTGATAACACAGAACTGCCCAAGGTCAGAGATTCTTAGAGCTGTGGACTTGGGGAAGTGGCAGGGAAGGCATTGCACTCTTAAAAAAATAACAACAACAACAAAAAAAAATCAGAGCACTCTATGCCTGTAAGTGGATATGTATTTCTAAGTATCTACTTTCCTAGCCAGGCTTCCTGGTCATATGCATGGGCAAGGAGATGAGGAGCAGGACAGTATCCCTTGGCAACAGTGAACATAAAGACACTTTACCAAAGGGAGACAATTAGAGGTGACCTTGGACTTTCCTGGCATCTCTGTTAAGTGACATCACCCTTTTGGAGACAGCATGGCCCCTCTCAATTCTGAAAACATCTCCTTTGATGAAATTGGGACTCTAGCATGTTTGATCACTGTATTGTCATTTCAATGGAAGACAAGATCCTGGCTGCATTCTTGGTAGGTATGGTTCCTAGCTACAGTTTTCTCAGGCTTTTTATTTGCCTTTGATTATGGCTGTGTTCATGGTAAATGATTCTGGATTGTCTTTATGTGTGTGTAGTAATGATAAGAGTTCATTTACTTATTTCTATAGCAATTTACAATGCATACCTGGCTGAAGCACAATTTATAGACCAGGCTAGCCTCACTTACAGTCCATAGAGATCTGCCTGTCTCTGCCTCCCAAGTGCTGGGATTGGAGTCTTGGGCCAGTGTGCCCAGCAAGCTGCCCTATTTAAATAACTATATTTGAAATTTAGAATGTCAACTTCAAGAATGATAATTGAATGATGATGGGATAGATGTATCCTAGATGGTGAAAGTGAGGTTAGGACGGTAGAAATATAGGGGTACTACACTGTGTTATCTCTAAACATGTCCTTTATCTCAGACATTTCAAAACTGCCAATCCGTCATTTGGGAATGCTGAGACAATGAAGTCTACCTAATTTTACATCGATGAGATGGAGGTTTAGCTAGTTGGGGTTGCTTTGAGGTAACACAGTTCCCACTGGCTCACACTTGCTGTGTGCACATGTCCGTGTGAGTGTGTGACTCCGCTAGGAAGAAGCGAAGCAGAATAGTGACTTAGGTATTGAGCACCTTAGGGCTTTACCCAACTTGAGGGTAGCTGGGCACTGTGGGTAGAAGGAGGGAGAAATGGGGAAAGAAGGAAATGGCTAAACACCAAATGAGAGCTCTAAGACAAGAGAGGCAAATCTCTAATTTCTCTCTGTCCTGTGTTTACTGCAGCAGACTAGGGAGGAGCTGCTTGACTTCCTCCAATAAACACAGCAGCAGATCTTTGCTGCCTGCGGAATGTGGCGTTAAATGCAATAGGTCAGCATTAAGCTTGAGCGAAATGTGATGACTAATTAGAAAACGAATAGTAAGCCATGGATGACAGATCCTGATTGTGATAATGGTTATTCACATGTTTACCGGAACAAACACAGCTGCAAGCTGTACCTTCAGCTTGACAAAACCGGACTTGCTTATCCTGGTCTTAGGCAAATTAGTTCTGGCTGGAATGGCATCTGTGAGGAAATTAGGTGTTAGTGGTGGAAAGGACATAAGTATTCTCAGATCCTGCTCTTTGAGGGCTTGTAGCTCTCAGCTTTCCCTCAGTCTGAGGTCTGAGCTGAGTCTTGTTTTCCTGTGGGGATACGGAAATGGGAAATGTGGGAACTAACGTATGGTAAAGGACAGCTCCTCTTTATAGATTGTAAAGCCCCAAGTAGGAACTTAGAGCATATTTGCATAATGGATGGCTAGCAGCCTGGACAAATCAATCGGTCATATGTAAAGATCATTGTTAAACCAAAATGTGGTAAGTGTTACTAATTTCCATCTAAACCCTCATCCTTGTGTAGACAAATTTGGCCACTTTATAGTGCCATTATTTCTCCAGGCCTAAAATTCAAATAAACTGTGCTACACAAATGTTCTTGGGGTATGGGGAACGAGTCTGGGACTAGTAAGTGTGATGACTGCCTGCTTATTTATTAAATTATAAATCAAGCTTGTGCATATTTGCATGTACACACACACACACACACACACACACACACACACACACACACACACTTTAGAGGTGGGATCTTATCAGTAGCTCCAGTAGGCTTTCAACGTTTTTCTTAGCCTTTCAAATGTTGGGAATGCAACTTGAGCCACTGCAGTTGATTGCCAGCTAATTTATATTAAATAGTTAATGAAAATATAGCCTAGGCATTTCCAAAGATTGAGTGAGGAAGTTAGATAATAACCATGTACATAAATAGATAACCAGGATCACATTTTCCAGACATTACTCATGCCACAATGAAGTAATTATTAGATAAATGCATAATAGCCGTGGCACTGAGAAATGTGATAACTATTAAGTACAATGAGTTACACACCATTTGAAACATTTACTTGTGCATTTAATCCTCACCACCACTCTAAAAGAGAGGTATGATAATTATGTTTCCTCATACAAAAGGACATTGTGGCATAGAGCTGGAAAGGATAGGAAGGCTTCCGTTATTTTCAAAAACAAAGTCTAGAATGAAGTCCCTGGGAAGTGACATTTAAGCAACAATCAGAAGTATGTTTTCTGTGTATCTCTAAAATGCACGCTTCCCTTTCTACTCACCCCATCTCTGCACCATCATTGTTTGGTAAAGGTTACCAGATTGTGCATTGTCCTTGCAAATAGCTTCTGCCTGGGTGCCTGACCCAAAGCTTGAAGTGTGATAGGACCTAGAAGCGACAGACAGATTGGCTAAGTGCATTTGGTCCACTTACTTTGCTGTTGACTTTTTTTCTTTTTTTTTTTTTTGATTTATGAAAAATAAATTTATTACATAACACCTTGTTTTTAACAATGTTCAATTTTTTAAATTCAGAATACTTGTGTCATTCATGTAACGAGGACCTGTTTGAACCTCTGGCATATAATTAAGTTTGACTTTTTTTCATATGTAGCTGACTGACAGACACTCGTGACTGATGGACACTCTTGGGGTCTGAAAGATAAAAAGCTCAAACATGTAGGATGGCATGACAAAGGGTAATGGCTCATCACCGTGCATTCGCCCACAGAGATCCGGTTTTCTTTCTTATAGTCAACCAGGCCTTGTTATGCTGCTTGCTATGGGAAGGGACAGAAAATGACCCAGTGGTGGCAGCAGAAATCAGAAGAATCTCATCTTCTCACAGGGCACAGTGTCTTTCACAGTCTTTTACCTCCACTATCCCACGTGGGTCCTCCGACAGCCTTGCAGAATGGAGAGTGTCATGCGTGATTCAGAGACCAGAGAGACAGAGGCTGGCCTGGGTCAGAAGCTTAATCAAGGTCATAGAGTTGGTGGGGACAAAGGGAATCAGTGCTTACTCATTTGGGGGCGATGAAAAACCTGTTACTCACGCTACAGAAATGTGTTTTGTAACAGTGAAAGTAGTCACTACCACAACAACTGTTTAATGGCATAGTTCACCTTGTACCAGTGTCATGGTCAGTTCTGGCTGCTGATACCAAATACCACAGAACACGTGGCATGTAAACAACACACATTTATCTTTCGTGATTTCTGGCCTTGGAAGGTTGAGGCGAAGGAGCAGGCATCTAATGACATCTTCTCCTTAGGTCTTTACTATCGGAAGAGGTGAAAGGTCTCTCTTGGTCCTCTTTAATAAGGGCATTGGTTTCATTCACCAGACTTCCTCCCCCATTAGTTCACTGTCTCTCACAGACGTCACCATCTACTACCGTCAACTTGATGAGTTTCATGGCTAATCTTGATGTCAACGTGATAGGATTAAGACTTGCCTGGGAGTCAGTGCAGTATACCTCCGGCTGTGTCTGTGATGGCTTCTCCAAGGATCCTGAGTAGGCTCTGACCTAATGAATGGATTAATCCCTCAATGAATTCATTATCTGATGGCAGTATTGGGAAGGTGAGACAGGTAGGAGGTGAGGTCTAGTTGGAGAAAGAAGGTTACATGAATTAGGGGATCCGGAGGTGGGAAGGAATATGTCCCTGGATGTTACGTCTGGCCTCTTCCTGTGTACCCAGATGTGAAAGGTCTCCTTTGCTATGTGTTCTTGCTGTGATAACGGTCTGACCATGCACACAGAGCCAAGTAACCATGGATTAAACCCTTAGAAACTAAGGCAAACAAATCCCTGTTCCTGCTAATTGTTTCTGTCAAGTGTTTGTTTCACAGTGATGAGAAAAACGATGTCCACTTATGAACACTGAAGATGTAAATACATCATAGATTTCTGTCCAAATTCTGTCTTACAGTAAACATACATTTATTCCATTCCAATATTCTCCCACCCCTGCAAAGTCTTCACCAATTCCAACACCAACTTTAAAACCCTAAGTCTCACCTAAATATGATATTTAGACATAGAATATATGTGATTCTCAAGATGTGATTTGCTAGGAAATAATTTTCCTATTAGCTGCGAACCTATGAAATTATACAAGTTATAAGCAGCCAGAACATGGTGGTAGGATGATACAGAACAGAGATTGAGATGAAAGGTCCCAAGTGAGACCCCAGCCTTTAGACTGGAATACTCTGTCATTGATGGCCCACTGGGATGGTTGTCCTGGTGCTGTGGCTTTGGGAAAGCTGGTTTATATGGGTCTGTTGAGTACTGCCCTGCTGGGCATTCTGGGATGATCTCTACAGCAGCTCTCTTCCCTCATCATATCCAAGGTTCTAGGTAGTCCATGACTCTCAGTTCTTCTCTAAGTAGCCACACCATCATACCTAGGTGCTCTGTGTCCTGGCAGGTACATCTCAGAGAGGCTGCCTCACAGAGGGTTTGCTAAGGTGCCTTCTACACCTGGGGACACTGGAGCCACAAGTGTCATTCTGAGAATTGTTTGACTGTATAGAGCAGAGCTTTAAGGAGGGGCCAGGCAGCCCTTGCTGAGTTTCCATGGGTACTTTTTCCCCTTTAAAAACTTGTTTCTATCTTCCAGGCCTTGGAACTCTGGGTGTGAAAAGGGAGGAATAGCTCTAATAGTTTTTGAAATATCTTTGAGATGATTATTCCACTGTCTTAGAAATAGGACCTGGGTAATGCACCCAGCCTTACTTTTATTTTATGCTTAATTATTCATTCCTTTGAGTGTGGATAGGTTGTGACTTTTCCAATCTTTAAAGTTTTCCTTTCTTTTAGTAAAAAAATTCTTTCTTTAAACCATTTTTTCTCTTCTTGTATTTTTCTGGAAGCACTTAGGAGATGCCAGACTGCACCTTCAACAATTTGCTTAAGTATTTCTCTAACATCTCATAGCATCATCAAAGAAGATGATGGGACCCTTTGTGTAACATGAGGCAACAATAGGACACATTGCCATTTGTTGTATGCTGTCATAGCCTGTTCAGGCATCTATAACAGGAACACCTAGATATGTATATATAGTTCATATACAACAGAAAATTAGTTCTCACAATTGTGAAGAATGGGCAGTCCAAGATCAGGTACCAGAAGATTTTGAGTGTCAAAGAGCTGGCTTCTTGATTTGTCCATAACTCTTAGAAACTATAATCCCACATTCATGTAGTAGAAGGGATGAAGGGACTTTCCATGGTAATCCCATTTGCAGGGCTCTGCCTTTATGACTTTATCATCCCCTAAGAGTCCTCACCTCCTAATACCGTCCCATTGCTGTCAGGATTCAATATGTGATATTGGTGGGAAACACAAACATTCAGCCTGCAGAATGCACAATACTGTATATGCAGGACAAGGGTGAACATTTTGTTTATCATTGCTCCCAAGTTATGTTTGCTGCTCCATCTTCTAGGTGAAGGTGCTGGGTGGCCCAGAGAAATGTCACATGTCTCAGGTCATAAGCCAGTTAGTACTGCACTTGGTTCCTCCCCCAGGTGTGCTGGACTCAACCCATCTAGTTCTTGAGCTATGTGTTGATGCCAGAAGGTTCTCCAAGGCTGGCAGAGGGAACAGTTTTCCTGGCCTTAAAAAACAAGAGTGAGGCTGTGGTGGTGAATGCCAATACAAGACATTAGCTCAGCACTAACCAGTAGAAATAGGATGCTGTCTGTGTAAGTTTGAATTCTTTGCTAGCCTCATGAGAAAGGATATTCACATGTCATTCACTTAATAATATGGCACATGCAACTCACTACATACAGCAACCACCATTTTAGCAGCAGTCCAAAAAGTTCTTTAGGAGATTTGTGCTTTTTCCTATTAATTCTGTGTGTATTTCACACTCGCAACTCATCTCAGTTTGATTAAACCCATTTCAAGTCTTCAGTATATACATGCAACCAGGAGCTGCCCTCCCCGATCCGCAGGTTTGGAGAAAGCTGTATCCACAAGACGAAAAGCAACACCAATAGGTAAATATAACCCAACACTTAATAGATGTTGGCCCTTCTGTTAGCTTGCTAGGACTGCCAGAACAAAAGGCCACAGACCTGGCTTAAACAACGGACGTTTATTTGCTCACAGTTCTGAATGTGACAGGAACAAGACAAGCTGCTGGCAGTTCTGGGCTTGTCGGTGGCTTTTCTTGTTTGCGCTTGGAGGGCTGTTTTCTCAGCGTATCCGTAAGAAGTCTTTCTCCATATAAGGACATCCTTGGTTTCCTATCCCTGTGGGTGCCCAAGTTGCCTATGTTTGTGGGGATACCAGTCACACTGAATTGTGGCCCACTGTTAAACTTTGGCTAAAACCTCTCTCCAAAGGCAGTCACATTCTGAGGTATTGGGATTAGGACCTTAATGTTCTGATTGGGCACAAGGCACAATTTACCTTCCAATTAGTCATCAAGCTAAGCAATTACCATAATAAATTTAACAGTGATACAACAAGTGGTGCTATTAATAAAACCATTTCACACACGTGAAGTTTAAGGCAAAAGAAGTTAGGTATAACAGGTGGTTGTTGGTTGAGACAGTGTCTCTAATATCACAGGTTGACCTTACATTCACCAGGTAGTCAAGGAGGACTCTGAACTTCTGACCCTCCTGCCTCCTAGGTGTTAGAATGGCAGGTATACCACATTGTATCCAGTTTTGCGTAGTTCTGGGAATCAAACCCAGAGTTTTGTGCTGGGAAGTCCTCAACTAACTGTGTTACTTACCCGGCACTAGACATTAGTTTTCCTTATTTGTTAAATTTTCATGATTTCCTGTTTTTATACAAGATATGGTGATCATATGTTTGCTCATTACCCTCTCACCTCTTACTTCTAACTAGTCCCCTTTTTACTTTCATGTCACGGTGGCTGGGTACAGCTGCTATGTTCCTTATGGCATTGGCCATGCCATATAGAGAAGACAGTTTTAGAGCGCTCTTCCTTATCTTCTACCTCTTACAGTCTTTCTACCATCTTGTTTTTATCATTCCCTGGACAGAGAGTGTGTGGTATAGATGTCCCATTTGGAGAAGACCCCAGTAGTTACTTACGCTCTGTACTTTGATTAGTTCTGACTAAGCAGGTCCCAGGAATAGAAGTGAAGACATCAGGCTTAATGACAGGCTCCTTTGCCCACTGAATTCATCTTGCCAGCCTGAGGAAGAGATCTAAGTGATGTATTGCCATGCCAGTGAACACCAAGGTTTTCTACCAACCCCGACAAACTGGGAGAGAGCCATGGGGGCATGAGACTCCTCAAAGCCTGCAGAATGAACCAGCTTGACTGTATCTTGATTTGTATTTGTACCCTCCAGAACTCTGGGGCAATAAAATTTTGTCATTTGAAGTCACTAGGCTTGTAGACTTCATAACAACAGCCTTAAGAAATTAATGCAGATGGGAGGAGAAAAACATTCATGAAAATAATTGCTTTGGGTGATAGTAAGTATGACTCAGAGAGAAGGATGGGGGTACAACCAGTGTCTGGGGACTTCTAGCAAAGAACAGTTTCAAGGGAGGATAGAATTATGGTCTAAAAATCTCCATATAAATGGGAAACCTAAGAAATAAAAGAAACTAATGAGAAAAGGTGGTGAATGTGATATTTTAGACTCACTGAGAATTGGGTTGGAATCCAGTGTTGCTATGAACTGAAGTAGAAAGGAGATAGTTGACCTCCCCTTCCCATACGTTCAGCTTCTACAAACTCAGCTGATGGGGGAGGGGGAGGGGAAGGGGAGGGGGAGGGGAAGGGGAATGGGGAGGGGAAGGGGGAGGGGAAGGGGAAGGGGGAGGGGAAGGGGGAGGGGAAGGGGAAGGGGGAGGGGAAGGGAGGTTGAAAATATACTTGAAAATAAAAAGTGTGTCTGTAACTGAACATGCATAGACTTCCCCCTGTGTTATTTACTTCATAACTAACACAGTGTAACAGCTATTTGCATACCATCTACATTGTATTGGTTATTCTACATAATACAGAAATGATTTAAAGTATTGTGGAGAATGTACACACTTTATATGCAAATATTGCACAATTGATATAGGGATTTCAGCATTGTGGGCTTCGATAAGGGTGTGTGTGCGGGAACAAGTATTCCAAGGATTCCTAGTCACTAATGCTCATTTATTACAAGGGGGAAACTTTTGTGCTAGAAAGAGTCAGACAGATGAATGGAAGCCAGAGAGATCTCAAAGGAGAAATAGACCAGCAGAGTTTAGGGTGAAGGCCTATACAAAGACACAAAAGAGTGACATTCCTGAAAACAAACAAACAAACAAAAAACAAAAACAACAACAACACAGTACATGAGAATGACTGCCAGTCAAAACATGAACCTATAGAAATACATTTCCTATTCAAAAACTTAGCATTGCATCCTGCCTCCTAAAGGCTTATAGCTATCTCATAATTTGAATAGCATTTAATTCATCTCTAACAGTCTCCAGGTCTTAATGGTTTCAGCACTGTTCAAAAACCAAAGTCTAAAACGTCTTCCAAGACTCAAGGTAATTTAGCTGTGAACTAACTCCCATCATCTTAAAAATTTCATTATTTGACTGGATCTCATTACACAGTCTTGGTTGGCCTGATACTTGACACATAATGTAGACTAGTCTTGAATTCAGAGATCTGCTTGCCTCTGCCTTCCAAGTGCTGGGATTAAAGTCATGTACCATCATGCCAGGTAAAATTATAAAAAGAAATTAAGTATTTTTAAACATACAACAGCCCAGAATCAATATTTCCATTCCAAAGGCGAGGTGCAGGAAGATAGCAAAGAAGGGTCGGACTAAAGCAAGACCAAAGCCAGGCAAGAGTAACACCATATTCTGTCGTTCCATGTCCAGCATCTGGACATAAATATCACAGGCTGAGTTACCTTGGGCGTGAACAGCCCTGCCCCTGCCGTCTGTTTATTTTTATTCTTCCTAGCCTTTCTATTGGACTGTTTCACTCCTTGTTCGTGGCTTTCCTCAGCAGACATTCTATTTATCTTCATTTATTCAACATTATTGAGCTTCTATTGTAGCAAGGCTTCATTCACAAAGTCTCATGCATTGCTGTTTCATGCTTCTTTTCAGAGAGTTGTACTCTGATGCACGTTTCCTGGTCTCACAGACTTTCCTTAAAAGTAGCAGTGGAAGCCTCCGTGACCCGATGACTCTTCATTGTTCGCCTTGGCAAACCTAGCTTCATGAGGATGATGTGAGTGTCTGTCATCAGCTTGAGCAGTAGCTGCTGAGTCCCCTTGGATCTTGGTTGTAGTTATCTCTAAGTATCTGAACTGCACAAACCAGGGACTCGCCCCATAGAGGACCCTGTATGACCAGGACATCCCTGTGGTTCTCTCTTCTTAAAGGGAGATTTTCAAATTAGTTTACAGTTTGCACTCTGGAGTCTGCAGTAGGTAGTGCCAGGTTAATTCATTTTCCCCAGTGCAAATCACGTGCGCACATGTGCGTGTGCGTGTGCGTGTGTGTGTGTGTGTGTGTGTGTGTGTGTGAGAAAGAGAGAGTATGTGTGTGTGAGAGAGAATGTGTGTGTGTGTGTGTGTGTGTGTGTGTGTGTGTGTGTGTGTGTGTTTGCATGCAGATGTGGACTTTTGGAAGCCAGTGGTTGATGTTGACTGTCTTGCTCAGTTTTCTATCTTATTTTAAAAAAATGTTTCTCAATAGACTTTTGCAGATAGAATAGGTGACCAGCAAACTCCAGGGACCCTTTGCTTCTCTCCCTTCCTCGTGTGTTGCAGGTACATGCCCTGGCTCTATTATATGTGTTCTGTGGGATCAAACGCTGATATTTATGGCTGTATGGCAAGAACGTAACTGACTTTGTCTGTCATCTCCTCAGCCAGTAATTTTTTAAAATTTAAACTTTTTCCTAATGTCTGTAATCTCTGTAACAGTCACCCTTCCTTGTTTAACCCTTTCCTTGCTCCTTTTCTGGCCAGAGTTTGTAAAAGTCCTTTTGATCTTTGTTTAGCTTCTGTTTATTATTGTTAATCTGGCTAAAATAAGCCTGCAGTAACCATTCCAAAAGCTTGAATGTTCTTCTTCTGTCTTAATGTTTCCTCGACCTAATTGATTAGCCCATCACCTTTAACATCAGCATCTCACAGTTTCAGGATATGTACAAAGTTTATGCAAATTTTTTTTGCTAGGACATAGCATGAATAGTCTCTAGTACAAGTCCTAAGAGTTTCCATCTAAAAGCTGTGAACCTGACTTCCACTATCTATTAGTCCTTGTGGCACTGTAATTTTTGTGGCTTCCGCTAGAATTGCTCATTAAAATATGCTTATGCAGTTATAGGTGTTTTTAATTCTACTTATCCAAACTCTTCCAAATTCCTCCTACAAACCAGTCCAAAGTCTAAAGAACAGCATGGCCATATTTAATCACCACCCTGCTTCTTCGGTACCAATTTTCTATGTTATTTACTTTCCTCATTACTATAACCCAATACTCAACACAACAACCTAAGGGAAGAAAGATTTATTTTGGTTCATGACTTCAGAGGAGTCATGGTTGCCTGGACCCCACTCAGGCAGAACACTTTGGCTGTAGGTGTGTGCAGTGGAGCTGTTCACACCGTAGCTGACAAGAACCAGAGAATACAGTGGGAAAGGGCCAAGAACAATATATTCCCAAGGACCTCTTCCCCTTTATGCATTTTCCCCAGCTCATGTCTTTCTCCGAAAGTTTTTACAGCCTCCACAATTGAGCTGGAGACCAGACATTTACAACATGAGTCTGTGGGTGAGATTTGATGTCCAAGCAACAGCATTTACTAACAATAAAGCAGGAATAGTATAATTTATGGTGTTTGATGAAACCATAAGTAGAAATTAAGTGTAACTGCTATTTTCTTCTTCATGTCATTAATCATTACGTGTTCTATGTAGACCAAACTTTCAAAACATTGAGAAGTGTATCATTTGCGGAACTCTCTATCCCTGGGCCAAAGTAGACAGTTCTTTGGATGAACTAAAATTATCTCAATAGTGGAAACCTTAGGAATCAAGGGCTCTGTCTGAATCAAAGTCCATTAAACATTCCTTCAACAGATGAACCATTTTTGAAAGTGAATTTTCAAAAAAAAAAAATGGCTTATCCATATTTTGAAATGGGGTAGGCCAGGTTGTGATTGAAAAGGGAGTAAATATTAATTTGGGGGAAAGCTGCTGTTCTGCATATTAAGCAAATTAATAATTATTAATGAACAAATGCCCAACAATTACTAGGTACCTGACTCAGATGTAATCTATGAGTCTTTCCTCAGAACATCTTCTGTCTTTTGTACGTATTTCAGGAATGACAGTGATCTTAGCCACAGAATGTTTATGGTTTTCGATTAACTCGTAAGCAACAATTCCACTCCTGTAAGCTTTTGTTGCTGTTAAATTTTTTTTTTTTAATTTTTATTTATGGGACTGGAGGGCTGGCTCAGTGGTTAAGAGCATTTCCTGCTCTTTTGGACAACTCGAATTTCATCCCCAGCAGCCATGTCAAACCTACTTACAATTGTCTGTACTTTCTACTCCAGGGGATGCAACACCCTCTTCTGAACCCCTTGGGTACCACGTATGTATCTTGTACACACTGACACAACACATATAATACACACACATATGCATGCACACCATGCACACAAATAAAAATGAAACAAATCTTTAAAAGACATTTGTCTTTTGGCACAAACTCAAAAGCAAACAGAGGAGAGAAAAGGCTTTGTAGTAAAAGAAAGCTGGGAGGGTGCAGGTACACTTTGATTGGAGTCAGCTGAGTAGAAGTGGGGCATCCTGTGCGATTGGTTAGGTGTGAGTAATTGTTCTTTGGTTGGTCCTAAGGTGGGAACAAGGGAAAAATTTAGGAAGCTGCCAGTTATTAATCAAGTCTTGGATATCCTGTGATGTTCCAGGGTTATTATTTGTCTTCCTGGGCCAGTGGCTAGAGATAACATCTATCTTCCTTGGCTGGTTGCTACAGGCTATGGCTCGGAGTTCTTATGGTCCGTGTTTGTCATTTTTATATATGATGTGACCGTTGGGTGTGTTTTTAGTCTGTCAAGACCTGGGATCAACAAGCTTTCTTTGAAGAACCGGATATAAAATAGTATCCGCTTTGCTAGCCACACAGTGTCTTGCTGCGCTTGCTCAGTTCTGACATTTCAGCATGCGAGCAGCCACAGACAACACGTAAACAGGTGGACTTGGCTGCGTTTCAGTAAAACTTTATTCTCCACAAACAAGCAGAAGATCGACCTGGCTCCGCAGCCCTAGTTCTCCGTTCCCTGTTCTAGAGTGAGATCCCCACTATGGGCGAAATTTGTCCCCTATGCTGCGCCTCATCCTTTTTATCTTGCTACAGAGCCATGGATGTGATGATCTTCGAGGCATAGTTTCTGAGACATATCACACTGTATATCTGCAACCAGAACATTTGACGAATTCCACTCTTTTTCTTTTATTTCCAAAGATATCTGATACTACCTGTTTAATACCTAAAGTGAACTTTTTATTCCACTGGTTACTTTTTCCTTATCTGATTTCCTCATAGCACAAATTCCCATTTCAGAACTTCTTAGTTTCCAGGGCTCTTCCTCAAAGCCACTGCAACGCAGAGGATGCCAGCAGCATCTCTTTCTCCACCCATCCCATGCGAGGGCAAGAACAGCATTGTCAAATTGGCAGAGGTGCTTGGTTCATGCCTGCCTCGCTCATGTTTATAGCATGGCTGTCACATTTCCAGGCATGACAAGAGAATCGCTTCCAAAGGAAGCAGAGGGCATTGATTCAAGAGTGGCGAGTCCTCTTATGGCTATCCCCAACAGAATCTCCCTCGCATTGTGTTGTCCTCACTGTATCACACCTACAGCAACACTACTAAGGAAAAGGTGACATATCTTGTCTTTTGTGTTGCTTGTGACCTTATAGAGGAGGGTGGATACAAATGAAATAATTCTACAAAGAAGGGATTCTTTCCCCGCTCTTTGAATAAATGAAGCCAGTCTATTCATTATTTCCTGAACTATATGTACTCATTTGTGATTTTTCTACTGCCTCACATGGTTTTATGCTATGTCCTTGTTTGTGATTTTTCTACTCCCACACGGCTTTACACTATTCTCTTTATTCTTCTCCCACTCTGTACAGCAAGCCGCCCCCCTTTTATTTTCTGGCCTGTAGATCTTCTGTATTATTCCAAGTCAGACTTGACCGGAGACTATGCGTGGTGCCTTCTCTGATGCAGACGTAGAGTGACATCCTCTGAATGTCATCAGAGCTTGCAGGATGGAATGTATGGTGGTTATATCATCATGGACCCCAACAATCAGAAGAGTAGAACTAGAAAGCTGTGAGTCTGACATAAGGGTGATATGAAATAATGGAATGGAGGCCGAAGCAGAAAATAGTAAATTATACTGGGAGTTTCAGGCTGGAGTCCTGGCGCCTACATTGTCATTGTTTTTCTTGAAGTATGTGTTTTGTATTAGTATCAATTTTTCATTTCCAGAAGGGAGTCCACACCTAAATCTTCCCCATAGCTTTCTTTAAAGAGGAAAGAACAAAATTTATTTTATTTATCTGTCTTTTGATTATATCCATCTTATAACCCTGTATCTATTAAACATAAGTAAGATTTGGGAAAAAAACCAGTTAATTGAATGTAAAATAGGAAAGCATAGACATTGTCAATTTAACGTGATGCTCTTTCACTGAGCCCAGACATGACTTCCATATATTTTAACATTTGTTTGTTTGTATGTTTGCTTATTTTGTATGCCTATGTGTACATGGGTGCACATGCCTGTGCAATATGGGGTCTGCAGAGACTGGTGCATCTTATGTCCTTTTCCACCATTCTCTGACTGCTCCTCTGAGACAAGCCCCTGTGACCCTCTTGTCACCACTTTTCTGGGAAATGTAGTTATAGGTGTTTTCAGACAGGAAACACCCAGCTTGTTACACAGGTGCCAAGAGAACCATCTCTTCAGACCCAAACTTCATATTTTTAAAGAATCAGGTTCTTTTACAAACAGATATTACTAAAACTTCAGAATTGATGCTTAAATTGAAACTTGTTTGCGATGATCAGGTTTTACTAAAGAGTACTCTGAGTGCCATCAGGTCTCCCTACCAGGGGGAAGTGGTCAAACAGGGGCCACCAGAGTTCATGTCAGAGTCAGTGCCTGCTCTCCACACAACTGTGGAGAATGCGCCGTCCATTGGCTAGAGCTGAGTAGGCAGATTAGGTTTACTGCATGCATTGTCCTTGCTTGGTACAGCTGTTTGTGCAGACCCCTCCCCTGGAACGGGAAGCAGGCTATCCAGATGAGACCTGATAGGCTGTGATCATGTGGTAGGGAAGGAGGTCCCTTCTGTCATAAGTGGAGGGGAGAGGAGTAGGGAGAAAGATGGAAGCGGAGAATGGGAAGGTACAATTGGGATATAATCTGAATAAGAAAATTTAATAAAAAATAAAATAAAATAAAATAAAAACCGTTTAAAAAGAGCACTCTTTGGCTTGCATATTAGTTCTCCAAAAGGCATCACTAGAGACATCACAACCCCAAGCGGCTCTCTTCTTTATCCTCTTCTTAGACCTGCAGGAAGTCCTTATATCCAAACACAGCCTCCCCTGCCGTGAAAATTGAGCTGTCCATATCCTTCAACTGTAACAAGTATCTCAAAGAAAGATGATATGTTTTTACTTCTATGAAATGAAATATCAAGGAAGAAGTGAATCAATCCACTTTAGTGAGATTTCTGTGAAATTTATTAGAAACAAACTACCATGCACACAAAAGGCACACCTGGAACAACAGGCTTGCTTTCAAGTATACTTCTCTCTGTCTGTAATATACAACTCTTGTGTCCAATTTCAATCATTTGTAGCACTTTTAAGACATTTCCTAATTGATTTATTGCCCTGGAAACAGTTCAAAATCCAGCAACAAGAGTGACTGATTAAAAAGCTATGATGAAAAAGCTTCTATGAAGAGAGATTAAGAACCAAATATGATCAAAACCTTGGCCAAACAAGGACCCAGGGACAGCCGTCTGAGCAACTATAATTACATAGCAGGGCATGAATTCCAAAGTAAGAGACAAGCTATTCTGTCAGGACATTAGAGGCTTCAAAAGGGAAAGTTTGTTTATTTATTTTAAAAAATATATATTTATTTATTTTATAATTTATTCATATTATATCCTGATTGCTACCTCCTCATTCTTTTCCTCCATTCTTACCCTTCCCTCTTCTGCCCTCTTCCCCTCCTCTAGTCCTCTGATGGGGGGGGGCCTTCTCTCATACTATCTGACACTGCCTATCAGGTCTCATGAGGATAGCTTGCATTCCCTTCCTCTGTGTGCCCACTGGGCCTCCCCACCAAGGGGGAAGTGATCAAATCATGGGCATCAGAGTGCAGGTTAGAGGCAGCCCCTGCTCTACCCTCCCTGCCCTCCCCAACATGGAGAATGAGCTATCTATCAGCTACATCTGAATGGGGGGGGGGGTCTAGGTTCTCTGCATGCATTGTCCTTAGTTGGTGAATCAGTTTGTGTAGGCCCTACTGGGTCCAGATCCTCAGGCCTTGATGGGTCAGAATTCCACCCAGAGTCCAACTGTGAGTCCCAGCATCTAATCTGATTCTACACTGGGTGGAGTCTCTCAGAGGACATCTATGTTGGGCTAATATCCACTTATAAGTGAGTATATACAATGCATGTCTTCCTGAGTCTGGGTTACCTCATTCAGGGTGATCTTTTCTCAGGATGCCTGCAAATTTCATGCTTTCCTTGTTTTTGAAAGCTGAGTAGTATTCGATTATGTAAATATACCACAATTTATATATCCATTTTTGGTTGAGGGACATCTAGGTTGTTTCCAGATTTTGTGGCTATTATGAACAAAGTTGCTCTAAACATATTGGAGCAAAATCCTTGTTGTATGGTAGAGCATTTTTAGGGTATATGTTCAGGAATAGTATAGTTGGTCTTGAGGTAGAACTATTCTCAATTACCTGGGAAAGTGCTAGATTGATTTCCAAAATGGTTGTACAAGTTTGCACTCCCATTAGCAATGGAGGAGTGTTCCCCTTTATCCACATCCTCACCAACATGTGTTGTCACTTGAGTTTTTGATCTTAGCCATTCTGAAAGGTGTAAGATGGAATCTCAGAATTGCTTTGATTTATATTTCCCTGATGACTAAGGACTTTGAACATTTCTTTAATGTTTCTCAGCCATTCGATATTCCTCTGTTGAGAATTCTGTTTAGCTCTGTACCTCATTTACAATTTGTAAAAAAAAAAATTTATTATGTATACAGTGTTCTGCTTTCAGGCCAGAAGAGGGCACCAGATCTCATTATAGATGGGTATGAGCCACCATGTAGTTGCTGGGAATTGAACTCAGGACCTTTGGAAGAGCAGTCAGTGCTCTTAACCTCTGAGCCATTTCTTCAGTCCCCATTTCTTAATTGGGTTATTTGACTTGTTGGTGTTTAGTTTCTTGAGTTTTTAAAAAAAATATATTTTGTATATTAGCTCTCTGTCAGATGTAGGGTTGATGGTCTTTTTCATCTGCAGGCTGCCATTTTGTTCTCTTGACTGTGTCTTTCACCTTACAGAAGATTTTCAGTTTCATGAGGTCCCATTTATTTAATTGTTGATCTTAGAGCCTGAGCTATTGGTGTTCTGTTCAGGAAGCTGTCTCCTATGACAATAAGTTACAGGCTCTTCCCCACTTTTTCTTCTAACATATTTAGCATGTCTGATTTTATATTGAGGGTTTTAATCCACTTGGACTTGAGCTTTGTGCAGGGTGATAAATACGGATGTATTTGCATTTTTCTACATGTAGCCATTCAATTAGACCAGCATCAGTTGTTGAAGATACTATCTTTTTTCCATTGTAAGGATTTGACTTCTTTGTAAAGTATCAGGTGTCCATAGGTATCTGGATTGATTCTGTTGATCAACCAGTCTATTTCTATGCCAGTACCATGCTGTTTTTATTACTGTTGCTCTGTAGTACAGCTTGAGATCAGGGATGGAGATTGTACAGGATTGTTTTAGGTATTCTGGGTTTTTTGTTTTTCCATATGAAGTTGAGAGATGATCTTTCAAGGTCTGTAAGAATTGTGTAGGTTTCTTTTTGATAGGGATTGCATTGAATCTATAGATTGCTTTTGGTAAGATGGCCATTTTTACTATGTTGTTTCTCCAGGTCCATGAGCATGGGAGATCTTTCCATCTTCTGATATCTTCTTCAATTTCTTTCTTCAGAGACTTGCATTTTTTTTTTTGATACAAGTCTTTCAATTGCTTGGTTAGAGTTACACCAAGATATTATTTGTGACTATTATGAAAGGTGTAGTTTCCCTAATTTTTTTCTCAGCCCATTTGCTATTTGTATACAGGATGGCTACTGATATTTTTGAATTAATCTTGTATCTACCCACTTTGCCGAAGGTGTTTATCAGCTGTAGGAGTTCTTTGGTGGAATTTTGGAGGTCACTTATATATACTATCATATTATCTGTGAATAGGGATAATTTGACATCCTCCTTTCCGATGTGGATCCCCTTGATCTCCTTTTGTTGTCTTATTGCTCTAGCTAGAACTTCAAGTACTATAATGAAGAGATATGGAGAGAGTGGACAACTTTGTCTCATCCCTGATTTTAGTGGAACTGCTTTGAGTTTCTCTCCATTTGATTTGGTGTTGGTTATCGGATTGCTGTATGTTTGGTATGTGCCTTGAATTCTTGACCTTAAGTATGAGTGGGCGTTGGATTTTTTTCAAATGATTTTTGGCATCTAATGAGAAGATCATGTGGTTTTTTTCTTTCAGTTTGTTTATATGGTGGATCACATTGATGGATTTTCATATACTGAACTACTCCTGCATGCCTGGGATGAAGTATACTTGGTCATGGGGAATATTTTTGAGGAGTTCTTGGATTCAATTTGTTAGTATTTTATTGAGTATTTTGCATCAATGTTCATAAGAGGAATTGGTCTGAAATTCTCTTTATTTGTTGGGTCTTTGTGTGGCTTAGGTATCAAGGTGACTGTGGCCTCATAGAATGAGTTTGGTAATGTTGCTTCAATTTCTATTTTGTGGAATAGTTTGAAGAGTATTGGTATTAGTTCTTCTTTGAAGGTCTGGTAGAATTCTATGCTGAAACCATCTGGCCCTGAGCTTGTTTTTTGGTTGGGAGACTTTTGGTGACTGCTTGCAGGGAACAGGGAACCCTTCCGTGGATCAGCCAGGTGACCCAAGGTCAGACTCATGAGCTTTCCTTGGACCAGCCAGGTGGCCTCAGGTCAGATCCACCTGTGTTCCACATGGTGGTGTCTTCTCTCAGCAGGGAGACTCAACCACTGGTGTTTTGTGGCCCGATGTTCAGTCTGAGACAGAGTCCTGTGTGCTGCCTGCTAGCCTGTGCTAGATGCTGGAGTACTGGCACATGCCTATGGGGACCCAGGAATGTTTCCTTAGATTAGCCTGGTAACCCAAGCCCGGATGCACCTGTGTTCCACACTGTGTGATCTCCTCTTACCTAGGAAACACCAGCACTGGTGTTTTGGAGCCCACAGTTTGTTCCTTTAGTCGTTGTGCAGTCACTGCTGTCCTGCTGATCAGACACAGTGTGTGATTGGCACCACCATCTTGGATCCCTGCCGTTTTAAATATTTTTTAAATTAATTAATTAATTAATTAATTAATTAAGTTTACATCCTGATCATGCCCTTTTTTTTCCCCTCTCTTCCCAGTCCCACCCTCTCTCCCTCTTTGCTCTCCCCAACTCCTATTCCTAAGAAATGGGAGCCCCCCACCCCTACCCCACCTCATCAAGTTGTATCGGGTCTGAGCACATCTTCTTCCCCTATGGTATTTGGAGGCAGTGGTGGAGAGATAAAAAAAGCAGGCACCCAAGTCCATGCCAGAGACAGCTCTGATCCCCATACTAGGGAACCCACATGAAGCCTGAGTTGCCCATCTGCTACATCTGTGTAGGGGGCCTAGGTCCAAACTATGCATGGTCCTTGGTTACTCTGCAAGCCCCTATGGGAGGAGGACAGAGGGCCTACAGAGAGAAGAGAAACTATGGACAGCAGCATCTCTATGACAAGCTTGAGCCCTACGACAGGGTAGGTTTCTGGGAGGATATGGGGGTGACTCTTGCTGAGACTCCTACTGATACAGGTCATGAAGACTGAAGAGGACACCCTCTAACTAGACAGGACTCCTAGTGGAGGGAGGGGAACACTAACCCACCTACAAAATCTTTGACCCAAAATTTACCCTGCCTACAAGATGTATATGGACAAAGATAAAGCAGATGAGACTGAAGGAATGTCCAACCAATGCCTGGCCCAACCTGAGACCAACCCAATGGAACAGAGCCAACCCCGGACACTATTAATGATACTCTGATATGCTTGCAGACAAGAGCCTAGCACAGCTGTCCTGAGAGGCTCCACCCAGTAATGGATTGAAACAGATGCAGGGACTCAAAGCCAAAGTTTGGGTGAAGTGTAAAGAGTCTTGTGGAACAGTGAGGGGATGGGTAGAGGGACCTGGAGAGGACAGGAGCTCCATAAGAAGACCAACTGAGCTCATTTGTTTATTTTTATTAATTTCTAATTTTTTTACATATAAATTTATGTTATTACACCTATATAAAATAAACTACATACAGCAAGAAGAACCACAGAATATTCAGGAATCACATTCATGTTACATTCTTGGGTTTTGGCTGTTTGTATTTGGCAACTTTGAAGAAAACATTTTCCTATCTCACTGAGTCTAAAATTCTGAATGTAACTCAATATCTATAACATCTCATCTCTGCCAACTTAGAACATCTATCTAGATCTAAAAACATCTTAACCCCTAAACAACTAGGCTTAATTGTGAAACTCAACCATTTGGTCTTCAACCCCATCAGAGACTTGAGAGGGAGTAAAATTAATTACCTGAGTAAACAGGAGGTATGGGTTAGAAGCTTCTAAATTTAATAATAATAATAATAATAATAATAATAATAATAATAATAATAATA
>OU015747.1:26108749-26127126 GCA_907169655.1 Acomys percivali | reverse complement strand
TAATAATAATAATAATAATAATAATAATAATAATAATAATAATAATAATAATAATAATAATAATAATAAATGACAGAGACAGTTTGCTGCCTGAACAGTCACCCATAGCTCTCTAAAACATTGGAGCATCATCTTTAACCTTCTGGCCAAGTATATCTGACAGACATATTTGTGAGTCAGGAACTATTGAGGACTTACTTACCCTGTCTTGGCACAGTTTCACCATCAACACTGTCTGAATCTAAGCTTGCTACATTTTAGGCAGAATTCCGTCAGTGGTCATAATGAGGACATTTTGTCCAGTGCCTGGTTTGCCATATTTGAAGCCATCTCCATGAGGAGGTTCCTTGATGCTCATCATCTTCTTTGAGGTAGGCTGGGTGTTGCCAGGAGTTAACCTGTCTTGTCAAAAAATCATTAAAACAATATAAACATCTTTAAATGCTCTTTAAAAACTCTGAGTTTTTTGAAGACCTTAACTATTTTACCTTATCTGTCTATAGAGTCATACCTATCTGTTACACTTATTTTTAAAAGAAGTGAAATTTAGTCAACTTGGTTAATTCCCTTGAACCAATGGCTATTCCAGAAAGCTGTGGATTAAGTAGGATCCTAATCTCAGGGTGAAGAGGATAAAAGTGTGCAATGGGGAAAACATGCAAAGCCCCTGTCTACTCTGCTCTTCCTGGCTTCCTTTCTCCAATGGCCCATCTGTTTAGCCTGTATTGTTTTGAAAGACTTTACCACCCTTGCATATCTGGAGATAAGTTGAGAATCTGTAACTCTACACCTAAGAAAAACAATTTAATCCCTTATGGAGGATGTTCACCAGCAAAAGGGATTGTGTCTATTGATCATAGGCATTCATGTGGACATGTACATGGTCAGCCCATCTTATTTAGCAGCCTTCCTCAGGATTGCAGATGTTATGGAGGTTTTGGTTTATATGTAAACATATAATCCCAGATGTGGGATATGTGGGCTGCTGCAGTTTGTTCACAGCTGACAATCGCCTGCCTAATTCTGCAATGGCTCCTCTCGCCTACAGAGTGATGCCCATACCATACTACAAACAATAGCAAAAGTAAAGCTAAAAGATTATATTTAAAACACAGGGAATCTATAACATGTTTTTAGAAATATTGTTTCTATACCTTTTCTTCATGTAGGCATATTTTTAAAATCTATCTTTATTTTGATTTCTTATATCTCTTTTTCCCTTCTCTACCCCAATCCCTTCTAACACCCTAACATCAGGTGGGAGAGAAAGCAGGTTAGTGAGAACTTTAAAAAATATTTATTTATATTTACAGGGTTCTGCCTGCATGTATGCCTGCATGCTAGAAGAAGGCATCATTATAGGTGGTTGTGAGCCACCATGTGGTTGCTGAGAATTGAACTCAGGACCTTTGAAAGAGCAGCCAGTGCTCTTAACCTCTGAGCCATCTCTCCATCCCTAGTAAGAACTTCTTTTTGTCAAACTGCATCAACAGTTGATGCAGACTAGGAGCAGCAGGGAGAAGCTCCAGCAGCCTTCTTCTTTCTGATTCCCCCCCAGTCCCTCTCTTTCTGGGTCTGGCATTTATTTATCCCAACTTGCAAAGACCATGCAACCCCATGAGGCAGTTCACAGCTGACAAATATCATGCTTGGTCAGTCAGGGATCTAGAAAGGTCGCATTGTCAATGGTTCAGAAGAAGGAGGGCCAAGTGAGAATAGTAGTTACATTATGGAAACAGTCTGGGCAGGAAGTAATTATGATCTGGACCCTCCATGAAGGCTCGGCATAGAGGATGGAGATGCATCCGAGAAGGGTCCTCATTTCCATTTACTTCCCATTGTCCCTAGCCTCTCTTCTTCTAGAATAATCAGGTTCGATGCCTTTCATATTTGTTCTGTCAAAATCACAGCTGACTAGCACATGGAAACATCTACAAATGATTTATTTCTAACTTGCTTAGGTAGCGAGATTGACAAATATCTAGAACAACAGAACTTGGCACATTGTCCATCATCTGAAAATGACTCTGTTTTATTAATAGTAGGATCCAGTTCATAATTTTTGTCACATTAATTTTATCATTAATATTCTAGTATGTTTCATTCATATTTACATACAATATGTATTTTTAGGCATGTCGTTAACATAATTGAGAATATGCTATTGCAAAAGCAATCTTGCATTCTATTATCCATCTAGCCTTCTATTACAAATACGTTCCATTGCACAAAAATTGTTAGTAAACATAATTTTGTTTTTTTACTCACTTTTTTAATGGAAAAATAAAATAATTCATATTACATCTCATTTGCTATCCCATCCCATGCATCCTCCCATTTCTCCCTCCCTCCTGCTTTCACCCCATTCCCCTTTCTTATGACTGTGACTGAGGGGGACCTCCTCCCCCTGAATATGATGCTAGGGTATCAAGTCTCTTCTTGGTAGTCTGCTATCCTTCCTCCGAGTGCCATTGGGCCTCCCCATCAAGGAGACATGGCCAAATATGAGGCACCAGAGTTTGTGTGAAAGTCACTCCCCAGTCTCCACTTAACTGTGGAGAATGTTCTGTCCCTTGGCTAGATCTGAGTAGGGGTTTGATGATGAATGCACGTATTGTCCTTGGTTGGTGCCTTAGATCGAGCAGAACCCCTGGGCCCAGATCCGCCCATCATAGTGTTCTTCTTGTAGGTTTCTAGGACCCTCTGGATTCATCTATTTCCCTATCTCCTATGTTTTTCTCACCTAGAGTCCCAATAGGATGTCCTCACCTCTATCTCACTTTCCTGGTAAGTGAAGACTTTCATGAGACATGTCCCTTGGGCTAGTGCCCAGTTATAAGTGAGTATATACCATTTGAGCCTCTCTACTTCTGGGTTAGCTCACTCATTATGATCATTTCTAGCTCAATCCATTTGTCCACAAATTTTGGAAATTCCTTGTTTTTAATAGCTGAGTAGTATTCCATAGTGTAAATGTACCACAGTGTCTTTATCCATTCTTCTACTGAGGGACTCTTAGGCTGAATAAACATAATTTTGAATGGATACATAGTTTCTATTGCACAGTGTTCTTACTATATACTTTGCATTATACTATCACTAATTTAATTCTGGACTCTTAAATGACTCGTGCTATTATAATGTACAGTTTTTTATTAATTTATTCATATTACATCTCAATGGTTATCCCATCCCTTGTATCCCCCTATTCCTCCCTCCCTCCCATTTTCCCCTTACTCCCCTCCCCTATGACTGTGACTGAGGGGGACCTCCTCCCTCTGTATATGCTCATAGGGTATCAAGCCTCTTCTTAGTAGCCTGCTATCCTTCCTCTGAGTGCTACCAGGCCACATTCAGGGGATGTGGTCAAATATGGGGTACCAGAGTTCATGTGAAAGTCAGACCCTACTCTCCACTCAACTGTGGAGAATGTCCTGTCCATTGGCTAGATCTGGGTAGGGGTTGTTTTGAAGTTTACTGCACGTATTGTCATGGAAACAGCCTAAGTGTCCCTCAGTAGAAGAATGGATAAAGAAACTATGGTACATTTACACTATGGACTACTACTCAGCTATTAAAAACAAGGAATTCCCAAAATTTGTGGACAAATGGATTGAACTAGAAATGATCATAATGAGTGAGTTAACCCAGAAGTAGAAAGAGTCAAATGGTATGTACTCACTTTTATCTGCACACTAGCCCAAGGGGCATGTCCCATGAAAAGTCTTCACTTACCAGGAAACTGGGACAGAGGGGAGGACATAATGTACAGTTTTATAAAGATGTTTTTGGTAGCTTTAGAAGTAAAAGTCTCAAACAGAAAACAGCCCAAATAACTATCCACAGAAGAATAAATAAATTATTCTGTTTTTATAGGATGGAATACCTTTCAGCAATATAAAAGAAAGAAGTAGTGATAAAATACAAATCAATCACAAGATGTTCTCTTGACTGAATGTCCTAGACACAAAGAAGACTCACTATACACTTTCATTTACATATCATTTTAGAATGGACTAAAAAGAAATATGGAATAGAGATTAGAGTGGTGCTCATTTCTTGGAGATACAACTTAGACTAGGAAAGATGGATCTTTCTGGAAAGATGAAGATAGTTGGGCTTTGATTGGAATGGTGGTGATACGGGTTTATAAATTTGTCATAGTTTATCAAACTAAACATAAAATTCATAGATTTCATCTTATGTAAATTACTTTTTACTTATATTTGTGGTACTGAGGATTGAATCTAGCATCTCATGCATGCTAGGGACATATTCTATCACTCTTTTTACTTTTTGTTTTGGGAGAAGGTTTCATTATGTTTTCTAGGCTGGCCTTGAACTCATTCTGTTGCCCAGACAGGATTTGAATTTGCAATTTTTTCTGGCATTAGCCTTTCAAGTATCTGGAGTTATGCCACCAGGCCTGGATAATCTTTAAAACGTTTATAAGAACACTTCTTGTTTTCTGGGTTGATGAATTTAATGCAAAATTGGAGACCTATGAAGAGATTATGTAGAACATATCTCATATGGCAGTGTGAGAACCCTGGGTTTTAAGGTATATACTCTAATATCTCAGAGGACACAGAATATATCACAGCAAGTGCCTAGCACTGGCACATCACAGTCTCTTGAGCTTATGGGTTTTCACAAGATACTCAATATATAAAACTTATGTGCAATGTTATAAAAGAACCTCCAGGCTCGATTCTGAAAAAAAGGCACTTCAATAAATAAGATGAGTGGAGGTGCTGGGACATAAGAAATATAAAAACATTTAGAAGGTCAAGGAAGCCCAGGGAGATAAAACTCAATAGTACAGGATGGATAGAAAGGGAGCTAGAGTTTTCTGTGTTTTAGTAAGAAAGTTAAAAGACACTTACAGCTTATAGCTCGAGTTGGAGTAGGACCTTGAAAGAGTATGTTTTACCAGCCTGGTATGACTCTGACTCCACCTGCATAAGTGAAAGTGAAAGATAATTCTTTCTGGATTTTCACCATGCTCAGGAATGTTTCCCCTGCAAGGGAACTTATGGCTGTGTGAGCTATGCTCGGTCTTGTTCAGGTTGATAGTTGTGCAAGACTGTACAACTGTTAAAATTCACTAAACTGAACATTCAGTGATCAGTGTGTCTTGTTGATATCAGGACCTTGATAAAAACACATAAACAATAAAAATATCAAAGAAGGAGAAGTATTATTCTTTTAGTGACAGGCTCACATCTATGTGCTCTATGTGATAAGTGATGGAATTTCCCTACAAGACGTATTGTTTGGAGGAGTGGACAATGTATCTGGATGTTCAGGTCCTCTTTGAGCAGTAGGTGACTGATGAAAGCACAGGCACCATCAGTGTCATTGATCCCTTCCTGGCCAAGGACAAAGCCAAGGAAATCCCTCTGTGGATTTGGAACACATGCTGGGGGAGCCAACTTTGGTAAAAATGGATACCAAGACCTTACCCTTCTTTAAAGAGGATGCTCAACATTGGTTAATGATGTCTGTTGAGGCTGTAATAGGCCAGATTGGAGGCATGTACCCAAATAATTTGCTCGGTACTCCTGGTTGAAGTTTTTGCATGAAAAATGAGACTAGGGACTGGATTCTCAAGAATGCTGTGATCTTTCTCCAGTAGTGAGAGCAGTCCCTGTGATGGTGTTGAGAATGTTCAGGCACACTGGACTGGGGAGGAGTATAAGAAACATATGCATTTCTCCTTGAAGCTCTCAGGAGTACAGCTGCCTTAAAAGAGACAAACAGATAGTTTGGTTGCCATTTCTTTCTCAAGGGCTGAGTAGAAGTGGAAATTCCATCTGTGGAAACATGGAGGGGGCCAGTTCAAATCTGTGTAGAGGAAGTGAGAACTGACTGGTTTAGAAAGTGACCCTGACTGCATGAAAATATAGAGCCAGGGGCCTTGTGAGGATTGCTACTCTCAAGGTATACAATTGGTTTGGATCATAGGTAAAATGCATTAAATGGGTGAATTCTAGCGTTCTTTAAGAATGAAAATTGATTTTTAAAATATAATACATTCTGATTATGGCTTCCCATCCATCAACTCCTCCCAGATCCTTCCTACTTCCCTACTCACCCTAATCCTATCCTATTCCCTCTCTCTTTTATTAGAGTATGAAACAGGCATCAACAAAATAAAAAAATAAAAACAACAAAACAGAATAAGACAAAACAAATAAATAGGAGAAAATGAGCCAAAGAAAAAGTGTAAGAAGCACACAAATATAAATGCAGACACATACATTCATACACACACAAACACACACACACACACAAATCCATAAAGCCACAAAACTGGTGTTTTTGTATAAAAAAGACCTGTAATGTAAACAAAACAAAACAAAACAAAATGGCATATTATGAGACAAAGAACCTCCAAAAAGTGCCATTGAGTTATTTTTGTGTTGGCCATCTGCTGCTGGGCATGGGCCTTCTCATAAGAATGGTTTGTATCCTTAGTGAGAGTCCCTTGGAGAAAACCAATTGCTCATTTGCGAGTGGTTATCAGTTGGGGAGTTCTAGCATCTTTAATACCTTGCCTTCCTCGAGGCCAGCAACTGATGCCAGGACTTTGGGTCCAAGAGTTTGATGTCTTGTATTTCCAGCCTAGTTTGTGTTCCCTCTGTTACAATGCCACATCCCTGTCTTCTGGGGACCGGTCACAGCTTTCCCACAGTTTTACCACGATCCTCACAATTCTGACTTCAACCATCCTTGACTATTTCTGCCTGGTTTGAACTTTGTTCAGTAGAGTTGGACATGACTTACATTTTTTTTTCTTCTGTTCTGTAACATCTTATTCATATGAGTTTAATCTTCCCTATTGATAGACATTGTAAGTGCTCCCTGGTAGGTCTGAAGCAGTCTCCCAAAATGGTAGTGCTAGTGACAGTGGTGGTGGTGACAAAATGACTCTGGCCTGACAAACAGGATTGTTACTGGGTAAACAGAAACCTATAGGCGGGTTTCTTTTTACTAGGAACCTTCTTTAATCTTGCCCAGAAAAGTCAACTACCTTGGGCAAGGACATCTAGTTTGTGGTCAATCTGAACAGCTTGCATCAGCTCAAAGACCGCCACCCAAAACTCTGATGACTGTCATATAAAATCCTTCCACCTTCCTGCCATTTTGCTTTTTTTTTTGTGCTTCCCAGGAAACTCTTCTTGGCAGTGGCAGTTTGATTTTTAATAAACCCTCTTTCTGTCTATGGAGTGGTCTACTTTGCTGGCTTCGCTGCTCCCTCAATTACACTTCCCTGACCCCAAGAGTTTTCCGTTGCGGAAATACACTAGTACCGGTCCATTCTCATGTTGAATGGCCTTTGGGCTCAGATAGCTTCAGTAGTGACAAGTAGAGGGATATTTTATTTTCCACATATGTCAGTACTTTCTTTCCTCATGTGCACCTACTGATGTGGAAAGTATACCTGTCTTTATTGTAAGTCTTCTCACATTCTCAAGGGTGGGATAAGGAGTAAAATTTAAGTATCTTGTCTGTGCTAATTTAGAATGTTCTATCAAGGGGCCATCAATTGGGCGGCTTATAAGCTGCTGAGAAGACCAAGGGAGGAAGAATGGTTAGATTTTGGTGAACATGTCTTTCTAGGTCACAGATTACCGACATCCTGATGTA
This sequence comes from Acomys percivali, assembly GCA_907169655.1. Lineage (NCBI taxonomy): Eukaryota > Metazoa > Chordata > Mammalia > Rodentia > Muridae > Acomys > Acomys percivali. Next base: position 26,119,473 of record OU015747.1, on the reverse strand, counting down.
TCCTTAAAAGGTGGAAGGGGTAAATGACTTACTTTGGTCTTATTTGGCAGGACACTAATCTCAATCATGAAGGTTCTACCCTTACACTATAAATACCCACTAATGTCCCAGTTCCAAATAAAATTAAGATTTTTAATTCGTAAACTTTGTGTTGGAACACAAATATTCAGAGAATAGCCCTGTGTCTAATCAAAGAGAACTGATGATCCCCTATGACAATGACAAAGGCTTTGTCTGAGACTAGAGTTTCATCATTTGCTTTTTATAATGACTGCATGTGGCACCATCATCATGCCCAATTAACCAGATGAGAACACCAAGTTTAAACTCAGGTGACTTTGTACAAAAGCAATATCTCTTTTTGGTAATCTGTGACCTAGAAAGACATGGTCACCAAAATCCAACCATGCTTCCTTCCTTGGTCTTCTCAGCTGCTTATAAGCCACTCAATTGATGGCCCCTTGACAGAACATTCTAAATTAGCACAGACAAGACTACCTGTTTCACTAGTGTTTCTCAGAGAAATAAGAAAAATCTGATTAGACGGGGACTGAAACCTTAAAAACCTTCCTCATACCATTGTAAAATCTTGTAGCTCTGTAAAGTTAGAAGTTTACAGCCATCCTTCCTCCTCCAAGGTTGCATATGATTGTGAACTATGAAGTGCCACCCCAGAGAGAGGAACTGAAACCTTTCTTTTGGTAGTAGTCCTGCCGTTCTGGGGTTTCCAACCAAGCTCTTCTGCACCTGGCTCTCTGATTTTCCGTGAAGCACTCTGGGTTTCAGCATCATCTTCTGAGAGCTAAGGTCATGATTGAGTGTGTTCTGTGTTTCAAAAAGTTACAAATGAAAACTCCAATTTCATTACCAGGGTGAAAATATCCGTTTCTCACATTCTGTCTCTGGAGATATTGAAGTCCTAGTAGCTCTGACAGGAGGCAAGTTTTGTTCACAAGTTCCTAATGCCAAGAGTCCAGAGAGAAGGGACCTAGGAGTGTTTGGGGGAAGGAGTTACTTAGTATCATCTTTAACTGAATTGTTTTCCCCCTCAACTGAGGGCTAAAGGTGAAATGGGTAGATAACACACATAATTGCTTCATTTCCAGGGTGAGCCATTCCTGGCCTGGGTCACGAGGTGTGGATCTCATTTGATTTCATTACATTCCCAGGTCACTCCTGCTTTGGCTTCAGATTAATTACTATCCTGGTGGGCTGATGTGGGGAAGTAACTCTGTGAGATACTTAAGGTTGAATTATTAAAACAACAGAAGATCTGTTCAGATTCCAAGGGTAAAGGAGTACTGGGTCCGATGAGCACTGGGAGATCACTTCAAGTCCGTGTCCTGTTGGCCCAAACTTCCCAGTTCACACCTGCTGCTCTGGCTCCTCTGTTTTTTTCCCTTCTCCTTCCTTCTTCCTCTTTTCTTATTTCCTCTTCCTCCTCATTTCTATTCTTCATCACCAGACTTCTTTTCTCACTACCATGATGTGTGTGTGTGTGTGTGTGTATGTGTGTGTGTGCTTGTGTGTATACTTTCTCTCTCTCTCACTACTCTCTCTCTCTCTCTCTCTCTCTATATATATATATATATATATATATATATATATATATATATATGTGTGTGTGTGTGTGTGTGTGTGTGTGTGTGTGTGCATGAGGAGGCCAGAGGTTGATGTTGGGTATCTAACACTACCACTGTTCACCTTGTCTTTTGAGATAAGGTCTCATGCTGAATCTTGTGCTCATTGGTTGGATTGGACTGGCTGGCCAGCAAGCCCCTGGGATCTGCTTGCCTCCCCCTCAGCACTTACATGGCTACTGGGAAGCCAAACTCAGGTTCTCTGGTTTTTGCAGCACTCAACTTTACTCATTGATCTATCTCTACAACCCACTGCCTTCATTTTCTTCCACACGTCTTCCGCTAACTCACATTTACAAATTAGCTACGATGCATAACGGGAAAAGCAAACCTAGATATTTTGAGCATCCGTTGAACAAACAGATGACACCAAGACAGCCTGGAGAAGAGATCTGAGGCAGAGCCAGAGTGGGAACTTTATTTTTGTGACTCAACACTGAGGATTCTCATTCATTTTTACTTTTACATTTTATGTACAGAGGGCTAAATTCTGGGCCTTGCATCCACTTCACAGTACCTTACCATCCTTTCAGCTCCTTAGTATTCTTGGTATTCGCACAAATCACCTAAAAACAATGACGATTTTTCATAGTGTAAAACATTATATGACTTTTATAAAATATATAAAACTATAAAAACCCAAACTACCAACTATTCGTTTACACACAAAAAACCATTCTTTTTATATTCTTACTTGTTCTCTGAAAATTTTATACATTTATACAATTTATTTTAAATATATATTTGAATGTATTTATTATTTATTATGTATGTATATGTGTGAGTGCACATGCCATCGTGTACCTGTGGAGTCAGAGGATAGCTCTCAGGAGTCGCTTTCTCTTTCCACCACACAGGACCCAGGGATGGAACTCAGATTCTTAGGCTTGGTGGAGAGTGTCCTTTCCTGTTGAAACTGTTTTTTCCGGCCCTATGTACAGTGTATTTGACCATATCCATCTACCATTATAGTCTTCTAATTCTTCCTAGTGATCCCAGCCCACCAGTCTTTCAATTTCATCTCCGCCTTTACTTGTTTTTGTTGTTAATAATCCCCTGAGTCCAATTAGTGCTGCCCATATGTGAATGCTTGCAGGGCCATCCACTGGGGCACAGGCAACTACTCTTAACAGTGTGAGAGAATTTTCTTCCTATCCTCATTCCATTCAAACAGAATTGCACTGATTTTAGTGAAATTGGCTTCTGTAGCAGAGGTACATTTGAATTCTGCTTCTTATGCTCGACTCTCTCTTGTCAGCATTATATTATGGCATTAAAAATTCTTGAGAATGTGAATTTTAATAAGAACACATTTTCTGATTTGTGGCTATGCCATAGTCTGTTTAACTATTTGTGGCATGGAATGGAGAAAGAACTCTTGCTTCCTTTTCTTTTCCCTACCCCGATCTTTTTCTTTCCTGTGAATGTGTGTTAACTGTAAGAATCCGTGGGTGTCACTGCTCTATTTTTGTGCATGGTCATTCTGTGCATTCACCACACACTCCACTTCTATTCCTTCTGCTCTCCAGCCCCTTCCCAGTCTCTAAAAGCTTTCATTTTGAATTTAAAAGTGGGCACGTGAGGCATTTCATATGTCCTCAAGGGGAGAGGAATGATCATCAACAGTCCTAAATGTGCTACGTTTTGTTCAAAGCTCTGGATTGATTTTCCCCCTGTAGGTCACAGACGCTCACAAGCCAAGGAAAAAATGAGTCTGCTCTGTGATTGTCTTGCTTTAATTACCATGGTTTCTTGTGACTTCCTGTGCCCCTACTCTGTTCCCACAGGCAGTGCAGAGCACATTTCATTTTGTGCTTCCTCTTTCTAACCACCCCACTTTAAAACCGATGGTTTGCTTACCCTGTCTGACTTCTGTGTATCATCTGCCCCTCAGCTTTTGTTTGTTTGTTTTTAAAATATTTTGTTAATGCTAACTTTTGTTTTTTCTTTTCTTTTTTCCTTCCTTCCTTGCTTATTCTCTCTCTTTTCCTTTTTCCTTTCCTTAATTTCTTCCAGCTTTAATAAGATATAATTGATATATTAAAATTGCACATTTACCATTGTAATCTGGTACTTTCATGTCTGTAGAACATTTGAAATGATTATCACAGTCAAGCTAATGATATCATCTATCACTTTACTTTGCTGTGTTTTTGTCAGTGATGACATTTAAGACTAGTCTTAGCAGTTTTCACTTACATGATGTACCATCATTCACTACAGTCAAGCTGCTGTACCAACATCTTAAATCAGCTAAGTAACCCGGAAGAGGGTCCATGAGAAACTTGCTTGCTAAACTTGTTTCCGGAAGCCCAGTACTTGTGGTGGCTTGAATGAGAATGGCCTGCATAGGCTCATGTGTTTAAATACTTGGTCCTCATTTGGTAGAATGTTTGGGAGGGAATAGAAGGTGTGGCCTTTGCTGTGTTTCACCATGGCCAAGTAGGCTTCATTCCAGGTATGCAACGATGGTTCGATACATGGAAATCCATCACTGTAATCTACCATATAAACAAACTGAAAGAAAATAAACATATGACCATTTCCTTAGATGCTGCAAAAGCATTTGACAAAATCCAACACTCATTCATGTTTAAAGTTTTGGAGAGATCAGGGATGCAAGGCACATACCTGAGCATAAGAAAGGCTATATACAGCAAGCCAATAGCCAACATCAAATTAAATGGAGAGAAACTCAAGGAAATTCCACAAAGCTGCCTACTTTCTCCATATCTCTTCAATATAGTTCTTGAGGTTCTAGCCAGAGCAATAAGACAACAAAAGGAAACCAAGGAGATTCAAATGGGGAAGAAGGAAGTCAAATTATCCCTACTCACAGATGATATGATAGTATACATAAGAGACCCCAAAATTCCACCAGAGAAATCCTACAGCTGACAAATACCTTCAGCAAAGTGGCTGGATAAAAAATTAACTCAAAAAAGTCAGTAGCCTTCCTGTATTCAAATGACAATCATGCTGAGAAAGAAATCAGGGAAACTACACCCTTCATAGCAGCCACAAGCAATATAAAGTATCTAGGAATAACTCTAACCAAGGAAGTGAAAGACTTGTTTGAAAAAACTTCAAATCTCTGAAGAAGGAGATTGAAGATGACATCAGAAGATGGAAAGATCTCCCTTGTTCATGGATTGAGAGAATTAACATAGTAAAAATGGCCATTTTACCAAAAGCAATGTACAGATTTAATACAACTCCTATCAAAATACCTACACAATTTTTAAAGACATTAAAAGATCAATTCTCAACTTCATATGAAAAAACAAAAAACCCAGAATAGCTAAAACAATCCTGTACAATAAAAGATCCTCTGGAGGAATCTCTACACCTGATCTCAAGCTGTACTATAGAGCAACAGTAATTAAAACAGTAAGGTTCTGGCATAGTAATAGGCTGGTTGACCAATGGAATCAAATCGAAGACCCAGAAATAAATCCACACACACATCGACACTTGATTTTTGACAAAGAAGACAAATCTATTCAATGGTAAAAGATACCATCTTCAACAAATGTTGCTGGTCTAACTGGATGTCTACATGTAGAAAGATGCAAGTAGATCCATATTTATCACCATGCACAAAAATCAAGTCCAAATGGATTTAAGATCTCAACATAAAACCAGAGACACTAAGTCTGTTAGAAAAAAAAGTGGGGAAGAGCCTGGGCTGGTGGAGTTCTGTTCGGGAAGTTGTCTCCTATACCAATGAGTCCCAGGCTCTAAGGTCAACAATTAATAAATGGGACCTCATCAAACTGAGAACCTTTTGTAAGGCAGAAGACACTGTCAACAGAACAAAGCAACAGCCTACAGATTGGGAAAAGATCTTCACCAACCCTACATCTGACAAAGGTCTAATATCCAAAATATTTAAGGAACTCAAGAAATTAAACTCCACCAAACCAAATAACCCAATTAAGAAATGGGCCTCAGAATTAAACAGAGTTCTCAACAGAGGAATATCGAATGGCCAAGAAACACCTAAAGAAAGTTCAGCATTCTTAGTCATCAGAGAAATGCAAATCAAAATGACTCTGAGATTCCATCTTATACCCATCAGAATGGCTAAGATCAAAAATTCAAGTGACAGCATATGCTGGTGAGGCTGTGGAAAAAGTGAGACACTCCTTCATTTCTGGTGGGAATGCAAACTTGTGCAACCACTTTGGAAATCTATCTGGCACTTTCTCAGAAAACTGGGAATAGGGCTACCTCAAGACCCAGCTATTCCACTCCTTGGAATATACCTAAAAGATGTTCCACCACATAACAAGGACATATGCTCAACCATGTTCATAGGAGACTTACTCATAATAACCAGAACCTGGAAACAACCTAGATATTCCTCACTTGGAGAATGGATAAAGAAATTATGGTACATTTACACTATGGAATATTAATCAGCTATTAAAAACAAGGAGATTCTGAAAATTTCAGGCAAATGGATGGAACTAGAAATGATCATCCTGAGTGAGTTAACCCAGACCCAGAAACAGACACATGGTATATACTCACATATAATTGGACACTAGCCAAACAGAGATGTCCCCTGAAAGTCTTTACTTATCCGGAGATTGGGATAGATATTGAGATTTCCTATTGGGACTTCCGGTGAGAGAGACATGGAAGAATCAGGGAAGAGAAGGATCCAGAGGGTCCTAGAAACCTACAAGAAGACCATTGAGACTGGCAGATATGGACCCAGCGGGGTCAGCTCAAACTACTGTACCAACCAAGAACAATGCATGCAGTAAACCTAGAACCCCTATCCAGATCTCAGCAATGGACAGCACATTTTCCACAATTGCGTGGAGAGCAGGGACTGACTCAGATATGAACTCTAGTGCCCTCTATTTGACCACTTCTTTGTGGGGAAGCCTGGTAACACTCAGAGGAAGAGTAAGCAAGCTACTAGGAAGAGACCTGATAGGTTGTGATCTTATAGTGGGGGAAGAGGTCCCCTTCTGGGGGACGTAGGGGAGGGGAATAGAATGAAAGTGAGGGAGGGGGAATGGGAAGATACAAGTGAGGGGATAACAATTGAGATGTAATTTGAATAAATTACTTAAATAAAAAATGTGATCTTATTAGAGGAGGTTTGTAACTGGGAGTGGGCTTTGAGGTTTCAAAGACCATAGCATTCCCAGTTTCTTCTCTCTGCCTTGTGGTTGTTTCCTCAAGATGGTACTATTTCAGCAATTTGCCCACTTGCCTGTTGCCATGATGGTCATAGACTCACCTTCTAAAACTGTAAGCCCTAATAAACTATTTCTTCTATAAGTTGCCATGTCATGGTTTCTTATAACAGAAACAGAAAAGTAACAAACATAGAAGTTGGTATCAGGAAGTGGAGTATTGCTGTGACAAACTTTACCATGGTGTTTTGGGAAGGATTGCGGAAAACTTTGGGAGTTCAGACTAGGAACACCGTTGAATGCTGTAGTCAGTGCTTAATGAGCTATCTTAGTAAGCTCTTGGAAGACAGTCATGCTGAGAGATCAGTGTGGACTATGGAAGATCAGCTCAAAGAGGTCTCAAAAAGGAACAACTTTAGCAACTAAGCTAGAGACTGTTCTTGTGATATTTTGTCAAAGATATGGCCATTTTGGTATTGTCCTAAGAATCTACTTAAGGGTAAATTGAAAAGTTGTGGATTAATATCACAGGCAGAGGAGATTTCAAGTCAGCCTAATATTGACTTTGTTGTTTGGTTGGTGATGATCAATCTTATGCAGATCAATGATGAAAAAGGGAAAGAAGGAAGAAAGGGATTACAAAATGTACAGTTTGAGGTAGGGGGGAAATACCAGGAAATTTAACGTTGGAGCCATAGTTTGTGCTGGAAGAGATAAGGAGGATTGGAAGAGCAGTGGTGCCCTCATGACAATACTCCATCCATATTAAACTCTGCAACTTGGGAAAGGAAAACGTCCAAGGAATTTCCTCCACTAAACAGTAACTATAAATCAAAGCTTATGCAAATGTAATTCAAAGAGGGGCAGGATCTATCTCAAGATGGCAGTAGAACTTGGCAGCTTTGGCCATGTGGTTGTGGCTTTAGAGTCATGAATGATGTAATAGTAAAGTGGATGTAGAATGTTCCTCAGAGGTTAAGGAGGGCTGGTGAGGCCAGGCATGGGGCAGAGGAGTCCCTGTATGGAGGGCCAGAAAGAAAGGTCATTGCATGAAGCTGTGAAAACGAAGCCTGGGCTGTGTTGGAGATCCCAAGATGTTGGAGACACCAGCGCCATGGGATACCTGACAAGGAGAGCTGAAGATAGGGAGTGAAATCAAGAGAAGGAAATATGTTATAGTTGGCAATGCTGGAAAGTCTGAGCTATATAAGCCCACTGATCTTAGGCATTGAACTATAGGACTTAGTGTTTGACTTTCTTGGTTTTGATCTTCCTTTGGTCCACTATTTCCTCACTATACTCTCTTCCCTCTCTTTTGGAATTACAATGCATATTCTGTGCCATTGTATGTCGGAAGTATGACATTTACTTTTTGGTTTTATAAGGAGTTTTACATTAAGAAGTTGACTTGAATCCCAGAAGCGGCTTTGGAATTTGAAACAATGCTGAGACTGAAAAACTATGGGCGATTTAGATGCAGAACTAAGGGCATTTTGCGTTATGACACAGCCACAAACCTGTAGGGGTGGGGTGGGGCAGGGAGTGGAATGATGTGGTTTGAATGAGAATGGCACCCACAGGCTAATATATTTAAATACTTGGTCCAAATTGGTGGAATTGTGTGGGAAGGACTAGGATGTGTGTTGTGACCTTGTTGAAGGAGGAGCATCACTGGATGCGGGCTTTGAGGTTTTAAAGTCCGTGCCATTCCCAGCCAGCGCTCTCCCCTTGTCTCGGCTTGTTGTCTGAAGATATGAATTACCAGCTCCCACTCCAGTGCCTGCCTGTCTGCTTGCTGTCATGTTCCTCCTTATGATGGGCCTGGACTCACTTCCTGAGACTGTAAACCCTAATAAACTATTTCTTCTTTCAATTGCCTTGGTAATGGTATCTTATCACAGCAATAGAAAAGTAACTAAGACACCATCTTATGGTTTATGAATTCTAGGCTGTTCTGAGGAAGGCTTATAGGAATGATTCTAGGTCCATTGTGATTCACTCATAACTGGGACCCCCCATTTGGGGATTTTTTTCCCTCCCCAATTCAAAGGTGAAGACAGCACAGTGTAAGGCAGTGAAGACAAGAATAGCAAGTAGAAGCCAGCTGCTTGAATCTCACCTTGGCCCTGATTTGCAGTGGGTCCTTAGATTCATGTAAAACCATCTGAGCCTCAGCCTTCTCATCTGCAGTTGAGTAGTAATAATGTGCTATGGGCTTCGGGAGGCACTACAAGGCAATATATCTAAGAGTTGAGATTGGTTCTGGGAGGTCAAAGCAGTCAATAAATGGTACCGAGGATCGTTATTATTGCTGGCTTGTCTTATTCCTACACTAAATGTCAGTGTTCATGTTTCTATGGCTAGAAGGTAAAAATGAAAGGAAGTCTTATAGTTTGAATCCTTGTTTACGTGTATCTGTATAGACTAGGTACATTTGGGCTTACATTAAGGAATGGGGACTTTGATCACTGGGGTCAATGAGGAGCAAGGGGGTGGGAGAGTGAATTTCTTAATTGACATGTTGGGAGAGAAGACCTTAGCTTGTCACATTTTCAGCGCTCACAGAGTGGGTCTGGAGTGCTGGACAACACTCCTTTCTGGAAGCTGCCTGACTGGAACAGGACTGGGGCTCTCATCCTCACTCATTTGGATGGCCGTGACCTTTATTCCACACCTGCAGCTGTTCTCTGGGAGCCAAATATGTGTGCACCAGGTGCAGAGAAGTCGTTTGCTGTGAAGAACAACTTGCAGTAATATGTGCTCATAAATGCAGACATCTCTCAGAGCAGTGCATTTCCAGGCTGGCTGGTTGCTCCATGCTGCTCCATTCTTTCAGGCAGAGTGACAGGGGGACTGAGCCACCTTCCAGGAGCACCTTGTGTCAATTTTCTAATTGTATTGTGATGCCAGGTCAGCTATAAAGTTGTCTTGCCTGCTGCTTTATATCTCAGAGCCACGTGACAAAAACAAACAAAAACAAAAACAAAAGCAAAAAACAGAAAACATTTTTTAAAAGAGGATGTAAGTGCCCAGCCTGTCATGGAGAGGGATTTGGAACCTTCTGGCTAGGTTGCTTTGAATTCGTTCCCCTTGCATTTCTTTTTTCTTGTCCCAAGTTTTACTTTTCTTGGAGTTTTCTTATGGTTGATGAAAGCACAATAAGCTGAGTGGTTTAGGGCAGGTGGGATGCAGTCTTCATAGCTGTGCTGTAGGGGATGACCAGCTGCATTTCCTCTGTGCCTCTGTTGTTGCTGTCCACTCTCCACATTCCAAGGAAAGATGCACAATGGTGCCTCTCTATCTTCTACCTTAGTTGTCAGCCACTTTTTTCTTTGTGCCTATCTGTCTGTCTGTCTTCTCTAGTGAAGACACCAGCTATATATTATATTAAGCACCCACCCTGCTCCACTTTATCTCATCTTAGCTAATTGCATATATAATGACCCAATTGTGGATAAGAGCATATACTATAAGGAATCTGGGTTAGAGAGTGAACATTCTATTGAAGGGAAAAATTCAAATTATAACAGAAAGCACCCAAGGATGCTTCATTTATTAAAGCTTGGATGCCTTTTAATTATTTCCCAGGGCTGAGGCTAGTTAAAAGCTGCTTGAAGAGTGTTCACTGGGGTCTGGGGAGACAACTTATTTGATAAAATGCTTGTAAAAGTCACACACTGTGGTGTGCATCTGTCACCCCAGCACTGGGGTGGGTTGTACAGACAGGCAGATTCCCAGAGCTCACCAGCCAGCCAGTCTAGCCAATTTGGTAATCTCCAGATTCAGTGGGAAACCATGTCTCAAAAAGCAAGGTGGAGTGTGACCTTTCAATCCGACCTGAAATGCTTGCTCACACATGCTCGTGCACACAAACACACACACACACACACACACACACACACACACACACACACACACACACACACAC
>OU015747.1:26079214-26099891 GCA_907169655.1 Acomys percivali | reverse complement strand
GTGTGTGTGTGTGTGTGTGTGTGTGTGTGTGTGTGTGTGTGTGTGTGAGTAGGTATGGTGTGAATGTGGGTGTGAGAAAGAGAGATAATAATTAATGAAAAAGGGGGCCATGAATTTCAGAGAGGAAGATAGAATATATGGGAGTGTTTGGAGGGAGAAAAAGAAAGGAGGAAATGGTGTGATTATATCACAATCTCAACAAACATAAGCACCAATCTGCCACCTAGGGGCACAGGCTAGGCAGGCACCACTAGGGAGCAAGTGTGTACTAGAGAGACAGAAGAGAAAGAGAAGCAGAGTGTCCCATATGCTGTGGAGAGAGGCAGACTGGAAATGCAATGGCAGTGAGGAACAGGCTAAGGTGAATGGCCTACACTGCCACTGAGGCCCGTGTCTAGATCTGTGGCCCTATCACAACTGGGGTGTGTGTTGATGCCCTTGGCCAGTGTTACTACCAAGGGCCATAGAGATATTTGTGGTCTGGGCCAGTAGCAGAGGCCATGTTGATGTCCAAGGGCATGCTTCTACTGGGGTCATATCGATCTGAGTGGCCTGTGTTTCCACGTGCAGCCATGGTGATATCCAGGCCCATGCTGGGGCCCAGGGCCATGTCTGGGTTTGCAGTCCTACTGCATCTGAAGTCTGTGTTGATGTCTGTGGCCCAATTATCACCAAAAGCCATCTGGATGCCTATGGTCTGGGCTGCTGTCTAAAGCTATGTTGATGTCCGAAGGCCGTGCTGAGCTGGCCCAGCCCCTTGATGGCCTTGGGAGAGTTGGCCCTGCACCTCACTGACCACCACATGGCATGAGAATGCTGGAAGAACCATAACTGCAAGTTCTCTATGACTGAGGCAACAGAAGGATATTCAACAGCAGTCTCAGTGAGGGTCCAGTTTTAATGGTACAGCAGGAGCCAGAGGCCTTGAGTCAGAGCCATTCATGGCAATGAACATTTGAAAGCAAAGCTATTTGGGCAAAAGGGTATACTGTGTAATACACAGCTCCCAGTGCCATTATACTGACCAAGTATGTGATGGAGAGGTGGAAAGAAGGAGTGAAGTGGTACACACAGGCTGGAACAGGGCGTGCGTTTCTCCATTCTTGGTGCTCATATGGCATTTTAAAAATAATTTATGTTTTTTGAGATTGTGATATAATCACACCATTTCCTCCTTTCTTTTTTTCCCTCCAAACACTCCCATATAGTCTACCTTCCTCTCTGAAATTCATGGCCCCCTTCTTCATTAATTGTTATCTCTCTCTCTCTCTCTCACCCACATTCACACCATACACACACACACACACACACACACACACTATATATATATATATATATATATATATATATATATATATACACACACACACACACACACACACTATACACACACACTATACACACACACACACACACACACACATATATATCAATAGCTAAATACAACCTTGTCAATCTGTATAATGTTACTTGTGTCTATGTTTTCAGTAATGATCATGTGGTCCTGGAAAACTGATCATTATGCTCTTCCTTAGGGAAGACTATTTCTTTTACTCTCAGCACCTGTTTTTTTGTCTGTAATTCTGTCAGCTCTGTTGAAGCCTTATGACCTTTTCCACATAAAGTCTCACCAACATGACTACTTAAAGATGAGATGTACAAGGATGACACCAGTAGGCATGCTAAACCCAACAGGGGAAGCCCACATGGCATGTCAAATAGTAGTCAGTAGTTCATTCTATATACTGAGGTTGAGCTGGTATGATGTTGACAGAGAGTAAGTAGATCTTTTTGCCTGTTTGCTTTCTGAACATGCTGTGTGTAATGGGACATGGACCAAATATTCTTTTGTTTCATTTGGAATTTCAAGTCATCAGGCTGGTCACACTCTGCATAGATGATGTTCATCTGTCACGGCTAGTGACTGATGGGAAGTTGACCAATTGAGATGGGTTTGAAGTTTGGGATCAATTTGCTCAGCCTTTCTCACCTTGTTCAGCCATAAGAATTGTTTTCCAATGCTATTTACAATTCAATTTTACATGTATAATTAGTTCAAATATATTGATTCTCTTTTGACCTCCTAAAAATATAACCTTTTCTATTTTTAAAAGTGAGTGAATATTTTGAAATACTTACACAAATGGTAAAAAAAAATTATGAACATTAAACTGAGTGTTCATTCTACTAGGGAGTAAGTCAGCCTAAATGTTCATTTTGTATTTATGTAAAAACCTTCTATGTAAAATTTTGCAAAATTATGAACATTTAATACGAAAAAATTGAGGCCGGTCATTGCAGTTATGTTTTCTCATCTCTGTCTCTTTCTATGAACAGCATCATTGGACCTAGCACACAATCTAGGATCTCATTCATGGTTTTAGGGGACTGCTGGATGGCACTCACATGAATTTGACATTGCATGTGTCAAATAGGCTGAAAGACTATTTGTCTTGTACTTTTCTCCTTGCTCAATGAAAACAATGACAAATCAAGCCTTTCTTTACATACATCTATTTATGAACAACCATACATATTTGTAATATATCTATAAAGTTATTTTTCCAGAAGAATTATTAAGTCAAAGAACCTGTGGCATTATTTAAAGATCTTTATTACCTAATTAACATGAGAATTGAAGAATAAAGAATAAAGTTGGCAACTTAATTTAACAATTTGAACTCTAAAATCTACTTTTTTAGTCACAGATTATCTCTAATTCCAAAACGTATAGGTTTTAATTCTTTACATGAATTGCATCTTTAAACCTCTGTACACCAACTTGATTGCCAGTGATACAGTTCAATTCTAGCATCAACTGAGCATCTGGGATCTTCTCAACATGACTATTCTCACACTAGATGCCAATTGCAACTCTACTCTATAGAGTTGGTAGTTCCCATGACTCTCTCTTCAGGTTTGATTATTTTGTGGAATGGCTCTGAGAACTCAGGAAAGCATTTTTTCTTGTTACTAGCTTATTTTCAAGAGCCACTAAATAGAAGAGATGTTTCATTAGCCATGGCTCTACAAAGAAACCATGAAGAGACTTGATACCCTATGAGCATATACAGGGGAAGGAAGTCCCCCTCAGGCACAGTCATAGGGGAGGAGAGTAAGGGGAAAATGGGAGGGAGGGAAGAATGGGAGGATACAAGCGATGGGATAACCATTGAGATGTAACAAGAATAAATTAACAAAATAAAAATAAATAAAATAAAAAGAAACCCAAACAATAGGATCTGTCTGTCTGCCTGCCTGCCTGCTTATGTGTCTATGTATCTATCTATATCTATCTATCTAGCTATCATCTTAATCTATCCAAATTACTGTATAAATGTACATATAACTTGAAGCATTAACTATTTCAAAATTATTGAAAACAGTGTAATTCCTACCAATCTGCATCATTTTTCTTTCTAGTTTTGTGTATATGTTTTTACATAAATTATTTATACTAAATATAGAAACTGTATGTGGATAAGTAGATAGATAAATGAATGGTTAGATGAATAGATGTGGATTTTAAGAGGGAATTTACTGGGGACCATGTGATCATGAAGGCTGAAATGTCTCACAGTGGAGATGTACAAGCAGGATGCCAAATTTCTGGCTTACTTCAAGTCTAGAAACCTCACACCAGGGAAGCCAATGGGGTCACTTTTACCTAAGGCTAAAGCCTAAGAACCTGGGATGCCACTGATGAAAATTTAAATATATTAATCTTGAATTCTGGTGTTCAAGGTCAGGAGGTATATCCCAAGTCCAAGGGAGGGAAGGAGAGAGATAAGGAGGGAGAGAGGGAGAGAGGGAGGAAAGAAGGGAGAGAGAAAGAGAGAGACAGAGATGATAGATAGATAGATAGATAGATAGATAGATAGATAGATAGATGATACATATTTGCCTCATGTGAGTAGGTGGTACCTGATCATCTTCCCTCAAGGACAAATCTTCACATTCTCCATATCATGCATCCCTCTTCTTTAGATACATCTTCACACACATACATAGTCATTTATCACTTTTCTAGATAGTCTTCAGTACAGTCAATCTGACACCTGAAGTTGTCTGTCGTAGATGTAGTGTGAATATACAGAAAATCTGCTTTCATCCTCTTTGGACACCTGACCTTTTCAATAGGTCAATAATGCTATCAACACTATCAACTGGGAACTTGTCTAAGCCCCATTTTTCAGTGTTTTGATGGCATGTCCACTGCATTGGCATGATTAATTAAATTGTTGGTCAATGGTAATTAATTTACACCTAGATCCCATTAATATCACTGAAGTTTTGGAAAGAAGGCTCTGAGTCTCAATCCTTCAATTATGTGGTTGGTTCCTTTGGAAATTGATGCCTCACCCTGAAGCCATATAGGTGTTCACCAAAAGTCATTTCATTAGCATAAACTCAGGTATTATTGAAAGAACTCAATTATGAGAAACAGAAGATCCTCTCTTCACTCCTACTCCCAAGGCCACAAATTACACAATGTTAGCAGCTTTCTGTCAGGAATGGGGACAAGGCATATATAAAAAAATATAATATACACATATATTATATATTATAGCACAACAACATACTTTACATTAAATGATTCATAAGCAAACTTTTCTTTTGCTTCTAGTTTATTTTGTTTCTTCAGATAGGTCTATTTTGTATATTCTTAACTTTGCCAATAACTCTATTATAAACACAAAATTCGCTTCTTTAAAGATGACATGACTGTTGAGAACTCTGTGTACATGGGGTATGGTAAATTTCCTCTTGTCAGATCTTTTGGTTCATACTTGCTCTTTATACCATACTGCTGGTTAGACTTCTTAATACATAGTATGTGACATCCTGCACTCTAGTAGATATCTCCATTATTTAATTAACATGGGAAAAGCAACAATGTTCAAATCTTTCTTACTTATGTGAAATATCTCAGGATGCAAGACCTTCCTGGAGCCTTGAAGTCAAACCAATCCTCAACAAACAAACAAACAAACAACAATAACACTCGCCAAAAAGCAAAAACAAAAAACCCTAAAGAATGCACTTACATATTTGACATAACTTTAGATTTTAGGCACAGCCAGTTTGATCCAGTACCCTCTGCCATTCTTTCCCATATGCATATAGCTAACAAATGCTGGTATGTGTGGATGACATCTTGTCACTCATTCAAAGGATGTACCTCTACTTTCTTGTCAGGCCAAAAACTTGTTAGTTGGGGACACTGTAATTTTACCCTGTTAAATATATGGTGGCTTTTCCTTTTCCTTTTTTTTTTTAAACTGAAAATTCATACAATGTATTCTGACCATCGTTTCCCGTCCACAAAAGGCTTTTCTATTTGGAGCTCTGGCCTAGGTGGGGCTAGTGTGGGTCACAATTGTCTTATCTGGGATTTCTTTGCCATCGTGTCTGATTCTCAGTAACATTTCCTTTTGTTTCCTGACCTAGAATATGAGGAAATTTCTGATATACCACTGCAAAGGCATTCTAAGGTCTTTTATACTTTGGTTTCTGTGTGATTGATCATCTTCAACTTTTTATTGTATTTCTTCAGTCAATCAATAAATTCCCCCAGAAGAAACCATCCACTTCCATAGTTGTTGAAATTGGTTTTTTTGAACACTTGGAACACTTGAGATCTCACAGTATCTCATCTTAGCACTCCAGCAGTAAGAAATGTGACAGTTGCAGCTGCAATATCCTGAGGACTCCTAGTACCTCATCCACAACCTATGACAGATTCACCATTGTCATCAGTTCAGATGGTCCTGCTCCTGAGTCCCATTTTATAATCTGTTTTCAGAGAATTCCTAGAATTTTCTCTCTCTTTTTTTTTAGTTTGAGTTTCCCTGGAAAATGTGTGTAGAATTTATTGAGATCACTTTACAACACTAGATCAAGAGGAGAAAGTTGATTTGGTCATAGGGAGGGAAGTTGATGCATTTTTTAATTTTAATTTTAATTTATTTTTTAGTTGATGCATTTGTAATTGGGAGCTCAGATGATTCCATGGAGGATTTTGGAGCTGCCATGGCTTTTACTGTTGTCCAGACCTAGAGCTGTGGTGGGTCACTGATTGTCCATATCTTTTCAGGTTCCTGGGAGAACAGTTTAACATAGGCTGGGGCGTGGTCAGCATAGTGGAGGAGAAGGCCTCTGCCAGACACCAGCAGCCACACTGTAAGCAGTAAGGAGGGCAATCTGTGTTTCTGTTGATAAGGGATATTAAGGCAGTGTGTGGAACATGTCCATGGCCACTGTACAGACTTTCAGTTAGTACATGGTCAAAACCATACATAGGGTAGGTAAGGAAATACAACTGTAGCAGATGACAGGGATAACTTTAAGACATTGTCAAAAGACAATGTGTCAGGCCTAGAGTGGTGGTCAAAAGGGACAAATGACCCAGTGTGTGTGTGTGTGTGTGTGTGTGTGTGTGTGTGTGTGTGTGTAGTGTCTGTGTATGCATAATGTGTGTGCACCTTGTAGGAGAAACATGGACAGCAACTATACATCTGTGATGTCCTGGATGTAACTGGGGAGTTTAAAGTGGTTATTTATTTTATTTATCAAATGTTTCAATTAGCAAAAGTTAAGTAATACAAAATTAAATCAATATTTATTGAAATAGATTTCTAACTAAGTTAATTAGAGAAAACCAGAATCAATCAATTACACAAGGATAATCAATGTGACAAGAAGTGGTGTGTGTCAGTAGTGGAAGCTTAAGCTTTCTGACAACATCTGGAATACTACTTTTAATGCCTTTTCCTGTCTTTATATGTTTATTTTTAAATTTATTTTAAATTTAAAGGCTATTTTGATTTATTTGAAACAGAGTCTCCCAAATGTAGCTGGAGGATGTTCTCAAATTCATGGTGATCCTCCTGCCTCAGCTGTCAAATGCTAGGATTATAGGCTTGCATCAAGGTGTCTGTCAGTGGTATATTTTTTAACTTTTTAAAAATTAATTTATTCATATTACATCTAAATTGTTAGCCCATCCCTTGTATCCTCCCATTCCTTCCTCCCTCCCGCTTCCCCCCCCTACTCCCTTCCCCTATGTCTGTGACTGAGGGGGACCTACTCCCCCTGTGTGTGCTCATAGGGTATCAAATCTCTTCTTGGTGATCTATTATCCTTCCTCTGAGTGCCACCAGGCCTCCTCATCCAAGGGACATGGTCCAATATGGGGCCCCAGAGTTTGTGTGAAAGTCAGATCTCCTTCTCCACTTAGCGGTGGAGAATGTCCTGTCCATCGGCTAGACTGGGTAGGGGTTCGAAGTTTACTGCCTATATTTTCCTTGGCTGGTGCCATAGTTTGAGGAGGACCCCAGAGCCCAGACCCACCTGTAGTTTTCCAGGACCCTCTGGATCCTTCTATTTACTCATTCTCCCAGGCTTCTCATACCTAAAGTCTCAATAGGATGTCCTCCCCTCTGACCCACTTTCCTGGTAGGTAAAGTTTTTCATGGGGTCGTACCCCTTGGACTAGTGTCTCGATATAAGTGAGTATATACCATTTGACTCTTTTTGCTTCTGGGTGAACTCACTCATTATGATAATTTCTAGTTCAATCCATTTGTCCACAAATTTCGGAAATTCCTTGTTTTTAATAGCTGAGTAGTATTCCATAGTGTAAATATACCACAGTTTCTTTATCCATTCTTCTACTGAGGGACACATAGGCTGTTTCCATGTTCTGGCTATTATGAATAAGGCTGCTATGAACATGGTTGAGCATATGTCCCTGTTGTGTGGTAGTGCATCTTCTGGGTATATTCCAAGGAGTGGAATAGCTGGGTCTTGAGGAAGCCCTATTCCCATTTTTCTGAGAAAGCGCCAGATAGATTTCCAAAGTGGTTGTACTAGTTTGCATTCCCACCAGCAATGAAGGAGTGTTCCTCTCTCTCCACATCCTTGCCAGCATGTGGTGTCAGTTGAGTTATTGATCTTAGCCATTCTGATGGGTGTAAGATGGAATCTCAGAGTTGTTTTGATTTGCATTTCTCTGATGACTAAGGAGGTTGAGCATTTCTTTAAGTGTTTCTCGGCCATTTGATATTCCTCTGTTGAGAATTCTCTGTTTACTTCTGAGCCCCATTTCTCAATTGGGTTATTTGGTTTGGTAGTGTTTAATTTCTTGAGTTCTTTATATATTTTGGATATTAGACTTTTGTCAGATGAAGAGTTGGTGAAGATCTTTTCCCAGTCTGTAGGCTGTCGCTTTGTTCTCTTGACAGTGTCACCTGCCTTACAGAAGCTTCTCAGCCTCATGAGGTCCCATTTATTAATTGCTGATGTTAAGGCCTGGGCTGTTGGTGTTCTGTTCAGGAAGTTGTCTCCTGTACCTATGTGTTCCAGACTCTTCCCCACTTTTTCCTCTAATTGGGTTAATGTCTCTGGTTTTAGGTTGAGGTCTTTAATCCACTTGGACTTGATTTTTGTGCATGGTGACAAACAGTGGTATATTTTTACATGAAGAATATCACCTGGAGGTATTTATAGATTTACATGCAGCTGCAAGACATTTATGGGTCAGATGCTGGGTATTCTGTACCTCCTCCAATGGTAGTGCCTTGCAAGACTCTAGTATAACACCACAGCTAAGTTTGTCACTGATGAAGTCAAGATGCAGAAGACTCTTTCACCAGAAGGACTTATCATCCTCATCCTTCAAAGCAATGTTCACTACCCTCCTGCCTTTCATGTACTATAGGTGTTTCTCACTACCAACCTGACATCCTATTCTCTACTTCCATCACCTTACTGCAATATAAATGGAACCGTGTAATGCTGTGTAATGGAATATTCCTAGTCTTCATTACTGGAGCTATAACATAATCTTGAGATTGGAACTATACATTCCTCTCATTTCATTTTTATTTTTCAAATTATTTATCCATTACAGGGTTTTTTTTTTGGTTATCCATATCTAACTTAGAACATTCTTGCCTGTATCTTAAAGAACTCTCGCTAGGATATTGATGGGCATAGTGTTAAAGCGGGTGCATGTTGTATTGTCTTCGGGAAAATTGACTTTTTAAAAAATATAAATCTTTTATTCCACAAATTTAAATATTTTTACAGTTTTGTCAACATTGATTTTTTTTTTTTTTGGCACAGAAGTCTTGGATCCTAGTTCATTAAGAAGAATAACTTTGGGATTGCCTAAACATGAGTTGAACGAAGATGACAGCAATAGGCATGCTGGCTGGAAAGGGGAAAGCTCACAAGGCCTCAAACCTACAAGAAGACCTACAGGTAACTAAGTGATGCTAAGAGCAGAAGAAATAGTCTTCCTCAGGGAAGAGAATACCAAATGGTCAGCTCTGAAAAATGAAGCATGTAGATTGTACAGGCTGAGCATGTCATATTTGTTTATTTAAGAATATGTTTACATACATAAACTACACATATACATGTATGTAGCAACAATTAATGAAAAAGGCCATGAATTTCAAATAGAGCAAGTGAAGGTATATGGGAGGGTTTAGAGGGAGGAAAAAAGAGGAAATAATGTAATTGTATTATAATACAATTATAAAGTATAACAGTGTCTGGGAAGGTATCACAACCTTTCACCAAGCTGTTCTTTCGTGTGACATATTTCATAAGAAAGCATCTATGCATGGCTTGACATCACAAAAGCGAAACAAAACAGTAAGATGTGGCTGGGTAAGGGTTTTGGTAATTCAATTTCTTATCAGTGTTATAAACAACACAGCCCTTGTTTTCTCTGAGCCTTGATTTTGCCTTCTGTAAAGAGGACAAACGTGCTGCTTTTACAAAAGGTGTTCTCAGAAGCATTGGGCCAATGCTTGTGAATGTATTTCATAAACTGGGTACTCTTTTTGCAAGGCAAATGGTTGTCTGTCCGGAATGGGTCACCCAGGTAGCTCTTACCCTTGTTGTTGTTTGATACACAAACTGTGTAATTTCTAGTAACAATGATGAGCTTGAAAAGGATGCAGATATTATTTGGTTTGGAAGGTTTATTAACATAATATCTCCTTTCTCATTGTAAAAATCGGTTTTTGTATAAAACTCTTTTGGGAGTGACATAAAAGAGCCCATCTGACAAGATAATGAAAGTTGGCTTTATCAGTGTAAAAATTCCAGCTCACTGGGCTGTTCACAATTGAATACTGAGTCTTGGCTTCCTCCACGGCATGCCAGGGTCAGTATCTGTCTCTGCAAGTAAAAGTCAATGACAACTTGCCTGTAAGGGGAAGATCCAATTGCAGCTTAAGTATGAAGATCAATACAATCACTGCAAGTAAACTTGTCTGACCTCATCCTTTGTAAGAAGGGAAAGAATCAACAGGGCATGAAGAGTTGTCAGCACTTTCAGTTTTGGCAGGTGATAAAGGGGAAACAGTTTATGCTGTCCTCATTCATCACTGGACATCGGTAAGATCATTAAGATGAAAACTAAGGAGGTGGCACTCTAGCTATTTTTCCTGCTGGACATCCAAGCACCAATTCAGCTCAGCTTGGCTAAATCCAGTTCACCAAGTGTTTATTAAGTACCTATACTGCTGATGTTTATGCTAGCATCAAGATAACCAATCCCATGTTCATTTGGCTTAGTTAGGAAGGTATGTAGACACAGAAAAATCTTAAAGAATTAATTTGCATAAAAGTCTCATGGATTTACTGTAGAGAGAAACAACTATACATTCCTCGAAAAAGAAGGAAAAATTTTGAGTTTAGAAATTTTACAGAACAAACTGGCATTTACATACAAATGGGGAAAAGCTTAGTTTAGCCCAGTTTAACCACCCTTTGTGAAGGCATCTATGGGATAGGTGCAGAATGGGCACTGGCTTTTAGAAGGTGAATGAAGCTTCATACCCTAGAAGAGAAAAGGCAGGAGAGATCTCCTTTACAACATCATAAAGCCTGTCTGTGGTTTGGCCATTTTTGTTGTGTTTTTGCTCTCACAATGGCAGTGAAATATTTAGAGAGATTCCAGGGAACTGGAAATAAATAAATACCTGTGTAAAGGCATGGTGACAGTCCTCCACACATGATATTTGCTCCTCGGAGAACTCGAGCCCAGCTGAAAGGACAGTTGTTATTACTGGCATGCTTATTGTTTTCATTATCATTTCATTTGGACTGATGCTGTTTTGAGGTTTTAACTAGCATGCTTTCCTTACTTTCAAATAATAATAAAAAAGATATGATCAATTTTTCTGTCAAACTAGAAACAAAGGCTGTAGACAGGTGCTACAGAAAACAAAAACAAAACAAAACAAAACCCCTCAAAAAACAAAAACAAAAACAAAAACGTGAACTTACTCTGTTGTGGAAGAATTTTCTTGTTGCCAGATATCATGAGCAATGAAATATAACTAAAAGACAGGTTCCAACTTTCAGAGAAGGAAACACGTGGGCGGTTTGACTCAGCCCAGGCCTTGGGAGTTGGATTTGGCACCTCTAAATGCTTTTGTTACTGCTGAGGAGGGGCTACCAAATGACAGTGTTTGACCTACCACTCATCCATCTTGGAGGCTGGTGGGTGGTGCGCTCTGCCCTGTGACCACCAGCCATCCTCGGCATGCCCGCACATGGAGAGAGCAGTGGATGTGGACAGGCTGAGCAGTTTACTTACAAAGCACTAGCAACTGGAACTTGAGCCTCACAAATTCCCATCGAACACTTGTTTCAGCATCCCATAATGGAGCCTAAAACTTGATTTGTGAGCCACACAGATGTTCAAGGATGACAGCTTTGCCCCTTCATTGATCTCTGAGCAGTTCTTCCTTCCCGAGACAAGAAATAAACAAGATGGTGACAGGCTTCTCAAGTTCTTGCACCAATTTCAACCCGGCACTTCACCCCTGCAGCTGGAGACAGGGTTATTTCTGGTGAAATCCTTGCTGTAAATATACCAATCAATTTTCCTTACAAATGATTTCTAATATGTAATTATGAAATCAAGCTCTCCCATAAGCAAGCTGCCTCTTGACATAGAGTGATGGGGTGCACAATAATATTTTAAATAAATTATGATTGCACCACTATTTATTTTGAGGTCCAATCTTCAGGGTCGGGAGCTATACATTGATGGCAGTTTAGAGATTAACAGGAAGCTAAATGTGAACCTCTATGAGCCAGTGCTTTGATATAAACAAATGTATGAAAATAACCTCTTGCAACTGTTTGCAAAGTCTGGCAGGGCTACGGAGCCTTCTGCAAAGCAGAGGGTGCAAAATGGACTAGATTCATCAAATTCTAGTAGTGATCTGTTAAAGAAATAATGGTTTTGTCTACAAATGGAAATTGCTAACAGCTTTCCCCGTCCACTGCAGTCCTCTTGCCATCTGCTTGGGTTTTATAATCGCATCGCCTTTGGAAAATTACAACACGAAGCATATTCTCCCAGAGGTCTGTTAGCCAGCTGAATATTCTGGGCTATGAAGATAGTGACAACAGTTGAAGAATTTCTCCGCAAAAGTGTTACAACCACTGCATCCTAACAAGCCTCGCTGGTGCTGCAAGGTTCTGGCAGGAGGGGAGCATCAGCTTGCATCTGATCACAATTTAGAAACCTCTCACGTCCACTTGAATAGCCACAATCTATCAATCGAGTCCTTCGGTGTAATAGCTGCTTCTTTCTTTGTGTTTCCTTCATCTTTCCTTTTATTCTAGTTCCCCAAACCCCATTTCCACACTGGAAATTATCATCTGAGATGTTACCAGCAGTGCTCAAGGTCAGGAGGGACCAGAAAGGCTCCACTAGTCTACGACCTGTTTTAAGAAGAGCACAATTCCTTCCTGTCTCCCGACGCTTCTCAGGGAGCTTTCTGCTCATAGTGAGTAATCATTACTGCTGGAAAAATATAAATGAAAGGTACTGTGTTCTTCATACAAATCCTCATATTTATAGAATAGCATGTGCTTTATACAATACCTTTGTTGATGTCATTATCACAATGCTTGAGGAGAAATAAGGTGTTATTGTTTTGATGTCCCATGGCAGGAGATTAATTAGGTAAGTTGTGGGGGAAATGGAAGAGACGCAGTTAGAAGCTGGGGGAGCTGCCAGACAACAAAGTAGATTCTATTTATAGAGAAGAGAGAAGGTTGGGAAGAAAAGGTCTTAGACTCCCAGGTTGCACAAAGCTTCAGCAAAACTGATGGTGAGCCCTTGGGCTAAGTTGGTGGTGGTCAGAGGGGCCCCATGTTTTTTTGGAAATGTCTCTGACATGCTCAGACTTTCCTTCACTGGGAGCTGCTTGTGGTGTTAATGTGATGGATTTAAGAAAGACCTTAGTCATCTTCACTCTGTGTAAGTGGGAAGTCTGAGGGAAGTATTCTTGTGGCCAGAACACCTTAGTGTAAAGCCAGAAAATGGACACCAAGAGATGTTAAGGGATTTTTCTCCATAACCTAAACCCAATATACAACAAGCGTAGAATGATATCATACCACTGGGTTCTACCTGATGGAGTATCTTCTATGTTTTAACCCATGGGATGTCTTTGCAGACACACTCTGGCTTTACTTGAACTTCTGAGCTCCCTTCTCTGGGTGGCTTGTGACTTGGGCTGTTTGGTTGCAAAGTAGGATCATCCAAGCCTGGCTGGCCAAAAGACAAAAGACGTGGGTGTGGCATCTTTCAGTCATGATGGACAGCAGAGTATGAAGCTAGGAGGAATGTATTAAAAGCGCTTATCTAGGGCAGCAGTATACAAGAAATTCACTGCAATGGTAGAAACAGTTTCTAAGTGAAATAAAACTATTTGAGATGTTTCAAACTCACACGATCTCCTGGAAAGTAGGTATGTCCTCAATATTTTCATAGGCTTTGTTTCAAGAACGGTTACAATGCATGGCAGAATCATATAGAATAAATATTTGTCTTTATTTAACTTTAGTTTAGAGGGGACCCAGAAAACCATCTTGTATAACCTTAGAAGACAAATTAACTTTGGGTTATCATTAAAGCCATCCGTTGGAGGATGCTGAGACCCAGCAGTCTCTGGCTTCCTTAACTGGCATCTGTCCCCCTTCCTCTCTGAAGACATTTTTAAAATAATTTTTTCTTTGTTTATTATTTTCTATTTTACATATACATTTATATAATTACATATATACACAACAAACTACCTACAGTAAGAACTATGAAATAATCAGGAAACTATAACAGACAGATTCAATTCTACAGATAGATAAGGTAAAATAGTTAGATAAAGTCTTCAAAAACCTCAGAGACCTGCAGAACATGACATTTAAAGATTTTAAAAAATATTTTAAATATTCTTTGACAATATGACAGGTTACCTCCTGGCAACACCCAGCCTACCTCAAAGAAAATGATGAGTACCAAAGAAACTCCTTATAGAAATGGCTTCAAATGTGGCAAACCAGTTGCTGGGCAAAATGTCCTCATTTCTGCCACAGATAGAATTCTGCCTAAAAATGGGCAAGCTTGGATGCAGTCAGAGTTGATAGCCAAACTCTGCCAAGACAGAGTAAGCAAGTCCTCAATAGTTCTTGCCTCACAAATATGGCTGTCAGATATATTGGGCCAGAAGGCTGAAGATGATCTCCAATGCTTAGAGAGTTTTGGGTGACTGTTCAGGAAGCAAACTGTCTCTGTCATCTTCTCATTTTGGAAGCTGCTAAGCTGTACTTCCTGTGTATTTAGATAGTTAAGTTTATTCCTTCTCAAGTCTGTGATTGAGACTTGAATAATATTGAAGACCAGATTGTTAAGTCTTACAACTAAGCTTAGTTGTTTAGGGGTTAAGATATTTCTAGGTCTAGATAGATGTTTTAAGTTGTTAAAAATATGAGGACCAAAGAGAGGAAGGTCTAAAGCCCTCAGAAAGACCTAAAGGACCAAAGGATAAAGTCTTCCAAGATAGAGCCACATGTAGTGGGTGATAGTAGGATGTTAGATCAGAGAAGTAGGCAGGGCTAGAGCCACAGGACCATGTTTGAGTCTTATCTGAGTAATGTTTGGAAGGTGTTAGAAGATTTTAAAGCAAACTGTGTCATGATTTGACTTACACTAAATAAAACCATGGAGCAGGAAGTCATGCATGGAAGCCAGAGGACTTAGGAGTCTGTTGCTAGCACCATTTGGGCCTGGACATGCTGCATATAGGCAGGCAGACAATACAGAAGGATTCTGGGCATGTATAAGGCACAGACCTGGGTTAAGGACTTGACTTATTTAGGGGTTTCCATGGCTTGCAGTGGCTGGAGTGCAAGTGTACATTAAAGAGCAAGGAGACATGTGTATTAGACAAGATGATTTCTACTTCATAGATCTACTAGGAGATATCTTGAGGAAATAACCCATCTCTGTCTTTGTGACTTAGTGTCTTCTTCCATTCCTTGACTCCTCTGGAAATCAGAGTGTGAGTGCTTGATTGATGTGCCTTGCTTCTGTTGCATTGCCATGCTGTGCTTTGTCATGACTGTTTCCATAGCTCCAAGTGAAGGGACAATACTTTTACAAGTCAGAAAAATAAATAATCATGAAAATAGGAATCAGCTATCACCAAGTGTTGAAAAAAAAAATTCATAATCCAGTTGTTTCAGGAGGTGCCCGGCACAGGTTGTTTACATAGTTTCTCTGTCTTTGTCAGAGCTCAATATCCCTTGAATGTTTGAAGCCAGGTTTCACTGTCCCGAACACAAAGAGTTCCCTTCTGCAGAAAATGGAAGAGGCCAAGATCCAATGATTACAAATTTGTCTTTCTGTTTTCTCTCTCTGCCAGTAAGCCAGCCTGTTGTTACTATATCCTCGATGTTGATCTGAGCCTCCTGTTTGAAGCAGTTCATGTGGTCTCTTTAACTACGATGTTGGTGACATTGTCTTTCCTATAAGGTGGGAAGGGTGAAGACTAAGTTGATTAAGTAATGGCTCTAGATCATAAACCTTTCTAAAGATGTTAAGGCTGGGGCTGCAATAGGAAGCATAGTGAGTTTCAGAGATCTGGACTCTACCACTGGTCTCTTCAGATGCTTAGCAGTCATTCTTTACCGAGTTCATCATCTGTGAAATGGGGGGGAGTATTCATGGAGCAGCTGTTAACATTCCAATATTATGTCAAGTACCTGAAGCAATAAATGCTAGTTGTCTTCACACATGAAGATGCTTTATAAACCTCTGTTATTAAAATTTAATACATCTTCCAAGAATGTTTCTAGGCTATTAACCTTAATTTTGTACAAAACTGTATCTAATGTGAAGATATTTGTATCATAGAAGGATCATTAGGGCTGCTGATTTCTATGTGGATATGGAAGAAGTTGTTGAGTTAACTGTTTTTTTTTTTTTCTGGACATTGGAAACAATAAGTCAGAAATTTGCATGAATTGATAGCAATTTTAGGCAACATTTATTTCTGTTTTATGAAATCTACCTAGAAGGAAGAATTGGGCCAATCACAAAATGCTTAGTACTTTTCTAGATACTGAGGGAAGACACTGGAGATGCCTTAGAATGCTAAGGCTCTCAGGGAATTGTCCATCACTTATTGCTAGAGGGAGGAGGTTTGGCTTTCTCCTGGAACAGAGAATGGGTTCTCTTAGTAGAATTAATGAGAAGAGAGAAAGAGGGAGTGGGGGGAAGAGAGGAGAGGAGATAAGAGGACAGAGGCGGGGCTGTTTTCCTGTTTATGAAGAAGCTGGAGGAGTAAGGAAAGGCTTTGAGTGACCTTGGCCTAGACAAAAGGATCCTTAATAGAAGATGAATCAGAGAGTTTGTGTGAAATGAAACTAATTTTAAAGTTTTAACAGCTCATGAGTAAGCAAGCAGAAGTTGGTGGGTTCCTGGGTCTGGGTGAATTAGATTCAGTTGTACAAAGGCCATAGTTTATTCTCCTTGGCTCCATTTTTATGACAAGAATCACATTCATCTTTCTTCTCTTTACTGAAAAGATAATACAATCCACTTACAATGTAATTTCAAAACCAAATCAATATATGCCCTCACCTAACAAAAGAAGAAATTAAAGAAAAGTAATTTAAGATAAAGTAATACAGGCAATATTTTAGTATGAGAACACTCATGTGACTAGAAAGATAATGAGGCAGTTGTGTTCTCAGATCCAAGACAGGCTCAATGGCCATGCCTGGGCAGCAGTGATAGCCATTGGCAAAGTATTGGAGGGAGACATGTGTTTGGTTAAATAGGGACAGTGAGGATGCCAGTGTCTCAGGAACAGAGTAAGATAGGCAGATACTGATGACAAACAGGGTCAGAAAGCAAGACAACCAGCCTTGGGGCCAAGAGAGTGTGTGTTTGTGTGTGTGTGTGTGTATGTGTGTGTGTGTGTATGTAGACTGGGTACAGAGTCCCAGTTTTGTTCTGGGTGCATTGAGCCTTTATCGACGGCTTTGAATAGAGGAAAGAAATTGTTTGAGTTATGATTTTAAGAGGACATTGTGGCTGTTGTGAGATACAGTTTAAGGGGGCAAGCGTGAAACTATGGAGGCTGATTGAGTCAAAGTTGTTGCCATTATTATTAGGTAACGGATAATGGCAGTTGGAGCTAGGAGAGTATCAGGAAAAGTTATGAGAACAGTCTCATTCAAGGTATTTTTCAGAATTTAAAGTCAACAAAATTTGTTGACAAGTGAGGTACAGATAGGAGTGAAGGTATAATTTTTAATGTGTTTTGCACAAGAAACTGGAAAGATGGAGCTGTCACTCATATAACAAAAGGGCAAGAGTATGCTGGGACAAGAAGGTCAGAAGCCTAGTTTTGAAGCATGGTATTTTAAATATGTATGAAACATCTTGGAAATCTTAAAAAGTTAGATGCAGTTGTCTGGCATTCTGAAGGGATATGCACTTGGTGACATTCAGATTAGTGGTGATTTCAACATTATCAACACACCAATGAGATTATATGTGTAAAGTTAAATAGAATAGCATAAGTGATAACCAAGCTCAAGGATTGGATCCTGAACATCTCAAGATTTAGTCTGGAAACGCACTAGTATAAGTGAAGGAGCCTGAGCAATAGCAGCAAAGAGAAGGAAGTGATGCTCTGAACAGAGGTATGTTAAGGGGGAGGAGGGAGTCTGAAGGAAAGCTCTTGGTTTGAGTCTAATGGAAACAGAGGGTTGAGAATGCAACGTGATGGCCATTAGTAGGCTTGGCAGACTCAGTTTAGTGGAGATAGTATTTTCTAAATCTTTCTGGCCTATGCTCAAGAGAGAATGGAAAGAGAATGTGGGGGAAGGAATATAGATTGGTCTTAGGTAACATTTTCCTGTGAGACAAATGAGGTTGTAGCTGGAAACATAATGGGGGAGGTTGTAACTTAATGTCTACACTAATGCTGCAGATCTAGCATAGAATGAGTAATTGGTGATGGAAGAGGTAAAAGAAGATTTATTGAACCAATTTCTTTTTATTTTATTTTATTTTTTTTTCCGATTTCTTAATTTGAGGATAGGATATAGCAGACACATGAAGGAGTGGTCTTAGATGAGTAATCTCTTTTAAGTATTGTACATGAGGGAATGCAATATGGATGATCTAATTACAAATATTTAGTGTGATTATTTTGTGTAGAAACTGGATGGATCTAGAAAGGATCATCCTGAGTGAGGGAGGTAACCCATACACAGAAAGACACACATAGTATATATCTACTTATAAGCGGATATTAGCCCAACATAAATGTCCTCTGGGAGACTCCACCCAGTGAGGGATCAGGACAAATCATGGAATTTGAAGCCAGACTCTGGGCCACGCACTGAGAGTTGTATGGAAGATTGGGGAGATGGAAGGATCCAGAGAGGTCAGGAGCTCTACAGGGAGACCATCAAGGCTGGCAGATCTGGACACAAGGGGCCCTGAACAAGCTGATGCACCAACCAAAGATAATGCAAGCAGAGAACTTAGAGGCTCTATTCGGATGCAGCCAATGGACAAGCCAATTCTCCATGTGGGGGCAGGGAGGGGGGAATTGCCTCTGTCCCTCTGACATGCACTCTGGTGCTGCTGATTTGATCAAGGCCCTTTGTCGGGGTGGCCTTGTGGCACACAGAGGAAGGGGATGCAGGCCATCCTGATGAGACCTGATAGGCTGTGGTGAGATGGTGGGCCCCACTGTCAGAGGTCTAGGGGAGGTTAATAGGGCAGAAGAGGGAGGGAGGGAGGGAGGGAAAGGAAAGATAAGAATGAGGGGATAACAGTCAGGATGTAATGTGAATAAATTATTATAAATAAAATATTTCAAAAACATGTGGAAATCATCCTGTGCATTTTGATCTGTTGTCTTGGTGAATAGGGCATAACATAATCAGATGAGAGAAATTAGGTAAAGATAGATAAAATAACTTGAGGTGGTATAGGAATGTAGAACAGGTCAGGAGAATTTAAGATTTTGCCCAGGGAGTTTATGTTGTATTTAGCAACAGTGGTGACAACCCTCTAAAATTTAGCACTCATAGGTTTAAAGTGGACCAGTCCTCGTGGTTGCATTTCCTTCATTTATGTTTGCAAGTATGGAATGATGAAGAGCTAGATTCCTAGGCAGCTTTTTTTTTTTCCCTAGCAAGGATGAGGAAGACAAGGCTGAGAATACGTGTAGAGGTCCAGTCAGAGAGACAGACTAGGAAGTTTTGTTGAATACAAACCAGGGAGTTAGGCGTGAGTGACAGTGAAGAAGTGATGAGGTGATACAGGAGGAAATGAATGGGGCTGGGGAAAGGCTGAATGTGGGTACATCAGGGGAGAGATGTATGTGAAACTGCTGTCTTTTAGGCTCATTAAAGTTTACGGTTCAGATGTTTGATCGAGCACGGCAGTTTGGAAGGTGATAGTAAAATGAGTGTCTGAGAGCCAGAGAGTGCACTTGCTGGAGGAGGAGAAGTCACGTAAGTAAGTTAGGATGCTAGATGAGTCACAGGATTTACATTGACATCAGCAACGTGGAACTCATGATGACTAGTGAGGGTTAATTCCTGGGATAGTACAGGAACAGTATAGATATTTTTTTTCAGGGAACATTTGCTAAGTAAAGTCTTGTTATACAATGACAATCAAACCACAGGCCGAGAGAGGTTTCTCATGGTTGTGGTAAAAGTTATTGATCCCATTCTACAGTGGGCTGAGTGAGAATTTTAATTTCCAAAAATACCCCAGAATGCAACAGATTAGCTCTTTGGGTTTATTGTATGGTAATTTTTGTTTCCATTCATTGTGCCTGCATTTAACTTCCCAGAGTCCAACAGAACAAATTCAGATACCACTAATCAGTGTTCTCTTGCTAAAAAAAAAAAAAACAAAAAACAAAAAACAAAAAAACCCAAACCAAAACAAAAAAAACATGCCACTCTTTCCTATGTAATTAGGTTTTTGGAAGGAAGAGAACCATGAGACAAGGATATTATATGGAAAGATGATGGCAAAGCAGAGAAGGGTCAACGGGGTTTAGGGTTTTTTTTTTCCACTCTGTTATTCTAGCCTTTAGAGTTTAGCATGGTTTTATACTCATCTTTTTCAGTTACAAGTGAGATGTTGGGAGCTGACTACCTCTATAAAAACACTGAGTAATGTGAAAATACAGTGCTGTTTTTGCATTGACAAATGAATGGAGGTTTTGGTCTTTGCCTGTGGTTTTTTAGGAAGGCCTAATGTATTCCCTCCCCCCTCCCCCGCCCCGTGCCCCATGCCCCGAACAATGTT
>OU015747.1:26066714-26076714 GCA_907169655.1 Acomys percivali | reverse complement strand
AGTGGAGAAGAAGAGGGGCCGTCCATTTATAAAGAAAAAGAAAATGTTATGGTTTGGGTGGCTTCCAGCCAACTCAGCAGACTTTATTTGCTGTTTTTGTCAGAGACTCTGGGGAAAGACATAATCATTTCTCAACTGGAATTTGATTCCTTTTTAGCTGTGTAGGTGGAAAATAACCTGGTATTGCTGTGTTGGTCTTAAGTGGTCCAGGCACACTATCTTTTCCATGGTGCAGCCATCTGTTGGTAATAAATCTCTGCACGGTTGTCCTGTAAGGGTGGGAATGATGCATTCTTTCCTTCAAAGTACTTCTACATTGCTTTAGAAGGACCGTGGGACTAAGGGTGCCAGTTCACTCCAGAAATCTAAGGTGTCATGCAGATAGATAATTTTAGACAAGGCTGCATTGATGTTAGAAGCATTGCGACTATAATCCGTGTGTGTGTGTGTGTGTGTGTGTGTGTGTGTGTGTGTGATGTTAGTCAAGACCCTACTATCTTTGTGTCCCTGAGGCAACAAGGAGGTAACTAGGGAAATGAAGGGAAGACATAGGAACTGGGAAGACAGCTTGGGTCCCAAGCCTTTGGGAGGGTTCAGCTGAGAATGTACGTGTATATGAAACCACAGTGGAATCTGGAGCCAAGTTCAGCTGTACAAGTGAAAAGCTTTGGTGCTGTGACTTAAACAGGTACAGACAAATTAGGAAGTAGCTGACAGAAGTATTGTATAAATTCATTTTCTGTTGCTGTAAGTGTGCACCCACGTACCGTGTAGCTATCGTGTGACCTTTTCCTGGAGATTTATAAAAGCTCTTTGTTTACCACAGATAAGATACCTACACAAACAATTCCATTCTAGTCAGTCTCAATGAAACAATAAGTTTATTGAGGTTACTTAAAGGAACATGCGTGAGTGATTATATACAAGAACACAGATGAGAGAAAGGCAGACCCCCTGCCCGCCCCAAGCATGAGTGGCAACTCATGAAAGTGAAACTGTAGTAGCCCCTGCTCAACTAGCAGATAGTTGCCCAGAGGAGTGTCCTTTCTCCTAGGAGCTGAGTACTGACTGGACAAGCTAGAGAAGGCTGCAAGTTGTGTGACCACCATGGGCTTCTTTGTTTCCCACCACCAATCCTTGAAAGGAATATTCTAATTCTCAGGGAATAGCTACGCAAGTGTAGTTGACAACAAAAAGAGGGTTGTCTAGCCCATGGTTCTGGAAGTTGCAGAGCATGGTGCTAACATCTGGGTGGTATTAGAGGATGGTCTTCTGCACAGTCCCAAGATGGCCTATGGCATCATAAGATAAAGAAGAGCAAGCTGTGTACCATGGGCCTCCCTTTTCTCAGAAGGCTTTTAATGCCATTTTTCAGGATCAGTCTGGATTCCCTCCCAAAGACCCCAGCTAGCCCCACCTCATACTTCACAATGGGGGTTACATTTCATCATAGTTATTTATAAGTATAAAGTTTTGGTAGGGACACTTAAGCCCCAGAAACTATTCAGTAAATACTGATGATATTTGTTTATTTGGTGTCTACTTTCTTTCTCTCTGCTTCAGCTTCAGTTATTTTGAATCCCCTCTGGTCTCCCTCAAGTGTGTAGAGAGAAGCAACAATGTTAGCCAGAAGAGCCCTGGTGCTACCGCTGCAGACTAGAAGAGAAGAGGGAGAGTGAACATGGCTCTCTCGTTACATGTCTGAAGCTATGGCATTATACTTCTCTGTGGCAGATTGGAGATTTGGGGTTTACTTTATGGGACTTTCCCAAAATGGAAAATTTTGGATCCCTGACATGGTGAAAAGGTTTTCTTTTTCTGTTGGCGAGGAAGATTGTCATATACAGAGGTCAAGGTGAAGCTTATATCCAGATGACATATATGCTAGAACATGAATGGATGAATGGATGGATGGATGAATGAATGAATGAGAGAAAGAGTATGCACAGGAGGTGCCTGAGATGTATGCTGGAAATACAGGATGCACAAAGGTCCCTGGGGTACTTGTCTAACTTATGTCTTTGACCTGATGCTTACAACTTGTGTAATTTAAAATAATGCAGCTAAGTGTGCTGTGTGGATTGAGTCAAAGAAGGTCACAGTCCACTACCAAAGTTCCTTATGAAAGACAGAGACATACTTGTTCCAAACACATAAGTTTCTAGAGTCAGTCCTCTGTGAGATAAAGCAGCAGCTCTTTTTTTTTTCACTAGATCATTCCTATTTCATGTACTTTTGGTTTCTTCTTTATTTAAATATCTTTCTAGTTTTTGAAAATTTCACCCATGTAAACATGTATCTTGATCATAATCACAACTCCCCAATCTCATTTCCTCTAGGCATCTCTAACATGTGCCCTCCTCTTTTCATTTTCATATTCCTTCCCCCCATTTTTTGCCAACCAGATGAGTCCAGTTAATTCAACCTGTTGGAATGTTGGCTGGTCTTGGCTTGATGATGTGCACGTAACCATAGCAGCTATGAGTTCAGGAGTGCAATGACCATTTCATGTTCAGAAGACAGTATTTTGTTGCCACCATCCTATCCTCTAGCTCTTACATTCTTTATAGCCCCCTTTTGAAGGATGTTCCATGAGCCTTGAGGGGAGGGGAACATTGATACAGATGTCCCATTTAGGGCTGAGCATTCAACAGTCATATATTCTCAACATTTTGGTAGGCTATGAATCTTTGCATTAGCTTTCACCACTGTAGAGAGAAGCTTCTTCAGCCATGATTGAAGGTAGCACTAATCCATGTGTATAAATATAAATACTTAAAAGTCTATTAGACAACAAGACTATTTAGCAGTACAACAGCAGTAAGTTCTCCACCACACCTAGGGCCTATGACCTCCCTTCTAGTGCCTTTTTGACCAAATGTAGAGTATCTGGGGTAAGTCTTCTTCTGTGGAGCAGGCCTCAGATCCAGTACCAAAGCTGTTGGTTACTCCAGTACCTTCTTGCCACTATTGCACCAGTGGCACATCTTGCTTGGCCTGTTGTTTCTGTAGTAGCAGGATTCACTGATGGCTTTTCTCCCCTAGAAGCTGGAATAGCACCTTATGGAACTGTGAGAGCTATCCAGATGAAAGGATGTTCTCAGTCAAATCCATATTTATTTCTTCATGTCCTACAAAGTGTGTGGTATTTTCAGAAAATATTACCATCTAGTTATGATGGGCAACCAAGAGCAAAGGCTGTGTCACACAGGAGGACTGTGAGGCTTCCCTTGGCCAATAATTCTTAGGGAAATATTCTGTGCCTTGCACTGTTATTTCTATTTAAAAACCCTTATCTCCTGGGGGAAGTTATTATCTACTCACCCAGGGCTATGTTCAAACTTCTTTAAAAATTATATTGTTGAATTAATATATAATAGTACATCTCCATGAGCTTTTAAAAAACATCCTATGTTTCTATCAAATCACACCTAGTCTTTCTCTCTCTTTCCTCCTGCAGCATCCCTACTTAACCCTTTACCCTTCCCTCTACATTCATATTATATGCGTTCTATACCCCCTTACCTCTTAGTGTCTCTTTCATCCCCCTTCTCATGGGATACTTGTAGCTACTTGAATTCTACAGACATCTTAAATTAATCATGCAAATCTAAATATTTAAAGCTATGATCCACATATGAAAGAGAATATGCAACATTTGTCTTTCTGGGCCTTGGTTACCTCACTTAGTATAACATTTTCCAGTTCTATCTATTTTCCTGCAACTTTCCTAACTGTATTTTTCTTTACAGAATAAAATTTCATCATGTATATGTAACACATTTTTCATTAGTATTTTTGAACTATGAGAACAAGAGGATTTCTATTATTTAAGATAGGTATAATTAAAATTCATGGTCAAATTAATGAAGGCTGAGAAAAATGAGCAATTACAGTCTCAACTTGACCTTTGTATAAAACTGACAGTTGTGATCACCCACCCACCCCACCAACCCACCCATAGACTGTCTCATCTGTCTTCCTACCCACTCATTTACTTATTTATTCATTTATCCACGCACCCTCTATCCATCTATATAACCACACTCACGCACTAATTTACGCACGACATAGTTCATCATTTTGCTCCCTCACCTTTCACTTACTTACTTCCTTGTTCTACCATGCTCCAGAGATTAATGGATCCCTATTCCCTCAGATCCAGAGCACGGAGCCATGACCCTTGCTGACAGGCAAATCCATTTCCTTTCCCATCTTCAAGAAGCTTGCCGCTTAATGAGGTTTATAAAAACTATAGCAAAATGGGAAATTCTGGATCAAAGCATGTGGTAAGGTACTTATTTTACAGTGCTATAGATATTTAAAACAAATTTAATCCAAGTTTTGTGGCTCATGACTGTAATGCTAGCAGTCTGGAAGTAGAGGTAGGAATTCAAGGCTAGCCTGAACTACATACCAAATGTCATGCCAGACTGGAATATTATACCCTGCTTCAAGTTACATATTATCTATTTATCCATCCATCCATCCATCTATCCATCCATTCATCCATCTATCTGTCCTCTCTCAATGATATATCAATTTCTGTGATGTTCTCTGTGACTTTGTGGTTAAGAATGCAGTCTCAGAACTTGGATTACTAGCTATCTCATTGTAGAAGTTCCTTAATTCTCCCCTCACACATTTAATACAGGACTGAAAATACTTGACTCAGGATTACTGGGATTAAGTGAATCAAGATATTTATTCCTTAAGACTTTTCTCATTTTCGGAAATGGGCAAAGCAGCTGTTGCTTTTCCATCAAGGACAGTTATGCTCAGGGATGCTATTTTTAGGGGAAATCATGGAGCTGCAGAGAAGTGGAGCTGGAAGTCTACCTCAGTGCCTTTTTTTGTAACATTCTTTTTATTACACCACAAAGCCTCATATATTGTCTTGAAAAGCAACTGTTGTTCCCCAAGTGCAATAGCTGCTGCCAGGTGCAGCTGGACTGGCTGTAAACATGGCCAGATAACACAGGCTTCAGCACAATGCAACCACCACTATTTTGCTCTCATCTGCCACTCAATTTAAAGTCCCTAGGTATCAGGGACAGCAGGCATGGGTCAGGAGGCTGCCACACACCAACTTAATCAGTTGTGGACAGTCACTTTCATTAACTTCCTGATGGTAAACATGGTTCCATAGGGGCCTGGAGAATTAGAAATTCAATGTCCTTTCAAAATTAAAAAAAAAAAAAAAAACTAGCTATAGCGCTTGAAAGCCCTCAAGAGTGAGATAGTTTCGACTGATACTCCAATGAAAGCATGGGTAGATCTTCTTGACTGATTTAGCTCTTGGTTTTATTCTATGCGATTATATCGGAGTATGAAATGTGTCAGGCTGGACATAGAAGAAAAGCATCAGGCTACAACCAGCAGTGGCCCTAAGAGTCCAGCAGTGTGAATACGGGTCAGTAGTAGGGTGCTTGCCTAGCATGCACAAGGCTATGAGATCCACCCCTAGAGCTTGCAATAAATAAGTTGAAACATGCAGTGCATGTGGCTATGGAAGGAGCATGGAGTTGCATTAATTTGTATTCATGTTCATTGCTGCCTGTATTGAGCCCTGGGGCAGGGAGATGAAACAGCATGCAGTTTTTAAGACTGCCAAGGCAAGTGGGGGAAGGCACGTAATACATAACCATAGTGCAGCGTCATAGGGATAATATGACCTTACACAGGAAGCTGGGAGGAAGAAATGATTCATTTTTCACCTAGGAATGCAAGGAGGTTTTGGTCAGTAGCTCTTACTCAAGCAAAAATGAGTTTTTCAAACAAACGTGAGAGGCAAGTTGTTGATGTTGTTGTCACCCCCTTTTGGCATGTTTATAGCAAGAGAAACTGGTTTCCATGGTAATGAGGGGACTGGCTTATACTGATTTTTGTTCATCAGTGCAAAAAAGTGAGACTGGGAGAAATCCCCAATTTTTTGGAATGGGTCCCCAAAGGCATGGCAAATTCTCTATAACCGGAAACTGAATTCCAAGCCCTCTAAAGATGCATTTGTGGAATTGAGTGCTTTCAATGTTGAAAGAAATTTCACACTGGGTGGGAGTGGGGATGGGAGGGAGTTGGTGGAAAGAGTTT
Organism: Acomys percivali; assembly: GCA_907169655.1. Lineage (NCBI taxonomy): Eukaryota > Metazoa > Chordata > Mammalia > Rodentia > Muridae > Acomys > Acomys percivali. Next base: position 26,070,624 of record OU015747.1, on the reverse strand, counting down.
ACCCTAACAAGAAAAATGGCAATTCTTCTTCCATCTAACAAAACAACGTGTGATTTCACCAAAGGTCACAAGGGTGAACAAATACATTTTTTAGGGTTACTTATAGACCATGGATAAGGGATTATGGCAGGAGTACAAGTGACTCTAAAGCAGCTGCAATGGGAGGCCTAGCATGCATGGTTACACACTGATGAACCCCCTTTCCATAGCCTTCTTAGCCAATATAATCTAGTCTCTTTATGAAATACTGAGGCCAGGTGGAATTAGGGTAGAATTGCAAACAGCTGGTTAGGAGGAGTGGCTTGACGTTCAGGTGAGGGTCCCTTGACCCTTCTACGAGAGAATGTCAAAAGTCAGAAAGGCCAGCTGGCGTGACATTTTACAAGATCGTTTTTGGCTTGGAGGATAGCTCTGCACAACAGGTAGATTGTCCACTTGAAATATAGAGCAGGTTATTTTATTTTGCCCAGACTGTCTTTGGACTTGAGTTGGCCTTTTCATTCTGGGCATTTCTACAGTCAGAAAGACCAGAGTTCATCATTTGGAGTTATGTAGACATTCTGTCTGATGTAGTTCGAGAGACCTTACAGAGTTGGTATAAAGGCAAGATGTCTGTAGGGGAGGGGAATAGGTTGAAAGCTGGAGGGAGGGAGGAACAGGAAGATACAAGGGATGGGATAACAATTTATATGTAATTTGAATAAATTAATTAAATAAATTAAAAAAAAGGCAAGATGTCTGGAAGGAAGCTCAGTTCTTTTTTTTTTTAAATTTAATTTTATTTATTTTATTTTATTTATTTTATTAATTTATTCTTGTTACATCTCTATGGTTATCCCATCCCTTGTATCCTCCCATTCTCCCCTCCCTCCCGTTTTCCCCTTTCTCCCCTCCCCTATGACTGTTCCTGAGAGGAATTACCTCCCCCCTGTATATGCTCATAGGGTATCAAGTCTCTTCTCGGTGACCTGCTGTCCTTCCTCTGAGTGCCACTAGGTCTCCCCCTCCAGGGGAGGAAGCTCAGTTCTTTTAATGTCTAATATGTGGGTTCGTTGGTATCTGGACAAGGAGGAGTTTTCCATGAACAGATGGTAGTTCCCTTTTGGTTCCAAGTTGTTTGTACGGCTACTTGCAACACAGACTCTCACCAAGCAATTCTTGTCTGAGAGGTTTTTGAGCTTGAAGATGTACGGAGGCAGGTTCAGTTGGCAGAGGAGGTATATGACCAACTAGAGGTAATTCTCATATTCTGTACTGATTACTCACAGTTTTTTTTCCAGTTTACTAATAGATTTTTCTCAATAAACATTATCCTCTTGGCCAGATGATGAGAGTATGATAATCAGAAAGACAGGGATGGTTATGTCTTCATAGACATCATTACCCTGTTTTCACTAAAGAAGCCTCATGATGATTATCATTAGACAACAGGATGATCGAGCATGCTGTGATACTTCACCATTTTGTCCACAGAATAATTCTAAACACCAGATAGGACACACTTTGAAGGTTGAATTTTATTTACATTTCCATGTCTAATGTTTGTCCCAATTCCTGACATGTGTAATATATTCTATGAATATCTAAATGAAATAGTCTCTGGCAATTCTGAGAAGGTATAGAGTGGATAACATATTTTTTATTTTGTTTTCAGTGCTTAGCATCAACTGAGGGCGTGGCACATACAAGCAAAAGCTCCATCACTGAGTTAACATTCCCAGCCTTAGGTTATGTTTTTGATATTGCAAAAGATAAGGCCATATATACTAGTGGTAAAGGACCAATGTTTTCTTAACATTTACTATGTGACTCCCATTGGATGGGTGCTTCAAATGACTTTGTTAATATGATTATTAAAAATGATTTTTAAATTTATTTTATGTAACTTGTTTGAGTATTATGCCTGCATGTATGTGAATAAACCATATGTATGCATGGTGCCCATGGAGGTCAAAAGAGGGTGTTGGATCCCATGGAATTGGAGTTTCAAACAATTATAAGCTGCAATGTAGAAGCAGATCCTCTGCAACAGTGGTAGTTGGTCGTAATCACTAAGCCATCTCTCCAGTCCCTAATATGATTCTTTTAATGGCTTATTTTGTTCTGATAAAAAACTAGGGTCTATACCTCCCCTTGGTTGTGAGGCTTGGTAGCACTTAAAGAAAGAATAAGCAGGATACCAATATGAGACTTGACAGCCTATGACCATATAGTAGGGGAGGAGGTACCCCTCGGTCATAGACCTAGGGGAAGGGAATAGGGTGAAAGCAGGAGGGAGGGATGAATGGGAGGATACAAGTGATGGGATAACAATTTAGTTGTAATCTGAATAAATTAATAAAATAAAAAAAAACCTAGGTTCTAAGGAGGGTTTACCAAGCTCTGGACACTTAGTTTTTCATAACACCGAGGCTTTAAGCCATGGTCTGCCTGACTTAAAGGTTACAACAACTATATATGTATATGTATATATATATTATATATACACACATATATAATGTTTTCCAAAGTTGTACAAGTTATTGATATACTCACATGTAAAATCTACAACCAGTGGGTTTTTTTTTCAAGACAGGGTTTCTCTTGTACTCTAGGCTGTCCTGGACTCGCTTTATAGCTCAGGCTGGCCACAAACTCACAGATATCTGCCTGTCTCTGTGTCCTCAAGTGGTGGGATTAAAGGTGTGTGACATCATGCCCATCTTTAATCAATAGCTTTATATAAGTAAAGGCATCATGACAACTTGGCAACTTCTAGCTCCTGTCTCTCTAGCATCAATTTTACTATTTTATCACAGAAGTTTTCAAAAGTGGCTGGCCAGAATAGCCCCTTGTCTGAGGATCATACAAAAATGACAATCTAGAGATAAAGTTAATGCTATTTTCTATTAATCACACTATTAACAGCCTTGGCTTTTTTTGTATTAAGACACAAAGAATGTGCCCAGGTGTCAATATTCCTGAAAAGCAGACAAGGGAGGGACTAGTAAGGTTTCATAAATTACCCAGATTCTGTCTGCTGATAGATGGTGGCCCAGCTGAGCCTGACTTTTTCTAACTTGTCCAGAGACATGTAGAGTAATGGGACCATCTCGGTTTCGAACGATCATGTGTGTATAAACTGTGAGCTAATCTGGTAGATAAATGGAGTTATACTTAGGGTCAAAATAGTAACAACATAATTTCATAACAGCTCACAATTTACTTTTCCTGCTGCAGGGAAAGGAAAGATGTCCTTTCTCCTTGATTTCTTTGTGCTTGCAAGAAAACCTAGTTGTATGTTTCAGTTGTGGGTGGAGAATGGGATTCTCTCAGTTTGTCCAATTTTCAGAGCATCACAAAAGAAGGAAAAGCTTTTCAGTCATTTGGAAATTGTAATAAATGGACCTCTGTGTCTGGATATTTACAGGGGACCTGGGTAATTATGGCTCTTTGATGTGTTTTGAAAAGAAATATCTCCCACTGAAGCTGGCATTCAGCAGGGACACCAGGAGACAGAAGTCAAAACCAACAATTCTGCTGAATCCCACAGAAGCAACAGTGTGTGGTTCCTAGAGACAGAATGTGCAGGAGAAAGTGGGTCTTAGCTCCTTGGGGAAGAAAAGCAACGCATGCCTCCTGGTGTGGCCTCTGGGTTCAAAGGATGTCAGTTCTTCTGGAGTAGACAGCTTGGCTTAGAAAGAAGTTCCTAGTGAACTTAGGAAACGAAACACATGGGTATGGTGCCAGCTATAGGATTTGTGTTCTTGCTTGCAAGAGTCATTATAACTAGCCCTCAGTTTTTTCATACATGAATTTGAAATGAGGCCTTTCTCACAGAGGATGGGTGACAATATATGTGAAAGTACGTAAGTGTGCATAAAGTTGTTGTTGTTGTTGTTGTTGTTGTTGTTGTTGTTGTTGTTGTTGT
>OU015747.1:26045837-26066704 GCA_907169655.1 Acomys percivali | reverse complement strand
TCTTCTTCTTCTTCTTCTTCTTCTTCTTCTTCTTCTTCTTCTTCTTCATAAGTCTGACACAGAGCCTCACTTCATAGCCCAGGGTGTCCTTGAACTCATGATCCTCTTGCCTCTGCCTGTGGAGTGCTGGGATTATAGGTGTGTCACATACAGAGACCTATCATTTTCTTAACTGTTTTCTCACATTTATGGCCCTATTAAAATAATTTAGAACAAGATGCTCTGTTGGGTTATAGACTAAGCGATCAATACTACCAAAAGATACCTCACTAATCATATGACTGTAATACCAGCATCACAGAAGTTCAATAAATCATCCTTTTCTTCCATTTTCTTATAATTTACTATACCTGTTAAGAAGTCAATGGTATTTGTTCATAGCCCTTCACTGTAATTTATGTTGTGTGGGTCCACATGATTTTCATCTTATGACCTGGATCTACATTACACACACACACAATAAGGCACATCTGTCTGAAACTGTTTAAACTTAAACACTTTTTGGAAAGTAATTGTTTACTTTCTTTGAATTCATAACTGAGAACAAGGTTTTATAAAGTTTCATGTCTTTAATAGATATCTGTGTAGTCAATGACATGCAAATTTCACTTATTGGATTCTAAGTTGGTGCTATGAGGGCTGGGTGATCACCAGTTGTGGCAGTTAATGTGATTGTCAAATTGACCTAGAGCAGTAGTTCTCAACCTTCCAAGTATGGTGACTTTTAAATACAGCTTCTCATGTAGCTCATGTTGTAGCGACCCACAACCATAAAATTATTTTGTCACTACTTTGTAACTATGTTTTTACCACTGGTATGAATTGTAATGCAAATATATGATATGCCAGATATCTGACTCCTGTGTAAGGGTTGCTCTACTCAAAGGGGTCATGACCCACAGCTTGAGAACCACCGACCTAGAAGGTTAGTGAAGCACACATTTGGTTGTGTCGTTGAAGGTGTTTCCAAAAGAATAATCTGAGGGGTCTGCCCTAATTGTCATTGGCATTATCTCACTGTTCTTCAGAGGAATAAAAGGGAAAAGGAGAAGAACACAGATTCTCTCTTTCTGCCTCTGATTTCATATATGGATTAAAAAGCACAATGAAGCTTCATCCATATGTTGTCAGTCAACCATCTATCAACCTTGTCCTGCTCGAGGCAGTGCCTAGGGAACATGGGCTTCTGAAACTTCAGTTTATTATTTGTGGTAAATAAAGGAAATGGAGCGATAGATGCAAACTGCTTGCTGCAGTAGTGTGTCAGTGGCAGGCAAGGCTGCGGTTGGTGGCCCCGCTAGGAAACATACCAGTTGGTGATGTTCTTATGTCTGCTCCCCCAGCCCCAACTGATGGCAAGGAAGTCAGGGGACTGGTGTGCCAAGTCTTCCTTCCTTTTCCCTCCAGTTTTCACTTTGGGCTTATATACTCTTGGCATGGGGGCTACCCAAGCTGTAGGCCCTGCTTTTCAGGATTTCCATAGGGAAGCTGTGATGATTGGCTCTTTGAGTTGAAGAAGGGAAGTGGGTGGCTTCCTGCCCCTGCTCTAGTAAGCGCCAAACATTTCTTCCTTCACCAATTAGAGTGGGACTGAGGGACAAATGGACTGTTTCTGTTTTATTGCAGTGGGACAGTTGGATTAGGTTTTATGTCTAGAGGGGGACTTATAGTTAACACAAGTGTTTTATCTTGAAAGGACACAGCCTGGATCCCATCTCAGAGCCAGCCATCTGTCACTTCTATCTCTTGGGATCCTCACATTGAAATGCAATTGCAGTCTTTGGACTTACATGAGTCTGAATTTCTAAATTTCCAAATATGTGGCTTTGAAAGTTTAATATTTCTAAATCTCTCAGTATCTTCTTTTGTGCAGTGAAGAATGAAGAGATGTATGTATGTATGTGTGTTTGTATGTATGCATGGTATGTATTCACGCCTCTACCCATCTATATTTATCTGTCTTCTATATCTTACTTTAAACCCCTTATGGTTTTCAACCCTTATAAATGTGTAGAGATATCACAGTTTTCTAAAATCTATTTTAAAATGCCATGTTTATTTCTTAGGTGTGCCAATACAGTTTATTTTCAAACTATGTACATATACAAGTATGTGTACTTTGAGTGACTGTGAATGTGCATGCATGTGTGTGTGTGTCTGTGTGTATGTGTGTGTGTGCGTATGCGTGTGCACACACATGCTGTACACTGTTTTGAGAGGCACAAGACAATGATACTCAGAATATCCACACTGGATCTTGGTTTTCCCACTCACTGGTCATCTTCCCTTGAAAATTATTGAAATGACTGAACAAATGATGTTTTCTCTTTGATAAGATGGAGAAAATAATAGTGTTTACCACATAGTATTGTAAGGAGATTCAGCAAATACCTAAACAGTTAAATGAATGTGATTTTTGTAGATGGTTGAGGCATGGTTATAATATTAGCAATTTTATTCTGAGGAAGCTGTTTTCTGGTGTATACACATTCTTGCTTTAGGTATAAGATATCACAATTTTAGAATTATTTAATCTTGTAGTGATGTTTCCCTGCTCTGTACTTCATTTTCTGTTGTCTACTTTCCTGATGTTTCTATAGCAGTTCTGTTTTACATGTCTACTACTCGTGAAAGTTATTTTTATAAAACTGAGTTTGTTTTTCTGTTTCTCTCTTAACTCAGCTATCATACAAATAATTGAAACTCCATTATATTGTTTCTACAAGCTTCATAGCACAAGAACTGTAAAGTAATTTGGCTTCCTCCTAGTGTACATCCGAGAGATACCTGCACTTTGTAGCTTTCCTTGCTGAGCTCTCTCTCTTGGTCCTTCCTGAACCTCTGCTGGTGGCTGAATGCTCTACTTCCCTTCTGACTCCCCTCCCCTGGCTGGCAGGAACTCTATCTCTATTCTCTCCCCTGCTCAGCTAAACTGAGCTGCTTTATTGACATGTCAGTGGACAATTGGGGAGCAAAGTTTATACAACATAGAGACAAGCAATTCTCAGAATGAGGATTGCAACCAGATATAGGGGGTACAGAAATCAACATTTGCATTACACAACAACCATATGCCTATGACAACTGGTGTCCTATTTTCCTCTGTCACGAGAAGGAAATTTACCCTTTAACAAATGTGGCTACACACATATGCACATATTTGCTTATCTATTCAGTATAAAAGAATACCTTATAGTAAACCAAGGAGGGAGCTCTGAATTAGACTAGAACTGTAATCCTGCAATTACAAATTAAATAATAGAGGAAGTGGGCAGGCAAGGTCAACTATTAGCAGAAAAGATGGAAAGGAAATGACCTAGATCCGTTTTGTCTTAAAAAGAAAAAAAAATAGTTCCATCTACTGAAAACCAAGGGAAGCAAGAACAACTTAGACAGAATGGAGAATCCTCACATCTAAATTGTGTCCTCTAAATACAATTCCTAAGGAAAAACTGAGACTTTTACTGAGAAGTAGATGACTACCAGTGTGGGGCAGGAGAAGTATTAGATCGTTCTGGAATATCTGGTTATATCTAAAAGCAGAGAAGCTATCAAAAGCCCTTGGGATCATGTTTTAATGACGTAAGAGCAATAAGAAGTTGTGGGAAATTTAAGCATCTAATAAAAACTGAAATATATTGAAATACATCATACATGTTTTAAAAAACCTTGAGTTTAAAATGGTATTTTTAAAACAAACTATTCACTGTTTTCTTTGAACAATTCTAGAGTGTCTATTAATTATTGAGAATAGTGGAAATAACGAGAAAGATGAAACACTTTATCTTTTTGTAGACAAGCCATTTCTTAAGACAACCAAATTGTTTCATGGGAACATTTTTCTTCATAAAGCATGCCTGATAATACATGAAGGAAGGTAATTTGAGTTAGAACAGAGCTGTAATCTTCAAATTCCAAATTAGTTTATAAAGGCCGAGGCAGGTGTGATGATCTATGTCTGCTTTCCTACATTTAGGAAGCTGAGGAACAAGTTGGGGCCAGTCAGGGTTATATGAAGAGTCTCAGGCTAGTGAACGAAACCGTATATGAAGAACCAAAACAGAACAAAACAAAACAAAACAAAAATAACAAAAACAAAAAACAAACACACATAATAAGTATAGTGACTAATTTCTTAGGTGAAATTCCAGTGGGGAATATTATAATGAGTTGATTTGAATTGATCCCATGGAAATTCATCATGTTAGTAGAGGCAGTCATATATGGACAAAAAAGGACCTTAAATGTAATTTAAATCATCAAGTTGAACTCACACTTTTCAGAAAATGCTGGAGTAGACACACAAAACACCGTCAAGGGTATATATTTTGAAAAAAAGAATAATGTGAGGAATTCTACCAAAAAGTTGCACATTATTTCAACAAATAAATTATAAAGAAAAACAAAGGAGTCTATGGAAACCTACAATGATGGTCTCTACTTATGGAGCATTTTTTTTTATCACCTCAAAGGAAACTCTAGCTACTTAGTATCACTCCTTATTCATCTCTGTAAACCCTAAGCTTTGTCAACCCACTATCAACTAATTACAGATATTTTCTTTAAACAGAGAGAATGTATATATACCAAGGTATCTATAAATCAACTAGAATGCCCAGGATATCTGGGGCCTTTTTTAGGATTAAGAAATAGAAAGGGAAAGAATGAGACAAGGTTCACTACACATTGATAACAGATTCATGGGATTTCATTGCATTAAATTTTCAACTCTTGTCCATAGTTGCACTCTACCCCAATCAATAAACAGCTTTAAAATAAAAAAAGAACGCACGCATCACTATACCTTCTTTTTTAGGGATTGTTACAAACACTCTGCTCTCCCTTGAACCTTCTTGTTCCTTTATGCCAATTTTGGCCATTTGCAAGTCACAGACTTATTCATGTAGACTATAGAGTTTGGTGGCCCAAAGGGACAGCCTTTCTAGCTCTTAATTTACTATTGCTTTGAATTTTTCTCTGCTTTTATTTTATTTTGTTAAAAGTCAGAAGTTATTCTTGTTCTACCTCAAAGTAACCCCACATACTTCCAGGACCACTTATGAGACACCTGTTAACTTGGTCTCAGAGAAGCATCCAAATGTGTCTTTGAATGGTTGTTATTTGATAGTCCCTTGTGTATAATAACAAAGCTTAATAAGCATAAAACAAAAACAGTACTTAGAAGTTGTGAGTTTTGGGAAAGCAAGACATTTGAAGACCAATAAAGAACACAGTGCTGTGGGAGAAACATAATTTATGTTCCTGGTGTAACAATGATAAGATGCACAGAATAAATGTTAAGTCTCTGCTCCTTCCATGTCTCAGCCATCCATATCTTTAAAAGGAGAATCATGAGGATTGAGAAAGATAGTGTCTTTCCCGAGGGCTGAGCTATAACCAGAGGAGTGAATTAGTTGCTTGCATGGTAGAGTGACCAACAGTCACATTTTCCTCCCCAGAATTGAAGTTTCTTAGGACACAAGAGTTAAAGCTAAAGACAGAGGCTGGAACTCTACTTCAACAGTTTAGAATGCTTGCTGCTTTTCCAGAGGGCTCAGGCTGGGTGGGTCATAGCCACCTGCAACTTGGCTCCAGGGGATCGGATGTCCTCTTCTGGTTTGTACAGTCACCCACATGCATAGGTCTGTGGGCATGCACACACACTGTGCAACCCAAGAATAACTGGTCACCCAAGAGTGAGACCAAAGAAATATTTCTTCAAAGAAATATAGGCCTAATTATGTGGGTAAAATTTTGAGGAAAAAGTAGTTATGGCAATGAGAATATTCTTTTCTTGTGTAATTATTTATTGGGTGGGAGGTCTTTTAACATTTAGAATTCTTGAACTTATCACCTTCCATGGTTCTTTACAACAAAGGCAGCAGAATCCTAGGAAAACAACTTCCCAAAAACATTTGTCTAAGGCTTTCCAGTTTCTAGACAACAGCATCATCAATATTAAAATTCCCTTACAGTTGTCACTTTTGTTTTCAGAGGGATGTTAGTGCATTTAAACACCTCAAAGTCAGCGAAAACAAGTCTTTTCTCTGAGTGGCTAACGCTAACTTATAACATAGCTTTGCCTGCTTTATCCTGCACTTACTTTGGTATTTTTCATTTGTAATTTAAGAAATTTAAAAATGGTGCTCCTGCTTTATAAGAACAAAAAGGAATGCTGGCTCATTTGCTCTCTTAATTTAACAGAGAGTGTGATTTTGTGTTTATATGCTAGACAGCAGATTCCTTCTTTCTTTCCACAGGAATATTGAAAGCAGGAAAAGAATAGATGTAATTGTGTACACCTTTAATCCCAGCACTTGCAGGGCAGAGGCAGACTAATCTTTGTGAGTTAGAGGTCAGGTTGGTCTACATAATGGGTTACAGAACAGCCAAAGCTACATGGTGAGACACTTACTCAAAAAATAGAAGACAAAAACCCAAAAGCCAGAAAAAGCGAATAAGGGCAATAAGAATTATGATTAATATAGCATGTGCAAAATTTGTGGAGTCCATGGAATGGTCTCATGGAGTTATCCTATTTCATTTAAAATTGGGTTGGTATAATTGTGTATTATTTTTGTTTGAGTTTTCATAACATTCACTAGATGACAAAGAATAATTTGTTCAATAAATGCAATTGAAGTCTTAGAGTGCTGAAGAGGAAAGACCAAAACTAATCATACCCATTAATAGTTATGAGAATAAATATTAAAAATATAGTGGATCTCCACTCTTGCTTCTCTCCCTCTCCTACCCTGTTCCATCTCTTCATCCACTTCCATTATCTTTTTTATTTTCCCTTCTGAATGAGATTCACGCATCCTCCCTTAGACCTTCCTTGTTACTTAGCTTCCTTGGGTGTGTGAATTGTAGTAGGTTTATTCTATACTATATGGCTAATATCCATCTATAGGTGAATACATACCATGCGAGTCTTTCTGGGTATCAGTTACTTCACTCGAGATGATCTTTTCTAGTTCCATCCATTTGCCTGCAAGTTGCATGATTTCCTGGGGAGAGATGGGTGGGAGGTGAGAGGGCTGGGAGAGAGAAGGAAAACCAACGGAGTTGAACATCTCTGTGACAAGCTGGAGACCTGGTAGACAGGGTAGGCTCCTGGGAGGATATAGGGGTGACTGTAGCTGAGACTCCAAGCAGCAGGAGATACAGAGCCTGAAGAGGCCATCTTCTCATCAGACAGGACTCCTAGTGGAGGGAGGGGGCCACCAACCCACCCACAAAACCTTCAACCCAAAATTTATCCTGTCTACAACAAGTACAGGGATAAAGAGAGCAGAGACTGAGGGAATGTCCAACCAATGACTGAGCCAACTTGAGACCCACATCATAGGAAAGAGCCAGCTTCTGACATTAGCAATAATACTCTGCTATGCCTGCAGACAGGAGCCTAGCATAACTGTCCTCTGAGTGGTTCCACCCAGCAGTGGATCCAAACAGATGTTCCAATCCACAGTCAAACATGAGGTGGAGCTGGAGGAGCCTTGTAGAAAAGTTGGGGGGAGGGGAGGATAGAAGGACTCAGAGGGAGCCAAGAATTCCACAAGAAGAGCATCAGAGTCAACTAACCTAGGCCCATGGGGCCTCACAGAGACCGAAGCACCAACCAGAAAGCACGCATAATCTGGACCTATGTCCCCTATACATATGTAACCGATAGGCAGCTTGGTCTTCATGTGGATCCTCTAGCATGTGGAGTCGGTGCTGTCTCTGACATGGACTCTGTTGCCTGCCTTTGGATCACTTCTTCCTAGAGGGGCTGCCTTCCCTGACCTCAGAGGAATAGAACAGTCCTGATGAGACTTGTACTGAAGTGGGTTGATACAGAGGTGGGGGTGCTCCCCTTCTCTGAGAAGTAGGGGAGGGGGAGAGAGGGAAGAGGTGGGAGGATGGGACCAGGAGGAGAGGAGGGACAGTGCTGTGGCTGGGATGTAAAGTGAAGAAATAAATAAACTTAAATAAAAAGAATACAGTGGAACTGCCCTGCTGTCTTAGAGTGCTGAAGGGCAAGAGGAGAGATCAGCAAGAGGATATCTCCCAACTTGGGGCATTGAATTGGTGCCAAAGGGCTTTGGATTCAGGGCCGAAGGAACTAGAATCAGATCAGGGCAAGTTATGGAATATTAGGACTTTTGTGCCTCCTGGCAGCCATAGAATTCATCCTCGTCATTTCTACGAGACAGTCTCTCATTGCTGCATTATTGGTGTTCAGGATGGATGATTCCTGGTGCTGGAGGGCTTTTCTACAAATGGTTTAGCAACCATCCCTGGCCTTTCCTGCCTAGTAGATGCCAATAATACTTCCACAGTCTTGACAAGCAGACATATCTGTAGACATTTCTAAATGTGCCTCAGAGGGCAGAGCCTCCTCCAACTGGGAATAAATGTGGTAGGCGGACTCCTGAGAGGCAATGACTTGCTATTTTGCACAGGCCAAACAGAAGGCAGCAGAAAGTCTCTCTGTGCTACACAACATTGTCTACAGCAAAGTCTCATCTTTGAAATTATTCTCAGCAGCTGGGGTCGTGATTTCCCCAAGGTGATTTACACAGCTGCATCTGTAGGAGTTGCTTGGTTATCTGTCTGTTTTGACAGGGCCCCTGGTGTGTTTGAGGGAGGTGCATCTTTGACTCATCAAAGCATGGGCACATGTGCAATTACATCCCTGCAGTTGTGCAGGCCAAAGCATGACAATCAGAGCTCTTTGATCCAAGACTTATTTTCTTCTGGTTGGTATCAGAAGTTCCCATCCTTAGATTGAGTAGTGAAATTGATCGTATATTTAATTTACCACAAGCCGGCCAGCTTGTACATCTATTTATCTATTTATTTTCTGGGTTCACGTTCATAGGCAGCAGTCATACAATCTTTAAAGTATTTTCCATTATGACTTGGCTTTCCAGAGTAAGTTTGGGAGGTACTGCACTCTCAGTATCTTGCCCTTGGAATGTCCAAATGGAGCCCCTGGGTAGGTCCAGAGCTAGAGCTGCTGTGCCTGTAACTGAACTGTAGAAGAAGCCAAAATATCTGAGGGTGCAAACAAAAAGGGATAGTACAGGAGGCCAGAACGTAAACCAATTAAGTCAGAATGGAAGCGCCAAAAGCAGATTCTAAAGCAGAGATACGGAGCCACTTTAGGGCAGGGCAATGAGAAGAAGGAGAAGGGACGCTGCTGCAAAGCAAGATGGAACAAATACTTAGTGAACCCAAGCTGCCCACTGGGCCCTGTGCTCTGCATCCTCAGGAGGAATGTGTGGCTCAGGCTGTGCTGTCTGGAAACGAGGCAGAGAGAAGCTGTACTGCTTGATCAGTCACACAGCAGAGCAGAGCAGGGCTGGAAGTGAAAAGGGTGAGAACTCTGGGCTGTCTGATGCCGGAGCTGAGCTGTGGATCACTGGGGTCTCTACTCTCTCAGCAGTACACTGAGTAGATTGTAAGAATTTAAAGGACCAAGAGAGGATAAATGAGAAAGTTATTTTAATCATCCTCCTCGTAGTCGATTCATAGAGAAGAAAGAGGTCCATGGTCAAAGCAACCCCGGCTTAGGCAAGTGTTGTTGCTTTTCAGAATTCCAAAGGTGACACAGCTAAAAGCCCTAGGTTATTGTATTCTGTTTATTGTCCAGCAGAGGATGCTTGAGTTTGGTGAGCAGCGAAGTACCAAACACTGTAAATAGCAAACGTTGATAGTTTCAGCACTCTACAGGTTGGAAATTTTTTTGTTTTGTTTTTGTTTTTTTCTTTTCTCTCAACTGACTGCACAGAACCTGCTGGCACTAGCATGCTAGCCAGCATCTTCAGAAGAACGTGGATTGTGTCGTCAGATGGACAATCCGCTAGACATATGCTTTCGGTAAGTTAAACTTAGCAGAGTTAGTCTGAGCAAAACAAAGAACCAATTCAGGAATCAGACAGTGTGTAGACATGGAGGCAGTTCACATGGCCTCACCCATGTGAACAGTGGGCTGCCATGGGCAGAAATTGGAAGCAGAGTAGAAGAATTATTTGATTGGCTCTAATACTCATTTTGGCGTGCTCTGATTACATGTCTCCCTTTTATTGGTTGAAACTAGCTATTGTTAAACGTTGTCCATTGTTAGGTTGTGTTTATGACATTTGAGCTCAAAGTAGAAAAGGGGGGCTGAGGCTTATGGGCTTTTGGCTAATCAATTGATTTAGAAGCTGTGAGTATATCTCTTTGTTTTCTGTTTCATTGTTGATCTTGTGTGTGCTCTGTCAGTTTTGGAAGTGAGATATTAAAGTCTATCTATTGTTGAAGAGTCTATTTTACTCTTTAGTTCTATCGGCTTTTTTCCATATATTTCATTGCAGTCTATTAGATTATACCTGCTTATGATAGTTACATCTCCCTATGAGCAAACCTTTTCAATCTTATGAAATGAAACGTCCTACTTTGTCTCATACCAATTTTTGTCTTAAAGTGTACCATGTCTGACTTAAAATAGCATCCCAGCTCTTTTGGTTACTGCTTGCATGGTGTGCGTGTCTTATTACTTACATAGTATATTTTTCTTTTTCTTTAGGTTTTCCTCATTAAAATACTTATTTTTATTTTGTGTGTATAAGTGTTTTGCCTATACGTATGTAAGTGCACCACAAGCATGTTTAGTGCCAGCAGAGCCAGCAGAGGGCATCCTATTCCCTGCAATTGGAGTTACAGATGGTTATGATCTGCCATGTTGGTGCTAGGACCCAAAACTGGGTGCTTTGCAAGAACAGTATGTACTCTTAACTGCTGAGCTATCTCTCCTGTTCTCTTATCTCTACTTTTAAATCATTTGACTTACTTGTGTATTTTCTCTATCTATTGAGTCCCCCCTCCTTACTGTCTTTTTCTGTTTTTTTCCTGATTATGTGTTGACTTATTTTTAATAATTCATAGTATATTTCACTAATTCATGTCGAATTTCCCCTGTTATTTATATATTCTACATGTCCACAATTTATTGAGAACTGTTGAATCTTAGTAGTTTTCCATGGTCAGGATAATGGTACTAATGTCTCCAGAAATGGATTGGGAAGTATTCCTACTGCAATTTTGTATAAGATTGGTATTATTTATTTTCTAAAAGTTTGCCTAAATTTACCAGTGAAGAACCTGAATTTGAAGTATTTTTCTACCCCAAGAATGCCTTCAGTGGGAAATGTTCTGCCTTATGAAATATTTTGACCTTTTTTTTTTCCCTCATGTCATGTTTAGTAGGTTTCTTATATGATACGTGGTCATTTGATAAATCATCTATTTCATTTAAGCTATCACCTGTGTCTTTGTATGTTGTTACATTGTTAATAATCCTCTATGTTGCTCTGTGGTTACCTGTGTAATGTCCAGACTATTCTGCAATTTCTCACTTGGTTATTTCTGACTTTCTTTTTGATCAATCTAGCTACAGGTAGTTCATTTGTATTGATCTTTTTAAACCTTATGGTTGAAAGGGCTCATAGTTTATTGATTTTTCTTTCTTGTTTGGTTTTAATTTTATTGATTTAATGCTTTTTATTACTTCTTTATATTTTGGCTTAGGTTTTTATTTTTCCAGGTTCTCAGTGTGGGTATGAAGATAACAGATATTGGATATTTAAAGAGTTGGTGATCTAAAATATCTAATGCTGTAAAATTTCCTCTGAGCACTGTTTTATCAGTACATCATAAGTTTTGATAGAGGATACTTTCTAATATCCCTTATCAATTTCTTTTGACTCATAGTCTATTTTGAAATGTGTTGTTTTCTGACTTTCTTAGTAACTTTTCATTTTATGATAGTTAGAGAGATGAATTGTATACTTTCTATTCTTTGAGATGCTTTGAGATTTTCTTTATGGCCCAGACATGGCATATATTAGTAGATTTTTCCATGTATACTCTAAATTATGTTTTTCTTTGATTACTGTGGTTGTGTGAATGAGAAATGTCCTCTATAGTCTTCAGTATTTGATCCACAATTGGTGGTACTGCTTGGGGGGAGAGAGGGGGTTGAAGCCTTAAGTAATGAAGTGTATCACTGGAGGTGGGCTTTGAGATTTAAAAACGTGTCCATTTTTAGGCAGAGTTCTGTCTGTGACAGAAATGAGGACATTTTCTCAGTAGCTGGTTTGCCACATTTAAAGCCATCTTCTTTGAGGTACGGTGGGTGTTGCCAGGAGTTAACCTGTCTTATTGTCAAAGAATCTTTAAAATAATAAAAAACATCTTTAAATATCATATTATGTAGGTCTCAGGTTTTTTGAAGACCTTATCTAACTATTTTACCTTATCCATAGAATCATATCTATCTGTTAAACCTAGGATGTATATTTTTGTAATAAAAATAAACTAGCAATTGACATGACCATGATTTGGTCAACTAAGAATTAAGTTGTATTTTTTAATTATCCTAAGCAACCTGCAATAGCACTTTCAAAGTATTGGAAGTAAACCTTGTATTATAGTTCAACTGTACGACTACAATACTTCATATTAGACTGTATGTATATATATATATATAATGTAAAGAATAATCTTACATTTGAATTCTATACCAATGTATCAAAATTAAACTTATTTTGCATCAATATATAAAATTCTATACCAGTGTAGTAAAAATAACCTTGTGAGTGACAATTAAAGCAGTAAGTTGAGGAGTGAATTCAATAATCTACTTTTTGTACTAACTTCCCTATATATTTCTATATTCCCCCTTCTAGATATTGATTTACATTCAAAATTTTAGATGCACCAAGATAGGAAAGATGTTTTCTTCAAGGTTGCCAAATACAAATAGCCAAAACTATGATGTAACATTTATGTAATTCCTAATTGTTTCAGGGTTCTCATTGCTGTAGGTAGCTTATTGTATATATGTGTATATGTTAAAAAGTGTATATGTAAAAAAAGAAAAATAATAAAAAGAGAAAAAAGAAAGAAAAAGAGATGGAAAGCCTCACACTACTTCCAATTTGCTCTCTACTTCATGCTTGTAATTGAAGATGTGAGCATTGAGCATTCTGTTTCTGCCTGCGTGCCTGCCATTTGCTGCCATGCCTTCTGTGGTGGTTTTACTGACAATGGGACCATAGATTATATATTTGAATACTCAGTCTTCAGTTGGTAGGACTGTTTGGGAAGAACTAGGAAGTGTGGCCTTATTCAGGAGGTATATCATTAGGGGTGGCAGGGTGGACTTTGAAAAGTGGAAGTGTGGCCTTATTCAGGAGGTATATCATTAGGGGTGGCAGGGTGGACTTTGAAAAGTGGAAGTGTGGCCTTATTATAGGAGGGGTATCATTAGAGGTGGTGGGGTGGACTTTGAAAAATGCCAGTGACATTCCATGTTCATTTTCTCTGCCTCTGACTTATGGGTCAAGATGTTGGCTTTCAGCTTCTACTCCAGTGATATGTCTGCCTGCCTACTGCCATGTTTTCCAACAATGATGGTCATGACCTCTAACCTTTGAGACTGTAAGCCTCAAATAAACCATTTTCTCTATAAGTTGCCTTGGTCATGATGTCTTACCACAGCAGTAGAAAGAAATCTAAAGCACCGCCCCATCCACTGCGATGAATGGATGATTATTCCTCTAGGACCACAAGCAAGAATAAATTCTTGCTTCTACAGGTTGCTTTGGTCATGGTGTTTTATCACAGGAACAGAAAAGTAACTAATACTACCGCTTTGATGACTTTATGAAACCGAATTGGAGGTAAGTATTGCTTACTCTATGATCTTATTCTGTTTAATTTTTCAGCTACCAGGAAAGGAGTGCAGACATTTCTAATCATAATTGAAAAATCTGTTAATTTCTTCTTTCATATTTATTAGGGTTTTTTCCTTCATGTACTTTGTGCTCTGTTATTACTTCCTCAGATATTTTGAATGATTAGGATTTGATAAACTATACCAGTTATTAAAATAAAACTCTCTCTTGTAGTTCAAGATCAACCTTGGCTACCATAGTGGATACTAGGGTAGCCTGGGTTATAGAAAACCTTGTATCAAAAACAAAACAAAAAAACAAAAACTCTACTTCCTTCTTAGTTACTAAGACTAGTATATTAGTTAACCTTTATGTTGGGATCATAAAACACAGTGACCAAAGCAACTTAGAGAAGAAAGAGTTTGTTTGGTCTTAGGGTTTTCAAGGGTTAAAGTTCATTAGAGCAGGAAGAGATGGTGGTAAGCAGAAAGCATCATAACAGAAATAGCTCACATCTTGAACTATAAACACAAAGCAGAGAGAGTGAACCAGGAATAGTATGTAGCTTTTGAAACCTCAAGCACTGTCCTCAGTGATACATTTCCTCCAGTAAGTCCATACTTCTTAAACCTACCTAAATATCACCACTAACTGGGGACCAAGTGTCAAATATCTGAGCCTATGGGGGACATTCATTCATTTTATAACTACTAATAGAGTTTTGTTCTTAAAAGTCTACCTTGATATGTATAAAGCCACTCCATTGTTCTTAGTATTAATTTCTACACAGTGCATCATTCTCTATTCTTCCAATTTTACAATGTAAAACTCCACATTTTATTTCTAGTTTTTATTTATCTATTTTAATTGTGTGTGTGCCTGCTCATCTATATATGCAGGTATCTGATTAGGCTAGAAGAGGGTGTTGGATTCACTAGCACTGGTACTACAGGCAGTTGTGCGCCTCTATGTGGGTGCTGGCAACCCAATTGCTTCTTCTTTAAGAGCAGTAAGTGCTCTTATTTTAATTTTAGAAGATTTACTTTGAATAAAAAGCCCTTCCCACTGAGAGCTGCACGTTAAGAACTGCCAGTTCCACTCATTTATATCTGAGAAGATACCTTTCCTGCAGCCCAGAGGCATTCCCAGGGCCTGAGGCATAACTCCAGGACACAGAAGCCACACAGGGAGAGTCCTTAGAATGTTGTTTACAGTTTCAAAGGCTAGAGCCAGAGACAGTGCCTCTGCTCAATTGTCCTGGATTTGGTAAGGTGGTCTTAAGGACTAAGTATCCACTTGGTCCTGAATGCCATACACTGCTGACTGTGGGTCACCACACCTGGGACATCATGATCACCTCCTTCAAGGCCTTCAGTTCCTCCAGGTTCTTGTCCTTCTCAGCCACGGCTAGAAGGGCAGCCCTGCATCATGCTTCTTGAAATCCAGATGCTACCAGGTTTCTTGAAAAGACATGGATGAGAGGGCTCATACTGCCAGAGAAGGCATTGTAGTGAACATGGCTTGCTGATGGGTTCCAAAGAGACTGGAGTACCCATCTTTCCTAACTGGGTCATCACAACCAGGGTGTGGCTTCTGAAGGGCAAGCAGACCACCTAGGTATGCTCGCATGTGCATACTTCACATATCACTTCGGTCTGCCACCAATGGGCTGTCCTCTATGGTTCCATCCATTTTATTTATTTATTTTTTTCCACAGAAATATCCGTAATATTTACTGTATACAAATCATTCATTAGTCAGGTCTCAGTATTGTTCTTATGTGAGAACATTTTTGAAAGGTATTTTCAAAAAAAAAAAAAAAAAGAAAGCTATTTTCCACTGGATACACAATGTCATTTTTCCTTCAGCACATTACAGCTGTTTTGTTGCCTTTCGTCTTGTGCTCCTTGGGATTCAGACATGGCAGCCATTCTTCTGTTTGTTTTCCTGAATACAATGCCTATTCTACCTATAACTACTTTTAAAAGTTTTCTCTGTGTTCCTGCTAATGTTTTCTTTGTTTTTATTTTGCTTTGCACTGGAACTTTTGACTGTATGTATATGATTTTAATCATATTTGGATAAGATGTCAGCCTTTGCTTCTTTATGTATTCTTTCCTGTTTCTCCTTTTTTGACTCAAGTGGCATTGATATTAGACTCAAACATGTCCATGTTGTCCCTGCTGTACTCATGCTGTTTCTGTGTCATTCCCCCATTATCCCATTATCCTTTTACCTTCTGCCTAAGTTTTTGTGGCTCCTATTGTAATGTTTTCAGAAAAAATTTATCTTTTCCCATGTGATTTCTAATCTGTTATTTATTTCTATGGTATACATACACACACACACACATACATACACACACATTAATTTTAGATTGTATTTATTTTCTTCTCTAGAAAACGCATTTGAGGTTTTTTTTTTTCACTTAAAGTTTTCTCCTTATCACATTCATGGACTTTTGTAAATTTATTGAACTTACTCAGAACAGCTGCCTTAAAAATTCTTATCTGGTAGTTCCACTATTGTTGACATTTCTGGGACAAAAACATTACATTGCCCATGCACAGACATATCAGTTTAATCTTCAGAAAACCTCAGTGTCAGTTGCTGAGTATAGTTGGCTTTAAGTAATAGGATGATAATAATATAAAGAAACAGGGGGTTTATTTGTTTCATAAAAGTGTTCGGAGGCAAGCAGCTGCTGGGTCGGATTCCATAGCCCAATAACATAAAGATTATGAAAACTGCAAACCTCCAGATGTCATCACTACATCCCAAGCAGGAAATGGAAAAAAAGATAAAGGAACACTTTTTCTTACTGAACTGCAAGAGGTTTTTTTTGTAACTTCAGTCTAGTAGAATTCTATGACTGCGCCATGTGAATTTCTTTTGGTGGTCAAGTTGAGTAAAATTCCCCTACTTGATTTCAACCATTGGGAAATCTTCTTGGACTCAGAGATGAACTGGGCCTTTGAGAACAGAAGGATGGCAGACAGTGATAGGTCTTACTGCTCTTGCTCTGTGGGCACAGTGAGCCTGACAGAATGGTTGTTAATCTTCATCATGTGAGAAATTTGGTGAACAGTCTTTCAGGACAGGAAAGACAACCCATATAATCTCTGGTGTCTCTTGGATCTCATACCAGCGGTTTCAAAGCAGGTTACTAGATTCTTGCACACTGTAGTTTGAGTGGTTCTTAAAAGACACAGAGGCAGTCTGATTGCTGGAAGTGTCTGATGGCCAACACGGATAGAAAGAGTCACAGAAAATGGAAGAAAACAGAATGTAAATTGCTGATCAGGCTAGAGGATACATTTTTGTCTTAAAAACATTTCTTTTGCACTTTGTGACTCAGCCTATAAAAACATGTTTGTTTGTTTGTTTTTAATCAAAAGTTAGAGATAATTATACATTTGTTGTAGGAGGTTATAGGTCACCTGTAGTGTTTCTTCCAGGTCTCCAATCTGCAGGACAGTTAAAGTGTCAATGTGATAGCAGTGTTCTACTCGCTAGGATGTAGGTGTCAAGGCCAGTTGAATGAAACCTTTGGAAAAAAACTGAGGATATTGGAAAGTTACTGCTTACACTTTCAGAGTTACAATTTTGAATATTAAAATCAAGAGTTAAGAAGGTACCAATTCATTGAAAAATAGCAAAATTTATTGCATATTAAAAGTAGGTAACGTAGGACCTGGAGAGATGATTGAGCCATTAAGAAGTCTCTGCTCTCCCAGAGGACCATGGACCAGCACCCTCATCTGGTAGCTCACAACTGCCTGTAACTTCAGATCCAGGGGATCTATGCCTCTCCTGGCCATATACATATGGTATGAACGCAAACAGACCCATTCATATGCATTTAAAAGTCTTTCATGTGTATGTGTTTAGCATGTGTGTGTATGAATGTATATGTGTGTTCATATGATGTGTGTGTATATGATGTGTGTGTTTGTATTATATATGTATGTGTGAGTATGTTATATGTATATGATACATGTGTATGATATGTGTATGTATGTGTACACATGTATATATTATGATGTATGCATATGAATGTATAGTATGCATATGTATACGTGTGCATATGTAATGTATGGGCTGTTTGTATGTACTTTGGGTATAAATATGATATGTGTATATGAATGCATCTATTGTGTGTATGTATATGTGTGTATGTATTATGTGTGTGTATGTGTGTAGCATGTATAACAATCAGAGGACAACTTTTCTGAGTTGGCTTTCTCCTTCTACCTTTGCTTAGGTTCTGGGTATCAAACTTAGGTCATCAAGACAGTGAGGCAAATACATTTTTACCTGCTGAGCCATGTCACAGTCCTTAAACGTCTATATTCTTTAAAACATGCTTTTCAAAATGATCAAATATTAAAAATGGTGATATTATTTTACATCTGTCCCTGTCTCTTCTAGTTTCACGGAGGCCACAAGATTGTCTTCCATATTTCTGATTCAATCTGCTTTACTACCACGTGTTACCTTGTTTCTGGATATGCTGATAAACTTAGTGCATCCTCATAAAAAAGATGTGTGTGTGTGTGTGTGTGTGTGTGTGTGTGTGTGTGTGTATGTGTGTGTGTGTGTGTGAGAGAGAGAGAGAGAGAGAGAGAGAGAGACAGAGACAGAGACAGAGACAGAGACAGACAAAGAGACAGAGAGACAGAGACAACAACACTTTATTTCATTAATAAAGACAGCACTGCTGTCACTGATGCCCATGAAACATCTTAAGTGATTCCCAGACAGGACATAGAGAGCTGCAAGTTGAGAACCATGTTTTTATGGGAAGGGGTGCATCCATGTGTTAGTTTTGCAACAGAGAGGGGGTTTCATCAACACTCAGCCTTCTAGAGCTGCTGTTAGGATTATGTAAGTTCTCTTAGTCTAGCGCAGACTTTAACATGCAAGCAAAAGCAATTATAATTTCTGCTCAGTGAGCCGACAGTGAGCTACGACTTCACCACTTTTTCTTTGGCGTAGGAGTCACTTGTCGAGTATTTTATTCAAGAGCAGAGGAAGCAAGTCTTTGCATTTATTGATAGAGTCTTGCCTCAATATTTATATAAAAACGACCCCTCTGGGAAGCAATCCTGAATGCAAAGCACTCCCATCATAATGAATCATTTTCTCTCCCATCCCCTCACTTCGTGCGGAACAAAGAGTATGGGCGAGGGATGTTTATCAGCCCCATTTCCCACACCAGGCAAGTAAGACTCAGAGGTTAAACAACTTGTGCTAAGCCAGAATTTCCAGAGCAAACCTTTATCTCCTGACTCCATATTCTGTGCCTTTGAAGTCTCCTCCTTACCTCTTGGTTCTGATTTCTTTGCATTAATATGCATGCTGTGCACCTGCTCTCGGGGAGGTGGGCTCGCCTGCATCAGCGTTTGAAGTTGGAGCTGGAGCTTGTTTTTATTAAGGGTGGAAAATTCACTGAATAGACAGGTAGACAGGATGGCCTTTCCATTGCTTTGGAGATGAAAAATGCTGGCTAAGTGTAATTATCTGTGTGCTGGTAATTTGATCAAAGAAGCAATACCTATGTCGAAATGACTCTAAGAAAATGGGATCTGAGAAGGGGGCAGTGGTCATCAACTTTGCACCAGAAGACCTCAGGCTTATTCAAATTTCGATGTAGGAAGTTTCTGTGGGATGAGAAGGAAAGGTCTGCTTCAGATGTTAATAAATTCTGCAGCTGACCCTAGTGTAGTAGGAGGCAGGCCAGGATGTGTAAATTCAATATCATTAGCAGAGAAGTGAAGATGAATCCCTAGTGACTTCTGGGAGATTCTTACAGGTGGGAAAGGGAAGGATCAAGGGGAGAGGTAATAGTGGGTATTAGGGGCTTTTCAGAATTCTTGGTACCTTGCACTGTTAAGAGTCTCAAAAGAGGTAGGCTAACAATGCTCCCATCTGATGTGGGCTGGCCTTGTTCTTTGGTTGCATTCTATAACAAATACTTCACATTCAGTAATTTAAAAAAATTCTGTATTAAACCCAAGGCCATGCACATACAAGATGAGTGCTTTACCGCTGACCTCTCAAAGATTTTTGAATGTCCTGTTTCATTTACTGTCCGTAATAATCCCATGGAGATTTTTGTTGCTGT
The DNA here is from genome assembly GCA_907169655.1 of Acomys percivali. Classification (NCBI taxonomy): domain Eukaryota; kingdom Metazoa; phylum Chordata; class Mammalia; order Rodentia; family Muridae; genus Acomys; species Acomys percivali. Next base: position 26,046,865 of record OU015747.1, on the reverse strand, counting down.
TTGTTATGTTTTTGAAAATCTCTTACATTTATACAACAATGTATCTTGGTCATATCCACCTTCCCTCTGCAACTTCTCTTGGGCCTCCTGAGATATCTCACTCTCAACATTTTTTTTTTCTTTAAAAAAGTCTCACTGAATTCCATTAGGGCTCTGCTTGTTAGGTGGGTGTGCAGCCAGCCACTATTTTATAAGAAAATGTAATTCAAGAATATCAAATAATTGTTGAATGGTCATGGAGCTAGTGAGTGGTACAGTATCCAAGCCTAGTCTGGTGTTAGTGTCCAAAAGATCTGCAGAGGTTAGCTTTGGGCAACATACTACGACATTAGTTCCCAAAAGACACAGTTATCAGAGGTCTTTGAACCTGTTAGAATGCTCATAGCTATAACAGAAATCCTGCTTAGTATGAATTGCATAATCCAGAGGTTAAAAAAATAAGGTCTTTTCTGGCCTGGTGTGCTGTTTAGCTTTTGTTAACCTGACACAAACCTAGAGATACCTGAGAAGAGGCAGCCTCAATTGAGAAAGTACCCACAGCAGCCAGCACTGAAGGATTGTCATCTACCCTGGGTAGGTGAGCCTGGGTTGTAAGAAAAAGTAAAATGAGTATGCCTAGAAAGGAATGGCTAGAAACAGTGTTCCTCCATGATTTCTGTTTCAGCCTGCCTTAGGTTCCTGACTCAAGTTCTTGCCCTGACTTCCTGCAGTGGAGGGTTGCGTATGATAAAATAAAACTTTTCCTCTCTAAGTTTTTGGTTTGCATGCTTTTTTTTTTTGGTCATATAATAGAAAGTAAAATAAAACACGTTGGATTCAGTAGTCTGCTTCTTTCTGAAATTCTCTTAGATTTATTTTATTTTATTTTATTTTTGTGTGTGTGTGTATGTGTGAGATGATAATTCTCCCCCTGCTTTTTCTTCTGGTGAGTAGCTTCCTTGAAGGGCTCTAAATTCTTCAATGTTCCTGGGAAGCATGGAGGAGGGAGGAGGGAGGAGGGAGGAGGGAGGAGGGAGGAGGGAGGAGGG
>OU015747.1:26007668-26019205 GCA_907169655.1 Acomys percivali | reverse complement strand
ACACACACACACACACACACACACACACACACACACACACACACACCTGTCATCATGGTGTCTACATTTCGATGCTTGATGCCTTAAAGGGAAAAGGACAGAGCTGAATTCTGAAAGGTGATCTATTTAACATTTTTATCAGTCACTTGGGTCACATCTGCCTATCAGATTTGCAGGTTGCTGTAGTCTGGCAGAGGGAGCAAATAAAGTGGCTGGCAAAACCAGTCAAGAATGACAATGGGCCAAAGTCAGATTATGGAGGAAATGGGTTAAAGAATCTCATTACAAAATGGTAAGTATCTGAGATAGAGTGGATGCTAATTACTTCAACTTAGCCATTCCACCAAGTATGCCCATTTGGAAACTAAGTTGTACATAATAAATGCACACATTTTTTTAATCAATTGGAATGAAAAATTAAGATTAAAAATGAATAAAATGGACTAAGCAGAAGTCTTGAAGATGAATTGGGCAATTCATTGTTTAAGGAAGTCAGAGACTGGAACTGGCACTTTGGCTTTTTAAACAACCCAGGTTTATGATGGGTGGCAGTGCACAAGGGTACTTCATGTGTCCTGGGACAGTCGGTGCCCTGAGCTGAGGCTGACTGGCATTCATAGCTTCATTTTAAGAAAGGGGTTTGACAAGGGTTTTATGGGAATTCATGCTGAGGAAGGGGCTTGACTCCTGTTAAAAGCACTCATAAAAGATTAAGAATAATAATAGATGCCAATATGTTGATATATGTGTATATGTGTATGTGTGTACATTTATAAATATACATATACACACCGTATAGATGCGCGCGCGCGCGCGCACACACACACACACACACACACACACACACACACACACACATATACATTCTTTATTTTCAGAAAAACAACTTAGGAAGTGAAATCAGAGTTCTAAGGTGTTTTCAGGCAGGAAGACTAAAAAGGTAGTGTGATTGGAGTGTCTGATAGTATTGTGTGCAACCAGCCTGCTATGAGCTTCTTCCTAAGGCAGATTTCCACACTGGTGATTTCTGGAAGCTCTGCATTGCTGCTTTTGTTAGGCTGAGGGCACCTTTACAGGTCTGGAGACCCCTTTTTGCCAATGCATAATTCTCATCATTTAAAAAAAAAATTCGTCATGATATCTATGACTCTGAGGAAGGAACCTTTTCTTTGGCACACAAAGTACCCAAGCTAGTTCCCTCTTTTCTTCAAGGTCTCAGGATGGCATGGGAAGTGGAGCTTGCATTGGAGGGCTATGTTCCTGAAAGCTTCTTGCTGAGTACCCTCCCTGAATCACTGACCTGTACTCTAGGTATTTTTTGGGCAGAAAGGAACCTTTTCTGGCCCTCCAAATCTGGTGTCCTTTATAGGTGGATTTCCAGATGACCTCAACCAACTACTAGGAATGAAGCATCCAGCTTTGACTCTCTCACCTCTTCCTTTCCCAGTGCATAGTCACATGTGTTCATCCTCTTACCCAAAGGGATTGCTCCTTCCAGCCCTTGTTTATCAATGTTGTCACACCTGCCCTAGGAGCTCATTGTGTCAGGCAAGATTCCAGGGAGAAACAGATGGCACACTCACATGTGAGTGGTTTGAAAAGGGATCATTTACAAAACTGGGAGCAGGGCTTAGTGAGCTGCAGAGAAGGGTGAAATGACTGAGAATTATAAAATCTGATTGCCATGATAGGCATGAAAGATGAGTGAGGAAAAAAAAAACTCATTCGTGGTGCAGATGGTGTAGGAAAGACCTCTTAACAGGACTTCTGGCTGTCACAGAACTGGCCTATTCCAACCCCATGGCAATGGTGACTAATGCCATCCCTTTCCCCAATTCTCACCAACAGTGAATAGTAGTTGGAAGTCAGTGAGCAAGAGTTCAGTGGTGTGGTAGAAGGAGTTCAGCTTTCTCAGGGCATAGCAGGACAAGCAATGTTGAAGAGTGAATTTGAGAGGCAGACGGAGAATCCGTTGGCTGGACTTTGCTGTCAACGCCTTTATTTCTGTGGCATCTTACTCTGTACATAGTAGGCTTGCTATAACTATGCATTTCCCTATCAATATCATCTGTTCTGTGATTTCTAGGTTTTTGTGCTTAACCCTGTGCATAAAAAGGTGTTACATCAATACTTAGGGAATAACAAATGAAAATGAATGAATGAAGTGATAAAACAGCAGAAGCGCAGTTGCATTCACTAGAGGCAGCCTCTCCAGGTCTAGGACTTGTTCTATAATGCGACCTGTGCATTATTCTCCTCTCCCTTGGTTGACCATGAAATATAGTCTTTTGAGTGTCTGCTTCTATCACAAGATCTCTAACCCAGAGAATTCACTTACAGCATAACCTCTCCTCTTCGAGATGTCTCAGTGTTTGGCAGGTAAACGCTTGGTGTGAGAAGCTTAGCTTGTGTCTCTTCTCCAGGAAGGTTCTGTAGAAAAACCGATTCACTTAAGGCTGAAAGGACTGATCCTTCCTCAGTTTCACTGAGACAATGTGTTAAAAAACACGTATTTGCTCATCTGCCATATTCTAGCCACTGCCAGGGATGTCCGGGTGTATAAGATATAACTAGAGCCGGGCATGGTGGCGCATGCATTTAATTGAAACATTTGGGAGGCAGAGGCAGGCAGATCTCTGAGAGTTTGAGGCCAGCCTGGTCTACAAAGTGAGTCCAGGACAGCCATGGCTACATAGAGAAACCCTGTTTCAAAAAAAAAAAAAAAGATATAACTAGACACATAGGGGCCAAAGAGAGAGTTGCAGTCCAGAGATAGTAATACAAATAATGATTATTTTACAGTGTGAGAAATACTTTTTTGCATATTGTAACCTGGAAGAACCTGCAAGTTCAAGTCAGGCCTTTTGGAAGACTTGATAATTGATTTTTGGAATGAGACAGATCTAGACAACATGGTCCTTGGTTGGTGCCTCGGTCTCTGCACGCCCCTCTGGAGCGTGGTTAGTTGGCTCTGTTAGTCTTCTGTCTTCTCCAGGTTCTTCTATCTACCCACTGACTTTTCCACCAGATTCCCTACACTTCACCCGATATTTGGCTGTGAGTCTCTGCATCTATTTTGATCTGCTGTGGGTTGTATCCTCTCAGAAGACAGATATGCTATGACCATAGTTGAGCAAGTGTCCTTATTGTATGGTAGAGTACCTTTTGGATATATACCCAGGAGAGGTATAGCTAGGTCTTGAGAGAGAGCTACTCCTAATTTTCTTATATTTTTGGTTGTATACGGGAGGGCTACTGATTTTTAAAAATTAATCCTATATCCAGCCACTTTGCTGAAGGTGTTTATCAGCTGTAGGAGTGAGGGTGATTTTATATATTAAGATTTATTAGGAGACATTTGGATAATACAAATAAATCATTGAGGTCTCCATGTATGTAGCCATTAATGTCTATAGTTATTATACTTTAATATGTATTAATATTGCAACATTTCATTTGGAGGAGGGACTTAGAATTCTTCTATAGAGAGAATGCCTGTGGGTGAGGTGTGGGTTCTTTGTTTGCTTGTTTGTTTATAAACGATGCAGGAAATACTTACATTTCAGTGTTAATGAATAATAACCACAGAGAGTGACTTTGCTTCTTTAATGCCAGAAGTTTCTTTTCCCCACTGCAGAGGTACCAACACTCAGGTCTGTAAGACAAAATGTTGCCTGTCACCACTGACAAGACCTGGGATTGGCTTCTTTTAAATAGCTAACAGGTCAGAGGGATTAAGTGTGCTCCAGGGAGTCACAAGAAAAGTAGAATGTCAGCATCACCTTTTCTCTATGAAGAAGGCTCTGTGACATTTTCAGAAAGGAATGACAGCCACTGGCTCTCAGCATGGAATGGTGAGTGCAAGGTTAAATGCAGAGAGAAGGCTCCTTGCCACCTGGAGAGCACCACTGTAGCTACAGTGCATTTCTCTGAAGCAGCGAAGGTGAGAAAGCCAGGGGACTCTTCTGAGACCTGGGAGGCAGCCAGGTAGGAGAGGGTGTGAGCTTTGGCCTTACAAGGTCCTGGGCTTCAATCTCACCCTGCCGTTGCTGATCTTGTAATGTTCTGTGTAAGCTTTGGGCAGCAGAGCCTCCCTTGGAGAGGCTCTTGGGTCTGAGTGTCTGGCAACTTGTGAGTGGTGTTTGAGTTGCCCAAACTTGTTCCAGGAAAAATTCTTAAAGCCAACTTTGTCTACCTGTCTTGCCTTTTTAAACCTGCACAGCGGAGGAGTTGGCTAATATCCAACACTGTAGATGCCAGGTATCACACCAACATCTATACTGACTGTTTTGTCTATCTGGTACAAAAGTGTAATCACTACTAAGAAATCCAAGCGTGTCAAGTGTGTGCACATGCATGTTTGTGCATGTACGTGTGTATTTGTGTGTGTAAGGTTTAATTAAAGTAGCACCATCAAGGAGGGTTTCCTCATTGCATTATCGTTTTGTTTGCTGTTTTGTTTTCACTAAAGGCCTTGTATTGGACTTTTTGGCTAAAGTAGAATTAAAAAGCTCAAGGCTTTTCTTTGAGAAGAAAAAAATGTGGATTAAAAATGTCAATTTCCATGTCTTAAGTGAAGGAAGTCTTGAGTGAAGGAAGATGGCAAATAATCCTGCTGATACAAGAAAACCTCTAATGGGATTTAAAGATAATGGTTCACAAATGTGCAATGTACCTTGTGTCATGATGAAAGAGTCTAAGGAAACTGGTGTGGTGGCATACACTTTTAATCCCAGCATTTGGGAAGCAGAGGCTGGTACATCTCTGAGTCTGAGTCCAGCCTGGTCTACAAAGTGAGTCCATGACAGCCAAATCTATGCACAGAAACCTTGTCTTGAAAATCAAAATAAAATCAAAACAAAACAAAAAACCCAGGGGGCTGGGGAGTCAAAATTTTTGATTTAGTCATGAATCAAACCATGTTTGTACCAGATAATAATCTTGTGGTGAAAGTATCAGACAGAGTTATATTTGACTCTTTTCTGTTCTCTGCCACATGCTGAAGAAGAGGTGAGAATTTTCTGAAAACTGAGTGATGTCACTTACAAAAGATTAACAGGTGCTATTTCTGCTGGAATTCATGCTTTAACCTTAAAACTGATAACTCTTTATAAAAAATCTATAGCTCTCCTATATACCAATGTAAGCACAGTATTAACAGAGTAAGAGGAACAATATCATTTTCAGTAGTTCCCAATATATCTCTGAATAAATTTAACAATGAACGAAAAGTCATGGACAATGTAACTGTAGAGTTCTCATGAAAGTAATTGCCAAAAAAAAAAAAAAAAAAAAAAAAAAAAAAAAAAAAAAAAAAAAAAAACAAAAAAAAAAAAAAAAAAAAAAAAAAAAAAAAAAAAAAAAAAAAAAAACCAAACAAACAAAAAACAAAAACAAAAACCAGAAGGAAGACCTGCCATGCTCAGGGATTGACATGTTTAATATTTTGAAAATGGCCCTCCTACCAAAAGCAGTACACAGAATAATGCAAACTTCATCACAATTCCAGGGCAGTTCTTCATAAAGATTGAAAAAAAAAAAAAAAAAAAAAAAACAGTCTTAAAACGTGCATGGAAACACACAGAAATACCAAGAGTAGTCAAACCGCCCTGAGCAGTAAAATACACTCGTGTGTATCACCAAGCCTGATTGCTAATTATACTTCAAAGCTATGTTAACCAAAACAGCAACACAGCATTAAAACAGACATATTGACCAATGGAACAGAATCGAAGCCCCAGATATAAGTCCATGTACTTACAGGCCCTGAATTTTGACAAAGAAGCTGAAAACACTCACTTGAGAAAAGAAGGCATCTTCAAAAAATGGTGCTGGTCAAAGTGGATAGCTACACATAGAATTATGAAACTAGACGGCCTCAGGGCTCACCTTGTATACACTTGGCTCCAAATATAAGATCGGATACTCTGAATCTGTTGAAGGAGAAAGTAGGAAAATTGCTTGAATTCATGGGCATTCTTCTTTCCACCATATATTTAGAAAGTGCCACAGAGAACTGTGGAGGAATAGCTTGAGTAGATGTAACAACTGTCAATAAAATACTGTTTAGCCAATAAGCTGGGCAGAAGGACAGGAAGTGGAAGGCGGGACTTCCTGGAGAGGGGGGCAGAGCCAAGTTTGAGAGTTGAGAGAGAGAAAGAAGTGGGGAGGAGGGTCAGGAGAGAAGTCTCTGAGCATCATAGCGGCAAGTGCTTGGGATGTATGTATGTTATGAGTTTTAGAGCAGTTTGTTTAGTTTACGAGTAGATTTGTATCAGTTTAGATTCTTCCTGGCTTAGTGATAGTAGCTTTAAAGTACATTTCAGACTCTGTTAGTTATTGGCTTTGTAGGCCAAACCGACAAAAATTATTGTAACAGAGAACATCATATCTGCATACAGTCTTTGCAATTTGCAATGCCTGATCTGTCCTCCTTTTGTAAAATAAAAATATTGAGTTTTTTCGCAGTGGAGATTCTTCTAATAGCTGCTAAGATAACTTCTCCTCTATGCTCAGTCCTGGTGCAGCTTGATGAACTGGCATGGAAGGGGACTCCCCTATCTGAGGAATAGGAGATGGGGCAGGGGGAGAGGGAGGAAGAGTGGGACAGGGAGGAGAGGAGGGAGGGGGCTACAACCAGGATGTAAAGTGAAAAAATAATAAAATAAATAAATATATAAATAAATACATAGATAAAAAGATAACGTCTCCTCATTGCCACTGTCTCATGTATGAGTCTGATGTGTACTTAGGTCTAACACTGGCTGCTGGAGCAATGGTCACTAATGGTGCTATAAGGCAAGGCTACTACTACCTTGAACAGTAAGGACTGAGATGCTGGGTTGTTTCAGTCTCTCCTAAACCAAATAGATGAAGTTTGCCTAGATGGTAGAAACTGTCCTGAGATGGCTCCCCTGGCCATCTATGTTTGACTTTGGGAAACTTTTGTCTTGGCATGACACTGTAGTTAACGGCATGACCAATTCACAGGAACTGAGTGCTTTTGGTGGGCGAGAGTCTGTGCAATGGAGGTAGGTGCAATTTTGATTGACATCACCAACCAGAAATGAGGGCTCACACATTTTCTTTAAAGGACACATGGTGTGTTGAGAATGGTGCTGGTGATGTTGGCGGTGGTTATAGTTTTGCTCTTTGAAGACAGGTCTCTGAGCTTAATACTCAGCGAGCTATGAATGGTTGGGACCCCAGACATGTGGTTGGGAAATTGACGCTGGGCAATCTTGCACTTATAACCTGATCCAGAACATTTGGACAGCATCTTGAAACCTGGGGCAATGGGAAGCAGGAGGGTGCAAACTGTTATGGTTTCCTCCTGTTCCAGCATTTCTTATCCAGGTAAGAGTGAGCCACAAATGAGGGAGTCTGATGCTGCCTTTGTTATGAATGTTTTTACCACTTTAAATTTCACTTTCCACTGCACAGCTTATGAAGGGCATGACAATCTTTTTCTTTTATAACTATAGCAGATCTTATAATTTAGCAACTGTACAAATCAATAAGTATAATTAGCAATGCAGAACAAAGAAGAATGAGCTATAACTAGTTGTAAGTCAATTGTTACAGAGTATAATGATCCTAATTAATATTCCAGTTTCCTGGTCTCTCCACAAATCTATTGAGTATCACCTACCACGGCATTGGGCAGGAGTCAGGATTGTTCTTCTTGACCTTCCTTCTCACACTGAGCTGAGTTGTGGGATTCTACAGTGTGGACGGGAGTTCCAGGCTGTGAATCAGGTCTCTGGGATGCCAGTGACCTCTTGTTCTTCTCAGGCAATTATTTGTTATGTGGCCCTGGAGATCAGCTTCAAGAATGGCCATGACCCTGTGACCAGGCTTAAGGTTGGGATCGTGAGTGAGGAGTAAAGAGTTGAGAGCCGATCAGGGATGTGGGATTTCAGAAAACACAGAAGAAAGAGCAAGTAAGTTTTAGTTATAGACATCACGGTTTGAGTGAGTGGGAACTTGCAGTTGGAAGTTTTTGTGTGTTATTCATGTATAAATGAATGATAGCCGGTAGGTTGATTGCTTCAGTGAGGATCTTGTGAAGGGTCTGGGACACAGATGAGGGAGAAAGATGAACTGAAAGCAAGTGAGAACTGCACAGGAAATACTGCTGATGGCCCCTATAGGCTCACATACATCATTGAAGCACTGAATCATGACTCTTCTTACAGCCTCCTTTGCCTGAAGGAAAAGAGCAAGCATACATCTTCAGCATTGTGGTCTCAGTCTCGTCCCCACAGATCTACATATTGCACTTTCCCCTCTCTTCCTGTCAGAGAAGATGTCACCTTTTCCTCATAAGAAAATCTGTAGCATTCACTCATTTGCCTAGAGACATGAAGCTTTGGGTACGGTACAGTTTTTTATGTCACTTCCTAAATACGCCCTGCTGCCAGCATGTGTGCCTCATTGGGAAGTATATGATCTGAGATTCACCGGTCTGGTAGGTTAGCTTAAAGCCCAGGATGATAAAAACAGAGATGGACAGTTGACTTAAGGATGTTTAAATTGAGTGCCAGACTTAATGAGAGCTTCAAACAGCTGGAAGGGGAAAAGGCTTTAGAAAAGGTGAGGGCAGCCTTCCTTCCTCCAATGCTACTGATCTGCACTTGTTGCCTTCCCTTTCTTGGAAGAGACCTTGTCAACCTCATATTGGCCCTCGTGAAGTGCTGCTCTGCTGCCCTTGTGACATGTGTTATAATAATCCTGAGGAGGGTTATCAGTGGGCGCATTCATGTCATCTGACAGAGGAGGAAACTGAAACTCAGACATGTGCCAACCAAGTGACAAGTGAGAATAGAGTCATTCTATTGACTCCTTTTCAACCTGAAGATAGTTGCTCATTCTTTTTTTTAACATAATATTTTTATTGGATATTTGGGAATTTCTTTCTTTTTTTGGTTGTGGAATTTTTATTTATTATCATTTTTTTATTATTAATTCATTCTTATTACATCTCGATTGTTAGCCCATCCCTTGCATCCTCCCATTCCTCCCTCCCTTCTGCTTACCCCCTACTCCCCTCTCCTATGACTGTGACTGGGGGGGGGGACCTCTTCCCCCTGTATATGCTCATAGGGTATCAAGTCTCTTCTTGGTAGCCTGCTATCCTTCCTCTGAGTGTTACCAGGCCTCCCCATCAAGGAGAAGGGGTCAAATATGGTGCACTCGAATTCGTATGAAAGTCAGTCCCCACTCTCCACTCAACTGTGGAGACTGTCCTGTCCATTGGTTAGATCTGGTTAGAGGTTCGAAGTTTACTGCACGTATTGTCCTTGGCTGGTGTCATAGATCCACCTGTCATAATGTTCTTATTGTAGGTTTCTAGGACCCTCTGGATCCTTCTATTTCCCCATTCTCCCATACTTCTCTCACCGAGAGTCCTCCCTGATCACTTTTACTTCCTAGTCCTCCTAGATCTGTCTGCCTATCCATGTGGTCTCCCCTGCAAAAAAAAAAAAAGATAAAAAAAGAAAAATAGTCCACTTTGTGTTGTCTATATCACTCGAGCATGGTGAAACTTCTTGTGGCCAGTCTCTTAAAGAAAAGTGAGTCCTTCCCCACCCCCACCAGTAGCCATCTATTGTGGAGAGCTACATTCTAGCATCTTTATCACAAAATTTAAGAGTTCTCTTCTATGGCTTCCTGTCTAGGTTGCTAATTTTGGACGGTGAGGTGGGGTGGGGTAGGGGTTGTCACAGAAGCCATCTATGTCTCTCTTTCTGAACTGTGAATCTGCAGTCATAGATGCCACTGCAGAAGCTTCCTTGTCCTTTACAGTCAGCAGCAGTGTGGATCATGGACTTCTACATGGCATCTTGCAACAACACAGACCTCAGACATCCACCTGGCCTCCAGTGTCAGCATGTGCCACGGACCTTGGCATGGTCTTCCGTGGCAGGACTGGCCACAGACACCAGCAGGTCCTTGGAAGCAGCCCAGCCCATGGATATCAACATGGCAGCACTGACCACAGACCATAGATTCTGCACAGCTTCCAGTGGTAAGAGGGGCCACGGGCATCAACCAGGTCTTCAGGTATACGAGGACGACAGGCATCACCATGGCCTTTGGCTACAGCATAGGTTACTCACTTATGCCATGGCCCCTGGTGGCATCATGGTCCATGGACATCAACATGGTCTCAGGTGTTAACTCAGGCCATAGTCATCAACATGGCCCCCACCTGCAACAGGACCATGGACCCAGAGATGGCCTGTGCTGGCAGCACAGATCAGTGATATCATCCTGGCCTCAGTTGGCAGTACAGACCATGGATGTCCAAATGGCTTTCGGTGGTAACTTAGGCTACAGACATCAACACGGCCTGGCTATGGCAGGACCATGAACTCAGACATGGACCACAGACATCAACATGGACTCAGGTTGCAGCACAGGCTACTCACATCTACATGGCCCCTGGAGGCATCATTGCCCAAGGATGTCATCAGACAACAGTATAAGCCATGCACATTCATGTGGCCACTGGTGGTAGGTAGCTCAGGCCTTGAACATTGACATGGTTCAGGCTTGCTCCATGGGATGTACATCACTCCATTCTTCTCTCTTTCCCACCCCTCCATCACAGTGGTGGAAACTGCGATGCCTCACTCTATATATTTTTGCTCACACAGCTATACATGCAAATACTCATTACCATGAGTCATTGGCTCAAGTCCTCTTGTCTCTGAAGCACTATAAATACAGGACCATCACGGAGCCTCATTTGATCACAGCTATGCTTCAGGTTTTCATCTTCGGTGGTGACGATGTACTTACTCTTAGATCTGGTTTGGCAGCACCGGCTCCTCCTCATGGTCTAGCAGCTTGTAGATGAAGAAGATATTGGAGTTGACTGACTAGAAGCACTAGATCTGGGCCCGGATGGCAGCCGAGTTGGTTATCCTTTCCACGGTGGCTATCCCTAGTGGTGGGCTCTGGTTGCTCATTCTCATTTAGGCCATTTTAGCAGTGAGTTAAAAGATGTACCTGATAATGATCTATATTGGCGTTTAGGGGTGTTGTTGGAAGGGTCCTAGGTTCTTATGTTCCCAAACAAAGAATTGAAAAGAGACATAGTTCAAGCAGAAGCAGAGACAGGTTTGTGTTGCATTGGTTTTGCTTTTGTTTTTTGAGACAGGGTCTCTCTGTGTTAGCCTTGGCTGTCCTGGGCTTGATATGTAGAACAGGCTGGCCTTAAACTCACAGCAATCCACCTGCCTCTGGCTCTTGAGTGCGGGGATTAAAGGTATGTGCCACCACACTTGGCCAGAGACAGTTTTTATCAGGAAAAAAAAAATCATTTTCAAGGGAGGAAGGAGGCCCAAGAATAGAGTAAGTTGAACTGCTCAGCAGCTGGGTGGCACAGAGTGGCAGTTTTTACTTTGGCTTAGAAGAAGGTTTGGAGTTTGTTTAGTTTGTTTGAATATTATTATTATTGTTGTTATTTTATTATTATTATTATTATTATTATTATTATTATTATTATTATTATTATTATTATTATTATT